>JAJEJO010003175.1:0-126178 GCA_020662805.1 Glaucomys volans | reverse complement strand
GCTAGGATTACAGGCGTGCGCCACCGTGCTTGGCTTAGATTCTGTTTTTATATTTGAAATAGGATGATGCTTATTCACTACTTGCTATTTTTATACAAATTGCATAGGAGGGATCACTGTAAGCGTTCACGTACTGTTCTGTAGTTGAAGAAGAGCTTCAACATACATCTGCTTTTCTTTTTATTCTCATAACTACTTGTACAGTAGCAGCAAGTCTGCCTCTGCTTTGCAGAGGAGGCAAAAGAAAGTACATGACGCTGGCCGTGCGTTGTTGAGTCAGAATTCAGACTCAGCATTAGCTGTTTGTCCAGTGTCATAACTGTCTCTCTGACATGGGAAATGATGGCCATTTCAGCCTTTTCTTTTATTTGCTCCCACTGGGCACTTCTTATTATTTCTCTGTTTGTCTGGTGGACACCATTCTTGTGTTGTTAAAATTCCAGAGAAACGACTGGACTTTGAAATAGTCAATAAATGAGGCCCAGAAATGGCAGCCTCAGGTATTTTCATGGAACACAGAGAGGGAAGAGGGGAGGGAGAAAGGGCGCAGTCAGCTAAAAACGCCCATTAGACACCATGTGAAGCCCACGAGGCGTTTATGTGGAAATGTTCTGACGTGTGGTTGGAAGGGAGCTGTCTCTTTTAAACTGGTTTTGAATTACTGTAATTGCTCCAGAAATGCTGAGAAGCCGTGGTCATAATATGAATGTGAGTTTCCAGTAGATTTAGGCTCTCCTTGGTCAAGGAGAGACGCTGAACCTTTTGTAGACTGACAATGGATAAGTATGAGTATTCAAATTTTTTATTTTTATTTTTTTGTGGTACTGGAGATTGAACCCAGTGCCTTGAGCATGGTAGGCAAGTGCCTTACCACTGAGCTGTGTCCCCAGCCCTTAAACTGCATTTGAATTGAATTACACACATTTCTTCTCTACTTCCTTAGGGTTTGGGGGCTGCACCTACTCCGACTACTATGTGACTTTGGGCAAATGAATTCATCTCTCTAGACCTCAGCTTCCTCATTTATTTAATGGGGATGTTATTAGTATCCAACACATAAGGTAATTACAAGGATCCAATGGATTGGATATTTAAATGAGAACTCTACTGAGAGCTCCATAAGTGTCATTATTGTTATTCTAAAGGTTAACTTGTCCTCTAACATGTCATAGATGCTAGGCTTGCACTTCAACTGGTAATGAATACATTTTTTTTTGTTTTTTTCTTTTGATCAAATAGACATAACGTTAAAAACTATCATTTTAGCCATTTTTCAGATGTATAATTTAGTGGCATTGGGGACATTCACATTATTGTGTGGAGTTTGTTCTTAAGTTGGGGAGCAAACCCAGAAAGGGCTGGGTGTGCAGGCTGTGCCCGCATGGGCGAGTCCTGGCCCTGTGTTGGGCTGTGTCTGGCCTGGCACAGTGCTGGGGTGAGGGGTGAGTGGCCGTCCAGAGGAGAGCCACGCAACTGTGAGCAGCTGAGAAGTCCACATTCACACATTTAGCTAGTGTTACCTCTCTGCTTTGATTTTGTTTGTTTGTTTGTTTGTTTTTGGTACTGGGGAATGAACCGAGTGGTGCTTAACCACTGAGCCACAACCCAGTCCTTTTTAATATTTTATTTAGAGACAGATCTTGCTGAGTTGCTAAGTGCCTTGCTAATCTGCTGAGGCTGACTTTGAATTCTGATCCTCCTGCCTCAGCTTCCCAAATTGCTGGGATTACAGGCATGTGATACCACACCTGCCTCTGCTTTGATTTTTATTCACTTCGGTGACTTTTATCTCCATCAGTTCTTTTTTTAAAAAAGTTTTTTTTATTAGTTGTTGATGAAACTTTATTTACTTATTTGTATGTGGTGCTGAGAATCGAACCCAGTGCCTCACACATGCTAGGCAAACGCTCTACCACTGAGCCACAACCCCAGCCTTTCCATCAGTTCTTTGTCCCTGGAAAGGAAAGGCCTTGGTGCTCATCCATTTTGTTGATGTCGTTTGTGATATCAGCAGATTAGTGCCTGAGGGAACCATCCAGAAGTCCTAGGTACTGTGTTCAGAGGTTCATATTGCAGGTCTTCTAGGACATCTAGATTAAGTGTGGGACTGAAGTCAGTGATTTTGTTGCATTCCTTGAAATATATAAGATCAGAAGTTTTATAAATCAGATTCTGAAAGTCATAGGAGATGGGAACAAATAGAATTTAATAAAAATGAAAACTCTACACTCCAGGCTTTCTGAGACTCTTCAAACTATTAGTGGTAATTGTCCTAAATGACACCTTTTCCATGAAGCTAATAAGCATGAGAATAGCTAAAAAGTGACTGACCCAGAGCTTGGGACATGTGTCTACAAATTCAACCTCAGAGAGAGGGTTTGAAATTCACATATTCATTAATTCATTCTTTCAACAAACATTTAGTATTGAGTATGTGCCAGAAAATGTACAGGTCACTGGGGGATGTTATCATCCCCCAGAGAAGGTTTATTGTAAAAAGTTTCTAATGTGTAACTTTTCAGAAAATGCCTGTATCTCTAATTCTGAATTTTTAATTGAACTCTTCTGATCTTGTTTAGCTTGCTGGAGTCAAACAGACACAAGCACTTAAATGTATCTGAAAGCACATATGAATATGTAACAACGAATTCCACAATGATGCACAATTATAGTGCATCAATAAAAACATGGAAAATAAATAAATCCACAAATGATCTGAGGCTGGCTGACAGACTAAGGTGGCTGCATCTGTAAGTTGCTTACAGCTTATAAAGTAAACTTGGAGGTTTCAGGTGGACACACCTACATGCAATTTCCTTGGGATCAGCAATTTAACTCAGCCACCCACACATTCATCCACCTGCCTACCCATCTACCCATTCACCCACCCATCTATCCATCCATTTACCCACTCAATTATCCTTCCTTCCATCCATCCATCCATCCATCCATCCATCCATCCATCTATTCATCCAGTCATCCCTCTACTTACCATTCACCCATCTACCCTTCATCAATCCATCCATCCATCCAACCACTCACCCATGCTCATATCCATCCACCCTTCCATTCATCCAATAGTCATTGACTATGCTCACAGGCACTGAGACTTTTTATGAGGGGGAACCATCTTGTAACATCTCCCAGTCCAGTCTGACTCTGGAACTCCATGTGTTGTGTGAAACATAGACTTAGAAACACTAATGAAGATTTCCCAAGCAATACTCTTGCAATTCCTTTATGAGCCCTCACCCCACTAGCCTTTCTATTTCCTGGGTATTCTGGGAAGCGGAAGATTTTTTGGGTAAACAGTGACTAGAATGTGTTATATCCACAAGATGTTTGCAAGTCCACCTTTCCTCAAAGACTGAGTTTTAGTTGTGCTGAAAAGATTAGGGCACAGCATCCTGAATATGTCAACCTCCCCTCCTGCACTTTCTAGACAAACAAAAACTGCCACTTTTCTTTCATGCAGAGCCACCTGGCCTCTGGCCCCACACCTGGGATGTTTCTCTCAGGCAAGGTCTAAGTATCTGATTGACCTGCCTTTCCACTCTCTGCCTCCCACTCCCAACTGGCACCCAGCGGTTGCAAACGTACGTGTCTGGGGAGAAGGCAGGAATCACCCTACCACCTGGAGGTTCGGCACACCCCTGTGGTGTTTATGTTTGTGTGACGGTGTCCAGATCCTGGCTGGAACTTTGTCGCTTGGGTTGGGTTTAAGATGTTGGCAATACCTGGTGAAATCAATCCCCTTTACTCTTGGGTTCTCAACTCCTTCCCGAAATCACTTCTGTCATCTCATCCTAAATGGGCTAATAAGTTGTGGGAGAGGGAACTAGGGAGGATATGTCCCTTTATGTGTTCCTTGGGGATCAAAGAGCCATAAAGGTCTCCTCTGTAGAGGAGCACTGCTTCCTGACATGCTGCTGCCTTGTTATCAGATTTCTTAGAAGTGAGGGAAGAAGTGGCTGCTTTTTTCCCTCCCACAGACATTCAGAGATGTGGAGAAGCCCCGGCATGGAGCTGCAGAAAAGAGATGTGATGAGATTGGCTTCAGGGCCTCTCTGCTTCTCTAGAGGACATAGAACAATGAACCTACAGACTGTAGTTTCCCATCATATGCAAAAGTTCCCTTAAAAATACAAATGCCTCAAAGCTCTCACATGAGAACTTGCTGAGCAGCATGTTTAAAGCCACTTGGATTTTAAGGTTATCTTTCCATACATGTGTATGTACCATCATGATCAAAATGAGATCATATATGGGAAAGTGCTTTGTAAACAGTAAAGAAGTGTGTGTGTATGAAAGTGAGTATTATTGCTGTTGCCTTATTATTATCTATTAAAATTCTGTTTTTTTGGGGGTATCTTGGGGGGTTTTTTTTTTGGGGGGCTACTGGGGATTGAACTCAGGGGCACTCAACCACTGGGCGACATCCCCTGTCCTATTTTGTGTTTTATTTAGAAACAAGGTCTCACTGAGTTGCTTAGCACCTCACTTTTGCTGAGGCTGGCTTTGAACTCTGAGATCCTCCTGCCTTAGTCTCTTGAGCTGCTGGAATTACAGGTATGCACCCCCACGCTTGCCTCATGGCGGATTCTTTTCTAAGGTTGCCTTTTACACTTAAGCAATGTAGAAAGATGCCCACACCATGCAACTCTGTAGGCTCCTAGAGCCAAATGCCTTTCCTTGGTCTGTTACCTAAATTCCCATCATTTGTCCTGTTGTCATATCAACTGGATGGGATAACATAGTAAGACATATTAATTATTAATTATTAAAAAATATAGCAGAGGGCAGAACTTTGAGGTTCTAGGACAAAGGTGTATTTTGAAATAAGGAAGAGGGGAGGGGAAGCAAATGACCAGAGGCCAGGGGCATTCTGTGGCACTAGACACTGGCAAAGAAGAATGCCAAAATACAGAGGGAACCATGAACCTCTGATTTTCTCCATGGGGTTTCTCTATTGTTCAGTTTGAGTGCCTTTGACTAGATACTTGCCCTTTAGAAGTTTATGATCAATGGCATAATAATGATAGAGCTACATCACAACAGCTGAACTATGGAACCAACCTAGGTGCCCTTCAACAGATGAATGGATAAAGAAACTGTGGTATATATACACAATAGAATATTACTCAACTTTCAAGAAGGATGAAATCAGGACAATTGCTCGTAAATGAATGGAACTGGAGAATATTATGCTAAGTGAAATAAGCCAATCCCAAAGAACCAAAGATCAGATGTTTTCTCTGATATGCAGATGCTAATTCATAATGGCAGTGGGGGGCAGGGAGAATAGTGGTATTTTGAACTAAACAGAGGGAAGTGAAGGCAGGGGAGAGGGCGTGGGAGTAGGAATGATAGTAGAATGAATCGGACATTATTACCCTATGTGCATGTACAACTACATGCCTGGTGTGATTCTATATCATGTACAACTAGAAGAATGAGAAGTTATACTCCATTTCTGTATGATGTGTCAAAATGCATTCTACTGTCATGTATAACTAATTAGAACAAATTAAAAAGATATAGATACATCTATTTTGGACATTAACAAATACCTGTGTTAAATAAAGCATTCCCAATTAGGGTCAATGTAGTCTGTGGGTTGTTAAATGATGGGAAATTCTGGGAAGTTCATTTTCAGAGAAGTTGCATCAAATTTTCCCTGTCCTCTGGGGAATCAAGGATGCTTCAGGGAAGCAGTGCACTCCAGGGACCTGGGAGTGACAGCAGGGAAGATATTCTAGATGAGAGTAGGGGCTTCTAGGCACAGGATGAAGCTCAAGAGAGGACTTGGAGCTTAGAGTGGAAATTTGTAGGTTAATCACCAATATATAGGGTAATCTTACCAAAATTACTGAGACACTGTGTTAACACAGAAGAACTGTAAAGTGTTGCAAGTGTGTTCCTAAAATCACAAATGACAGGTCCTTTGGTGCACCTAGGGCTCAAGAGGAGGTATGTGGCTTCTGAGCAGGATTTATACAGATGTAAAAAGGCATTTGCTAAAGTTCTAAACCAGCAGGTCTTGTCTGAGTAGATCCAGTGCTCTCATATTCTGTGATTGTGGAAAAGGCTCTGGGTACTTCTGAATATTTTGTTTGCCATGTAGTTCTGGAACCAGGATACTGTCTGCCCTGTGGTACAGGGGCTGCCACTCACTGGTGGGTTGCTGAAGCTCGTTTTTACTTCTCTCTTGGAATTTGGAGAATATTTACCTGAATTTACTTGTAAGAGTTTCTTATTTCCTTCCTTCCTTCTTCTTTTTTAAAATTTGTGCTAGGGATCGAACCCAGTGTCTTGCTCATGGTAAGCATGTGCTCTACCACTGAGCTCCACCCTCACCCCTTAGGTTATTTCTTTAAAGCGTATGAACATGTTCATTAAGGCTATGCCTATAAATTCAACACAGTTATTAGAAACTGCCAAGATTCTACAAATTTGGAGGTTTGGTCAGATCTTGTCTGTGGCCAATTCTTAGGAACACAGATGACAAGATGGAGAACATTCAAATTCCAAGGCTGAGAGTTGAAGTTTATGACCCACAAATGGTTACAATTTAAGAATATCCACAGCCATTACTTTCATCAGTTAATAATTGCTTCTTAATAGGTGTTTAGGGTCAAACTAAGACTTCAGGGTAAATGCACAAAAACCAAGGAAGACTTAGCTCTTGCTTTGAGGATCTTATCATAACCAGCTAGGCGGATGGATACTTCTTGAACTCCTATCATATATGCAATGTTGTCCCAAGTGCTGTGGGAAAGACAAAAGAAATCTAAGTTTCTGTCCTCTAAGAATTTGTAGTTTAGTTGGATATGAAGATCAGTGTGAAGGAAATAATGGGGACTATACCAGTTAGAAAGATTTTGACTGCAAGAAAAAAAAAAGTCTTCAACTGAAACTGACTTAGCCAGGTGGCTGGTCCTCAGAGATAGATCTCAGACCTCCGAGGCTGGACTGGTTTTAGGATAGTACATCCAGAGGCTCAAACATTTCACCTAAGAACCAGATTCTTTCAGTCATTTCCCTCTGCCAATCCCAAGGCTGCTTAATTTTGCTTTGCCCATGGGGGAAGTTGGGTGTAATTGAAAAGGGATGAATGAATGCGGAGTTGACAAACGAGCATGCTCATCTTGGCATTCACACACCACGGTAAGAGGTAATAAGGAGAATTTTGCTCTGTGTCACCATAGTTGCCTTCTAACAGCGGTGGATGTGGTCAGATGCAAATGTCTTGCAGTGCCATCACTGGAAAAGTGCCAGATTTGGAATATGAGGTCCTGGAGAGTGACATCCCTACACAGTGGAGGCAAGAATTGAAATTGAGGGGCTGGAAGAGGAAAAGTCCAACAGAGAATGAGAAAAACCTGCTGGACCAGGCATTTTATGGGTCAGGAGAAAAGACAGAAACGTCTGGTGAGGTGGAGGGGGAGTAGCTGATGCAAAGGTGGTGGAGAAGTGTCCAATACAAACTTTTTTCTGGGGCTGGGGTTGAAGTTCAGTGGTAGAGCACTTGCCTAGCACATGTGAAGTGCTGGGTTCGATCCTCAGCACTACATAAATGTAAATAAATTAAATAAAGATATTGTGTCCATCTACAACAGAAAGAAAAAAAAGCAAAACTTTTTTCTTTTGTAGTTCTGGGAACTGAACCCAGGATCTCACACATGATGGGAGCTACATCCCCAGCTCCCCCCCCCCCCCCCCCTTCTTGTTTTTTGGTTCAGTGGTTGAGCTCAGGGACACTCGGCCACTGAGCCACATCCCCAGCCCTATTTTGTATTTTATTTAGAGACAGGGTCTCACTGAGTCGCTTAGGGCCTCACTAAGTTGTTGAGGCTGGCTTTGAACTTGTTATCCTCATTGACTCAGCCTCCCAAGCCGCTTGGATTACAGGTGTGCGCCACCACGCCCAGCTTCCCCTCCCCTTTTGAGACATGGTCTTGCAAAGTTGCCCAGGCTGGCCTTGAACTTAGGATCCTCCTGCCTCAGTCTCCTGAGAAGCCAAGATTATAGGCTTGTATCATTGCCCCCAGCTTTAGTGAAGATTTTTGACGTTGCCATGGGTAAGTTCCATAGAAACTCAACCACCTGTGAAAGCCTGTGAGTGAGTTCTTTAAATACCATGCAGAGTCTCCATTCTACAATGTTTGTGAGAAGGGGTTCTTGGGAAATCTGATCAAATCCTTAGTGTTCCATTTGGGTTGATGTATCTCAGAGGACACTGGTGATTAGTGGGCAATAATTTTGGAATTGGGGCTGGTAAAATGGAAAGATTTAACCATCTCTGCAAATATTATTATTATTATGATGATGATGATGATGATGATGATGAATATCCTGCAATTATGCTCTCAGTCTCCAGTTTACTGTTTTGTCACTTTGGGGAAGAGTGTCACTTTTTCCCCCTCCCAAACAGGCTTCTACAGCAGGGAGACCTGGAGAGACAGAACCCTTGTCCATCCTCTCTAGCTCGAAACCTCTTAGCTTCTTTCCTACAGAGGGACAGCTGGTGGCCTGGGGTCAGGGAGGGGTACTCAGCAGAGGGGCTTCTTCCATTAGCAGACAGTGGTTCTGACCTCTCTTAGACACACTGATGGCTTCTATGAGGGTTATGATTTCTTCCTAGGTGCCAGGGGCTGCATAGTGTCCTGGGCTGTCCTAGATGACACCTATTGTACAACCTATCTTTTTTTTTTTTTGGTACTGGGGATTGAATTCAGGGGCACTCAACCCCTAAGCCACATCCCAGCCCTGTTTTGTAATTTCTTTAGAGGCAGGGTCTCATTGAGTTGCTTAGCGCCTTGCTTTTGCTGGCTTTGAACATGTGATGCTCCTGCCTCCGCCTCTCAAGCGGAGAGGATTATAGGCATGCGCCACCACACCCAGCTACACAACCTGCAGAAAATCAACTTTCTCATCTTGGCTGCACAGAGAAGTGGAATCACATATTTCCCCTCATTCACTCCTGACAACAATACTCTGAATAGGAGCTATTGTTACCTTCATTTTACAGGGAAGAAATAGGCTGGGAAATATTAGGGCCACACCATCAGAGTAAATCCCCAATTTACCCTGAGCCATGGTCCTAACCAGCACATGGCATCAGCATCTTTTTTGTGAGGAGTTTCTTCACAGCTATGACATCTGATGAATCTATAGTGAGTGAGCTTGGGACCAATAAGTCAGATTCACAGACCAGGGTGAAATTCTACTTTTAAAATAGCCACATGGTGTGTCTTAGGTCCAAAATCAATGAAATTTGCATGTCTTCTAAGTGCTGTTCTATGTGATGAGAATTAAGAAGTGTCCAAAGCAGACTCCCCAAGTCCATCCTGGTTAACTTGATTTACCGAAAGAAATAAAACAGAAGTGTGTTTTATATTGTTTTGAGATGGGGTCTCTCTATGTTTCCCAAGCTGGCCTTGAATTCTTGGGCTCAAGCAATCCTTCTGCCTCAGTCTTCCAAGTTACTGGGACTACAGGCACCCCATGAACTAGCTTGTAGTCCAGCTACTTGGCCAGGCACCCCACTTGTCAAGGAAACAAGTTTCCCCTTGTTAGCATTCTTTTCCTGCTAACCCTACTGGACTGATTCTTTTGTTCTTGGGGGTGGGAAGTGGGGGAGGTCAACACCTTGTTTGTCTTTATTTATTTTTCCCTGTCACATGAGAACCTGATCTGGGAACAGAAGAATCCACTTGCCACACTGCTTTTCTTAAAGGAAGTCCATGGCAACAAATTCCAGTTCATGGGAGTGTTGAGAAAGATGGTGGGAGAGACTAGCAGAGCGCCCCCTGCAGGTAACTCGCACAGCGGGCACACGGTCTGTTATGAAGGAACCAAGGGCTGCACCTGTGACTGAATGATGTGGCCTTCTGTAAAGTAGGTGATGGCAAAACACACCCTGGAATAACTGAAAATATTTCGCAAGTCATTTATATCTTCTCGGGTTTCTTGGAAATTTCAAATACTCTGAAATTTGGCATGCATGGATCAAAGATCGACATGAGTGATGCCTGGTATATGTAGCTTTATTGTTTAAAGTTTTTCACTTGCACTATCTCTTTTAGAATCATACGATACAACCTAAAACTGTAAGTATCCCATTCCTTCCAATAGTCAATTTACTTTATGTAACTTACATTAGCAGAATGGAAGTCTTAGGAGGGTAAACATTCGCAGCCTTATTTCTTCCTGCTTGGTACCAGGACAGCTTTAGGCTGTAACAAACTTCACTCTTTTCTGAGATGGGGGCTTTGTCAGCAACCAATCGGGCACCTGTCTTCTTGCATCTTTCTTTCATTTAATCCAAATATTGACACATTCTCCCTTAAATATTTAAGATGCCTGGTAGAAAAACCAAACAGTGTTACTCAAATTCCTTAAATCAATGATTAAAGATGTTTAATCTTGTCTTTCAAATGGCATCCTGAAAGTGTCACTTGTATGAATAGCTGCCAAGCCTAGTATCAGTATGCATTGTAGGATAAAGAAAATCTTTCTACAAAAAGTGAGAGAATTCTTGCCTGATGTCAGTTCACAATTGATCTGTTTAATCTCTCTTGTTAATTAACATGTAACTTATAAAACTATCCTGAAGTCAACTATTCATTATTATTGAATTTATTTACTTGCTACCTGATAGGAAATCATAGGAATTTAGTGCTGGAAAATTTTAGGAGACCTATGGTTTATCTCACACGTGCTAGGCAAGCTCTCTACCACTGAGCTACACAACCTAGCCCATCCACGTTTTTTCATTGGTACACTATAGTTTTACATAATGATGGCATTTGTTGTTCCATATTCGCACATGCACACAACATCTTCATGGCCTTTCCACATGCATAATTTTATCCTAATTGTTTCTCTGAGTGGCAAGAAGTATTATTCCCGTATTACTGCTGAAGAACTCCAAGCCTGGTGTACTGTTGACTAAAGGTCACGTAACCAATGAGTAGGTATGGGCTGTCCCTAGAAGCTGGGTCTCTAACTTCTTCTCCTGTATATTATTTATATTACAACTCCTGTAGCTGAGGTGACAACTAGTTCTGAAACTGTGAAGGAGAAATTTAAACCTCCTATTGAAAAAATTACAGTAATTCATTCCTACTAGCCACTTTCTTTGGTCTCTGACTTTTAAAGTCCTTATCAAAAGGACAGTCATGACTGGGTTCCTGTTCAGAGTTTTCTCCTTGGACGTGTCTGCTGTGTGGCCCTGGCTCCAGCTGAGCCTAGCCCCACATAAGGGTGGCTCCCAAGCCCTGTTGTTGATGGCCGTTCAATTCCCAGAAGGCGTGAGTGCTGGCAACACTCCAAGTCGCTACCAAGGCTCCTGCCTCAGATTTTCTCCCACATTTTCCAAATCCCCAAATCTATGGTTTTCTAGAAGTTTCTGTTGAGATCTCAGGAACTTGTTCTAATGGTTACAAAGGGCTGCTTGGGCTAATTTCCTTAGGGCATGACCTCTCTCTCAGGAAGGATTCTGCACCCACAAATCACCGATGGAACAAGGAAGTATTTTTATGCATGTGCCCGCATCCCCTTTTTTCTTTTGGGTAATCTACTAAAGGCTTGAGGATTACCCCTCTTGCCTGCTCCTCGCCTCCAGTGTAAACAAATCATAAATTCTGCAGTAAAGCAGTGCGGAGGTTTTAAAGACCGTGTTTACAACCAGGCTGGATTTCTAAAAACTGAACTTTACTCAGGATAGAGAAAAATCCATGGAAAAAAGAAAAGGGGGAGGTGGAGAGAGAGAGAAAGAGAGAGAGAGAGAGAGAGAGAGAGAGAGCGCTTGCACTGCACAAATCTCTTTTTCACTTCAACATCCTCTAACCCAAGAGCCGCACGTTCCTGGGGATCAGAACCCAGAGTTCTCACCTCTCAACATCTGCCATCCAGGTTAATGGCAGTCGGGGTTTGTATGGAAGTGCTGCCCACAAAACCTGTTTTCTCATGATGAACGACCAGTTAGTTGAGCGTTTCAGATCTACAGGATGGCTTCTGTGGAGGGGAGAGAACATTCTGAGGTTTGAATGTTTGCTCTTTCGAGAAGTCTGTCCAACCACTCAAAGTTCCCCTGAGAACCTGTGGTGACTCCTGAGAGGCTGGACCCTGAGGTGTGTGACTCCCACAGGGCACCTGGTCCTGCAGCCACAAACCAGAAGTGTGGATGCACAGGAACCAGGGGGGTGGCCTGCCATCTGGTCCATTTGCCAAAACCTGCAAAATTCTGGTTTTCCTGATTCTATTCTTGGTGAAAAGGTCTTTCTAGAGACAGGCAAGTGGCTACTAAGCAGTCTTTAGAAAGAACTCAGGGATGCATCTGGGAATTTAGGGGTGGCTCAATGCTTTGGGCAACTTAGGGAGGTGTTATCAATTAAGAAAAAAATTAAAACCAGCCGCAGTGGCACCCACCTATAATCTCAGCTCCTCAGGAGGCTGAGGCAGCAGGCTTGTAAGTTTGAGGCCAGCCTCAGTTACTTAGGGAGACCCTGCCTCAAAACAAAAAAATTAAAAGGACTGAGGATGTGGTTCGGTGGTCAAGTATGCCTGGATTTAATCCCTGGTACAAAAAAAGTTAAGAAAGTTTTCCATGACCATTTCAATCATCTACATTGTCCAGAGGATCTGAAATAACAATTACTTTTCCTTTGTCTTCAATTAACAACTGAGAAACAAGGAGAGCCAGGACCTTCCCTTTGCCCAGATGTCTTCTATGTTAACCCCAGTTGGCCCCATCCCTTGTCCTTGATTTTCTCCAGCATCCCTACTCCACCCAGGATGACACATGTGATTAGTTGTTACCTTGTTTGGGTTACATTCATCTTTATTTCCCACGTGTGCTTGCCTGTCTCCTGCTTTGGATTGCAGAAGTTTAGGATGTTAGGATCTCAGGACAGACAGAACAATACCTCCCAGCACAGTCAAGGCTTGGTGACTGACTTTATCTTGTCATTGATTAAAATCTGTGTCTAAAAGTCTAAGTCTCAGCTGGCAAGACAGGGATAGTGAGCATGAGTCTGCTAATTGCCACGTGCTGAGCTGAAGATGGTGTGGAGTCAAAAGGATTTGTCACCCCTCATGGGCTCCACCAGCCCCTGCTAAAGCTACCCAGTAATAATGATAAGTTTAATAATGCTATTTGATCTGGACAATTGCTGTTTCTCAAATCTATATAAAGTTCTGAAGAACAGTATTTTTAGCTAGGTGTGGTGGCACACGCCTGTAATCCCAGGGACTCAGGACGATTGCAAGTTCAAAGCCAACTTTGGCAATTGAGTGAGGACCTGGCTCAAATAAAAAAGGACTGGGGATGTAGCTCAGTGGTGAAGCAGCCCTGAGTTCAGTCCCCAGTACACAAACAAACAAACAAACAAGCAAATAAATAAATAGTATATTAAACTTGCTTCATAAGTATGCTTGCTGTAAAAATGCTCCTTTTAATACAAGTTCCTTATTTCTCCCCCTTTAACCTTACCCAATCCCATATAGAGATTCTGGACTCACTCCGAGCTACATCTCTGTGGGTAACAAGGATGGAATCTTAGGATCTCACAGTCAAGAAAACTAACAGGTCATTACTGGGCAAATACTGAAACTCCATGGCAAGGTCAGCCAAAGTCAGAAACAGACTTTTTATTTGTAATGTAATATGTTACAGGTTGTCATAGGCTGTGGCTGATGAATACTTTCAGAAGTGGGTGGAGGTGATGCCGCTGCGCACATTCTGCCAAGTACATGCTCAATAAACACAACTCAGCAAGTTATAAATCTAAACAGTGAGTATCTCAACCGGGTACCAGAATTGTAAATGTGCCAGAGATATGCCATTCCCTGGCTATAACAATCCTGATTCCTAACTGCATCAGTTTTTTTGGGGATGACTTTAAACACAAACTATTAAGTGACATGGTTAGGAATGAAAATTCCGCTTAATCAAAATATTTCTAATGCACAATGGAAGCCCCAAATAATAGTGAGTTTTCAATGAGGACTCTGCTTCTACATCTTACCCCATGTGGATTGCTTTAGGAGAACTGGTGTGGCTTGTAAGTAATCTCCCCCAATCTTTTTTTTTTTAAATATTTTTGAGATGTTGATAGACCTTTATCTTATTCATTTGTTCATATGCAGTGCTGAGGATCGAACCCAGTGCCTCACACATGCCAGGTAAGTGCTCTACCACGGAGCCACAACCCCAGCCCCTCCCCCAATCTTAATAGCAACCTGTGGGGTATGTATGCTTATCCCCATTTCACAGGTAAGAATACTGAGGCTCAGGAGGCAGACAATGCATCTAAGAGCACAGAGCTCTGAGAGCCTCAGCCGCATCTGCATCCTGTCTTCTGACAGCAAAGCCCATGTTATTTCTACTGCAAAATAATTAATGCACAGAGTGGGGTCCAGCATGTGAGGGAACCAGTTGGGGTTACATTCCTCAATGAATTTATATAAAAAAGGGACAAGGTCCTAAATTGCTTCATTGCTTTCTTCTATTCTCCCATTTCCTTAGCTCCCCCAGATCATAGGATCTGGGCAGGACCTGAAGGTTTATCTAGATTTTTAGTTTAAAAAATTTATTTCTTGGGCTGGGGGTATAGCTCAGTTGGTAGAGTGCTTGCATCGCAAGCATAAGGTCCTGGGTTCAATCCCCAGCACCGCAAAAAAAAAAAAAAAAATTATTTCTTGGCTGTGTATTAACTATATATTAAACGTAATATATAGTTTAATTATGCATATTAAATATTTGTAAATGATAAATACATAGTCTTTTTCTAAATGACTTGAGAATAAGTTGCTGACCTGCTGACATGTCCCTGGATTGTCTTGCCCCCTTATCCTCTGCACAAACATCAGGTGACCGTCCAGGTCACTTTCACACCTCATTGTTTCATCCATATATTTCATCACATGTATTTGGTTGTCAGGTCTCCACAGTTTTGGTTGGAATGGTTCCTTGGCCTTTCCCGAGTTTTCAGGACCTTGACAGGAATAAGAATGGTCTTTCATTCTGTAGGGTGGCCCAGCCCTGGGTCTGCCTGGTATTTCCTCCTGCTCAGACTCAGGTCATGCATGCCTGGCAGGAATACTATGGAAATGATGTGTGCCCTGAGAATGGACCTGTTGTCCACAGTATCCCCACTGCAGATGTTAGGTTAGCTTCCCCTGTCACCGTGTTTTCTCCACCTAGAGTTTCCATTTTCCCCTTCACAACTGGTAAGTGCTCTGTGAGCAGACCAAAGCAGCATCCCCTGCCTCCTTAAATCTGCACCTACCATCCGAGTCTCTATTGGTGATTCTCTTCTGAATCGACCACCATTGTGCTGCTTCCCAAGTGATGGTTTTGTATTTTTATCATTTCACCTGCCTCTCCTGACTTTCTTCTGTAAACAGATCTTTGCCTTCACTATATATTTGCGTATATTATTTGCATAGGTGAATGGATGCTTTGACTCCTGTTATTTAGTGACGATCTGTTACTTTTCTATTTTGATGCTCAAAGTGACCTATTTTTGACCATGGGGATTCTTTTGAACTGGCTCTTGTCATATTTCCATCATTCTTTTAGCTTTTCCTTGCTTTCTGGAACAACATGTTCCAAGTTCATTGCTGAAGTCCAGGAATCCACTGTTCCTTATGGAATTCTCTGGTTCATTTTGCTGGAGGATAGTGTTTACGAATCCAAGGTCTGGGTCACATATTGACATACACACATATATGTCAATATCTATTTCTCTTTATGTATTATCAAATCATAAGTTCACAGTGACACATTTCTGAAAATGGCATTGTGCTGTTAACATATATTAACAATCATGCTAAAATATAATAATAATCATGCTAACGTTAGTTTAACCTAATGGCCTGGTGCATGAGACTATTCTCCAAATAACAAAACAAATGAAGGGACTAATTTTAATCTATTTTAGGAAGAACTTTAGTTCTTTATTTTAAAATGCATCTGTTTGTTACTTTCTTTTTTTAAAATAAGATCTGAAATATGTTTGGAGTTTGGTTTTAAAAGGTAGATGTCATTTCTTTACAGCCAAAAGCTGGTGCTCTTCTCCCTCACCCCCCTCACTTTTTTTATAAGTGTACCAAGAACGTTTCTATAAAAATTCTCACCTGGCTCTTTGGGAGGGCAGATGGAAAGAAGGTAAAACTCATATATAACTCATATATAACTAGGGAAAAGTTATAAAGTTATGAAGTTTAAATCCAGACAATCATATAGGCCTCCAACCTATTTTTTACCTATGTTTTTGGGTCTATGTGTGGACTCTATGATCTTAAAACAAAATTGGCACTGGGGTTGAAGCTCAGTGGTAGAGCACTGGCCTAGCATGAGCAAGACCCCAGCACAGCAAGACAAGAAAACCCAAAACAAACAAACAAAAAACCCCAACTGTTTTTAACTCTCCTTCCTCTCTCTGCAGATTAAGATTTTAGTAACAGGCTATTTTGCTTTGCAATCTTCTTAGCACTTTCTGGTTAATTTCAGGGCTTGCCAATCAGAACAATCAGAGTTTGAGCAAGCTTCATCTGTTAGGTCTTGTGGTGGTTTTGGGAGGGATGCAGACAGTCTAGAATCACAGCCAAACATGCCTACGATGGAAAGAAGGCAGGCAGGCTCCCTGCTGCATATTCTTGGGGAAATTGCTTCATTTCTCAGTGTCTCATTTTCCTAAGCTATAAAATAGATGCTGTTCTCAGACTGGGGTTGTGGCTCAGTGGTAGAGCACTTGCCTAACGTGTGTGAGGCACTGGGTTCAATTCTCAGCACTGCAAAAAAAAAAAAATAAGTGAACAAAATAAAGGTCTGAAAAAAAAGATGCTGTTCTGATGAAGAAAAAAAAGAATGAGCACAATGCTTGACACACAGTGAGGGGCCAGTGAGTGGTAGTTATGATTGCAAGTGAAGTCTAATATGTAGCTCTTGACCGTGCCTGTTCATTGTTCAGGTTAGTCAATGAGCTATTAAGTACAAAGAGAGGCCAGCTTACCATCCATCAGCTTGTGCCTCCTAGTGTTGCCATCACTCCCAAGGCACAAAGGAATTTGAATAGTTTAGGAAATTAAAAAACAAAACAAGTGCTGGGCACAGTGGTGCATGCCTGTAATCCCAGTGACTCGGGAGGCTGAGGCAGGAGGATCGCAAGTTTAAAGTCAGCTTCGGCAACTTAGTGAGACCTTGTGTCAAAATAAAATAAAGCATAAAGAGGGCTGGGGATCTGGCCTGGTGGTTAAGCACTCATGGGTTCAATCCCTGGTACCAAAAAGCCTAAAAAAGACAAGGAACAGAGGCCTCCATGCAGGGTGTGATTTCACACCATCTACCCCAGAAGCTCACCACAGCCTGATTTTGCAGGACAGTCCTGAAACGTAAATGAGCCTGCAGAATGGTCACAGCACCTGCCAGGCATAGGCCCTGTCCCAGGGAAGGAATGTCCAGGCCCTTTGGCTCTCTGCTATTTGAACAGAGTGGTTCAAGTAGCCTGAGGGCACCCTCCAGAGAAGGAAGACCTCAGCCAGCACACCTGAGAGCACATTGAACTTGGGCATTGTGGGGAAGTACCAACACTTCTGTCACTGGACTCCACTCCGGTGCTCAGGTGCTCAGGGTCATGGAGTTGCAACAAGGCCAGGAGAATTCATGGCAGCCACGGCTCCCAGCAGACGTTGTCCTCTCTCCCCTCCCCTCATCTCCACAGTTCACTCCTATCAACAAGGCAGCAGTGAAGGTACCCTGGAATTTTTGAACAGATTCGCCTCCTCTCTGTCAGGCTGGAAGTAACTTTTATCCAGAATGTGACTCCTATCCTGCTGACCACTTCTCTTTTCACCCCTGAAGTCCTAAGTCCTTCATGTTCTACTTATTACCAGCAAATGAACAAGTCATGGGCCTCTCAGTAAGAGAAGAGTCATCTCTCTCAGGATGGTGCACCATGAATTACCAAAAAAAGTACTCAACAGAATAGCAGGACTGGTCATGCAGAAGAAGCATTGCCTAAGATGGGGTGGTCAGAAAAATGAGGAAGGCCTTGGGTCTTAGGCCCCTCTGGATTGTTGGCTCAGATGGGTAGTGGAGAGGGAAAGACCATGGGCAGAAGTGCAAGGTATTTGGGGCGAGCCATGAATTGGTCCCTTTGTCAGTGGTATTGTGTAGCCGATTGGGGAGTCGCTGTCAGTTGCTGGAAAGGTTGCTGGCTGTAGTGAGTGGAAGAGAGTCTGAGCTTTGGCTTTGTCCCCAGAACCTGGGCTAGGGAGATGCAGCAGAAACAGAAAGGACTGTCTCCTGGACTCCTAGAAATTTTAGTCTTTTTTTTTTTTTTTTTTGAGATGCTGACTATACTGCCAAAGTTGCCCTTGAACTTGTGATCCTCCTGTATCAGCCTCCTCAGTAGCTGGGATAACAGCTGTCTACCACCATGCCCAGCTGATTTTAGTCCATTTTAGGGATGTTTTAGATCTGTTCTTTTAATAGCAACACATCAAACATCTAGACAAATTGTAAAATTATACAAAATAAATGTGACTTTTTCCAGGGAATTTTTAACAGAATCTACACTCTGCTCCCTATTTGTGGTTTAAGAAGGTAGAATTAAAAATAAGCTTTCCACAGAATGATATCAATCAGACTTTTAAGGAGTGGGTCCCAATGCCTGTGATCCTAATGTATTTAAGAGACAATTGCAGAAGGGGATCGCCAGCCCTGCTCAGAATACACACTTGACAAAGCATTTTCAAGTGACTGGAGTCATTTGCTTCAACCCAACAGTGCAGTAATGTGATTTCAGTCCTGTCTCAATGGCATTTGGCTCAAGGTGGGGCTCTGGGCTGGGTGTGGGAAGGGCGGTGATTGTTGCAGGAGAGAGGTTGTGTTCTGGTCTCTTAAGGGGCTGTTTTCATGGGTGCCTGAGAACACTCGCTCCCAAGAAAACAGTGCTGTACAAGGGAAGCGTGTGTACATGAATTGGATAGAATAAAAACCTTTGGTGGTCCAGTTCCTTTTGGGCCTTTAATCTTATTATTGACATCATATTTTCTAACAAAGAATTTCTATGTTTTAAAAATTAAAAAGAAAATAATTAAAAAATTGGACCAGGTAATACATGCCTATGGTAAAAAAATACAAAATGTGCCAATCATAACACCACATTGGGGACATTTCCCTATTGACCAGTCACTTAGTCACCTACCTTCCCTCCGTGGAAGAAACCAAAGATGACAACTACACCTATAGCTTTTTAGGGAATGTCTGCATTTTGATGCAAGTGATCCACATAAATGTTTGCATAATATAGATGCCACTTTTCTCTCTGCTTTTTTACCTAATGCTACATCTTAATGATCACTTCTGATTAGCATATCTAGGCCTATCTCAATTTAAAATTTCTATTAATTACTAAATTGTTACATATTATTAAGACTAAACAATATAGAAAAATACAGACCAATGAAAGTTTTATCACCATTCCTCTCACAGATTTTTAAAAATATCTCAACATTACACACATGTGCATGTGCATGCATGTAAACACAGAGATACGGGGAATATTTTTATTTAAAACTTTCTTGGATCATCCTCTTCATATTATGTGTGACTTCTTTATTCATTTTAAACACACAATTGATACCTGTTTAAAGGTATAGATCCTATTCTTAGTTTGAGTTTTTCCATTTTTTTAATGGTGCATTATTATTATACATAATAGTGGGATTTGTTGTTACATATTCATACATGCACATGATATAACAATATAATCTACTCAAGATCACTCTAATTTTTTTAATTAATAAAAAATCTACTATTTTTTTTGGGATAAGATAATACATATAGAGAGCACAAAATCCAAAAGATATAAAAGGTGCTTAGTGAGAAGAATCTCCATCTATCTCTGAAACCCCAGCCACCTCCATTTCCATTCAGTCACAGCCACTATCACTATTGAGGTCATATCTTCCCAAAGACAGTCTATGCATCTATAAATATATATTTAAGAAAAATTTATCTGCAAAACTCGTGGCATGCTCTCCATCTTCTATCTCTAGCTTTTGTTTTCTTTACACAAAGTAGGTTTTAGACATTTTTTTCCCCCAGTACTGGGAACCCAACCCAGAGCCTTGTATATACTAGGCAAGGGCTCAACCACTCAGCTTCCTCCCCAGCCTGCAGACATTTTTCATATCTGTATGTATTCAGATGGCTCATCTTTTAAAGCAGTTACAAAATATTGTATTTCCTAACACTGACATAGTGTAAGTTGTATGGTCTGTTCACCAGTAATTTGACAGATATGGAGAAAATCTGTAGGGCCAATTCTTAGAATACTGACATGACTTGAGGCTCCCCCCACCTTTGTCTTACCAGCTCATCCATCCAGTCACTCTCACACTCATTGTTTACTTATTAATTTATTCAGCTCCAAAGCCTGTCCCATGCTGCACATCATTCTGAGTTCTTGACTAATTTAAACCTGTTTTTAAAAAATGCAGTATGATTTTGCAAATTAATGAAGACTTGGTTCAACTAGATGAGAATGTTAAAGGCCTTCTTGTCTATTCCCTCTTTTTTCCCTGGACCTTCATCAGCTATCCAATCAGCTGAGAGGGCTTTGAGCCTGTAAAGAAGAACACATCTGGGTACCTCTGAGTCCTTTCAGTCATCTGCCATCCTTGTATGCACTTCCACCCAAGCCCCATCCCTCCACCTTGCCCATGAATGAGTTTGGCAGTGGCTGGGAAGCCAGTCGATTGTGTTCCAAGTGCCAGATGAGTAGGAGAGAGGTCTCATCCCAGCCAGCCAGTAGGTAAGTATTAGTCACACAGGGGCACAAACAAGTCTCGAAAACCACATCTAACCAGCTGTGGCCAGCGGTGTCCCATGGTTGGCTGCCTGTAGACACCTCTGTGCTACATTAAGAAAGAGTTCCCACTTGTTGTGGCAACAAAGCCAGCTGCTGGGAATTAAGTGGTAAAGATCAGAGGGAGAGGGGGTGGTGGCAGGGACTGGAAGGGAAGGCCCAGCCGCTCCCTGCACAAACAATTCCTTGTGACTCTCCTCCAGATGGGAGTTGGCACCAGAAGAGGAGGTGGGTCAAAGGAAAGGAAGGTAGCTGTCCACACCCTTGCCCCTTCTTCAATGAAGAGAGAGAGCCGTTGATAAGGGAGGGTCCTGCTAATAGAAATCGAGGCCCCAGTGGGATGAGCCAGAAGGGCCACTGAAAATACAAAAATGCCTGAATTCTTCTTTTCTCTTGCACATAAAATGGAGGGGATTTCTAACACTAATGCTCACCTCAGAAAATATGACATCAGAAATGTGTCTCACCAAGACCCTGGGCTTCAGGGGTTAAGGTGTTAATTTCTACCAACCAGAAGAATAAGTTATGATTATTCTTTGTTTCCAACGTGATTTTTAAATTTAAATGTCAGAATGCAATCTTTATTTCCAGTCTTTGGGAAGTGAATTATGGTGTGCTCTACAGAAAGTTTGTTTCCTTGGCATAGACTTCCAGAGTGGATAAATATTTCCAAAGCATTTATAGAAATAAAGACTGAGCTTTCACCTGGTATACAATCCTCGTGTCTTTCATTCATCCACTTATTCATTGATTTGATAATCCATTAGGTAAACATTTATTTAGTGCTTATGATGGGCCAGTCTGAACTTTCTAGATGCCTTGTTTTATTTCCTCTTAGAATAATTCCTTTAAGGAAGATCCATGCATAAGTGTCAAAGTAGGGACTTTGACTCTTTTGCTCACTGTTTTGTCTTTAGTACACAAACCTGTGCATGGCATACAAATGTCTGTTGAAAAAGATGAATGAGGTAGGTAATATCATTACATTCCCTTTCTGGATGATAAAACTGTCTTCTATTGTTTAAGGAGCTTGCTTAAGGCGTTGGAGCTCCTAAGAGGCTGAGTTGCAATTTAATTTCATCTGACTCCAAAGGCAATATTTCAGATAGACAAGGAAGGTGTGGTGAGGTCACAAATAAAAGATGATTTTATTGGGGAATCCAGGGTGGGCTCAAGGGACAAATGGCATTTGGATCTGGGCCGTGAGGGAGGAACTTCCACATTTGATATCAGAGTTTTATTGTTGGCAAAATAAGATTGGACCAAGTCCTGATTTACTGGAAAAAAACCCCAGTCTCTATTTCTGATTGCCCTACTATGTTAAGACTTCTCCAATGTAAATTCCAACCTGAGAACCTCCAGTACATGGTTGTACATGGTATTTAATTTCTAGTCTTTAGGAAGTGAATTCTAGCATGGCTCTACAGAAAGGTTGTTCTCTTAGGATTTATTTCCAGAGCAGATAAGCATTTCCAAAGCATTTATAGAATAAAGGTTGTGTTTTCCCCTTAAAAAACTTGTCCACAATTCTCACATCTTTTTCTCCCATTTTTCTCAATACATAATAGTGAGATTTGCTGTTACATATTTGTACATGCACACAATATAACATAAAATTTGGCCAGGATAATTCTCAGATCTTTCATTCATCCACGTGTAGGTTTGATAGAAACCCTGTTCTGAATGTCTTCTTTCTGAAAAATATTTCTAAACCACTCTTCATTGCTTTCCAAGTCTTTTTTTTTTTTTTTGAGTCACTATTTGAATTAGGTTATTCAGATCAGCTAACGCCTGTAAAAATCCCATCCACTACAGATGGTGGAAAACAGCTCTGAGAGAGTGCTTTCCCTCTCACTCCAGCTGGCTTGTCCCTAATAATTGGAAAGGTAGATTAAATATTCTTTGCTTTTGATCAAGACTCATCTCCTGCCAGGAGCAAGGAAGGATGTGTAGGAGGGAATGTCTCTGATAATAACAATACCAAGAGTAATGAGTAAAAGTTTTCAACAGGATCTTGGGCAACTAAGTTACCCAGGCCATTTCTACATGTTTATAGTGTGAGTGTTTTTTCTCCACCTAACAATGGTTCCCGAATGCCTTCCTTCCCGAGGCCCCCTCCCAGACACGCTGAATGGTCCTGTTGTGAGCTATAGAGGAACAGCTTTCAAAACTCAACTTCTTCCTGCATGTTTTTGGCAGCGCCTAAGCCAAGTGGGGCGTCGCTCGCCTTGGGTTCGGGGGAGGGCAATGCTCCCACGGTGCCTGGTTTCTGGATTTTGCAGCTGAGAGTCCCACGTGACCTTCTTGAACCAATGACAGGGCAGGCCGGTGACGTAGCCGCCGTTCCAAGGGATTGAGGAAAACTTTTCTCTCCACTTCCCTCCTCTTTCCCAGTTTGAATGTAATCAGAGTTGCGGTCCCCACGTTTAAGAAACAGACTGTGACATCTCTAACAAAGACCTTACTTCCTATAGATCCTTCTTGGATGATTTAAAAGAGGAAACAAGATTTCCTCCTCCCGGGCCGTGCTGGACAGAGCCTCCTCCTGGGTCTGCCGGCCTCAGCTCCTGGCTGCAGGAAGTCTCTCATCCTCCTCACCCCGTCCACATCCTGGGGACCGGAGGATGAGCAGGAAGTGGAAAGTGTCAGGCTGTCTTTCAAGCTCACAGTCGGCTCCCAGCAGCGCGTGGGCCTTTAGGAAAACAATACCAAACTTTCCAAATGGTTCTGTGAATGGCTCTCTCCAAACACTTTGCACAGTTCTGTTGAAAACGATTAGTCATGAGGACTCCGGGTTATTTACTTTTTCTTTTCATTTTGCTGGGGGAAAAACAAAGTCGAGGGTGAGTGTTGATCTCAGTCAGTGTCTTACCAGTTGTTAGCAATATCTTTGACAGGCCACCCCCAGACCTTTCTGTAGGGGAGTAACCCGTGGCAGCGCCTCTGCTCAGGATCTGGAAGATGGACTGGATCAGGTGTGTGCTTTGTCTCTGGGAGCACACCTGCCTACACTGGGTACTCCCTGCCAGCTGTCCCGCACCTTTGGGTGTGTCACGTCGTTTTTCCAGGGTTCTCATTTGTAAAAGGAATCAGTTAGCAATCAGATGGAACGTTCTTTGAGTCAGAGTCCTAGTGGAGTTTCTTGGGCAATAAATCTCAGGTGTGCTTAGAACCCTCTCGCCAGAGGAGGGTTCTCTGAGTTGTCTGTCCTCCTGCCCTTTCCTCACTTGGAGCCTTCTCACCACTGGGACTTAACTTTTCAAGTGAATTCACACCATCCAATGACATGGCATGAGGCATGGTCCTGGCAAATAAACTCTCACCAAGTCAGATTCCAGAGTCCTCCTCAGGGTGATTATTTTAATTTTAGTCCTAGAATCCCAAATGGGGCCCAAAGATGGCCCCTACTTGTAAAAACTTTATTTTGTTTCCAACTTCTTTTGTTTAAGTTCTCCAGTCCTTCCTGGGTCAAGTCACAAAACCCATTTGGAAAATAATCTGGCATGTTTCTCTTTGCCCTCCCCTGGTTGCTCATCCCTTCTCTCCTTTAACTGTTGTGGTAGTGGTAGGAAGAATGGGCTCTATTTTATTGTGAGGTTGGCATTTGCCTAAAATAACTTTTTCCCTGAGTGATTTCCAGATACTGTCTACCACCTATCTTGAAATCTCAATAATTTTAAAAAGAAGACTGGTGCTTAGGCACCTCCAAAGTTCTATGATTGCAGATCTCAGGGTAATATCTCTTTGCTCTGGTATGAGATTGGCATCAGGCATTCTGTATGAGATGCAAAAGCTAAAGGCAATGATATTGGCAAAGCTACTTCTACACAGACCCCCACCACACCAAATAAAAAAATAATGGACCATAAAGAAAGAATGAAACTGAAACTGATCTTTGGGAAGTTATCTTCCTTACTTGAAAGTAAAGACTTTTTTCTTTGCTTTAAATGAGATTGTCTATGTGATATACATGCTCATTTAACATGAACATCTTTTACATGTCACACAATGAATGGATTGCTCATGTTAGCAATGTAAAGGGCTGGGAGGATGAAGTGGGGAGAGGAGAAGACCCTGCTAGTTGAGACCCCTCCTCTCTCCAGGATAAAATTGTACAGATGAAATAAATAGCCAGGTGTCAGTGGATTCCTAGAGCAACCTTCAAGGAGAAGGAACAGCCTGAGGGTTATCTTTGAAGGGACCAAATGTGATCTGTGTGACTCACTCCTGTGGCCTAAATGACTTTACTTTTATGTATAGAGTCCCTTTTAAGACCTCAATTGACTGAATTCTTCCCTTGTGCTCTGAGTCACATATATTTGAGGGTTTCCCCAAGTGCAACCACGGCCAAGTCACTGAGTCTTTGCAAGGTCATGTAAAGTCTGGGTCTCTAAAATTCATACATTAGAGGCCCATTGGGCAACCAGTGCCTTGAGACTGGAGGCCTGAAAGATTTAATTGTGGACAATCACAGGAAGGGCCCTAAAATCAGGCTCAGCTGATGACTCATTCCACTTCAAGCTATTTCTCCTTTAACAGCACTTAGGTGGGAGTCTGTCACTCAGAAGTTTGGAAACCCAAATTGAGAAGGACCAAAGAATACTGGAGCATGCTGACATGGCTACAGGAGAGTTGAAGGGGGAACCAGATAGAGCACTTAGCTATTCCAGCCCCAGTTTTCCTTTATGTCACCCCCTCCATGGCTTGTGCACTAGTCCTTGATGAACTTGATCTTTTCCCATGACTGTCTGTATGACATGTCTCCATGACATGGCTAGAATTAGACCAACTGCAGGGGCATGTCAGTGTTTGAAATGTGTCCAGCTTCCTACCTTAATTGCTCCTGCTCTTCTGCAGCTGTTATCTTTATTGCAGTAACACATTCAGGCATTTCTTCATCTTATGGAGAACCTCTGTCTGTGCTCAGGAAAGCACACTCTGGTCCCATTCCTGGATCTCTAAGAAGACTTCTCCTTGGCCATGTGTCTGGTTGCTGTCCTATGCTGACCCCCTTGCCCTCCCTGCCCAGGAGCCACATGATCAGGTGTGATGCTGAAGCTTGTGCAGCCTCCCTTAGTCCACTTGGATGCTATACTTGGATGCTTTCTTTGGTCTCAGTATACTGATGTTGGGTGGAATGAATTCTCTGCCTTTGTCCAATTGCAGGAAATGTCACTCATCCTATCCTTGGTTTTGGATGTGTAGTAGCTTCTGCTAAGCAGAGTATGGTCAGGAAGTCTGTCCTCTAGTTTGGGGATGGCCAACATAGATTTGCTGCATACCAACCTGCAATGGGTGCTCTACTAGGCATCTGGGGTCAGAGAAGAGAAATTGCTGTCTTCTTTGAGGAGTTCTCAGTTCCAAGGGAGAGTGAGGTACAAACATGTTGTGTTAACTTTCTTTTACTGTTGCAAAATACCTGAGGTCATCAACTTATGAAGAAGAACGGTTTATTTTGGCTCACAGTTTTGAGAGTTTCAGTCCATTATCAATTAATTGACCCTGTTGATTTGGGCCTGCAATGAGGCAACACATCATGGTGGGAAGTGCATAATGTAGGAAGTTTCTTACTTCATGGTGCCTGGGAAGCAAAAAGAGAGGAAATAGGAGAGCCAGGGTCCAAATATTCTCTTCAAGGGTATGCCCCCAAGGACCTAACTTCCTTCCATGAGGCCTCACCTCCCAATAGTTCTACTACCTCCCAGTAGTGCCAATCCTGGGAACCAAGCCTGCAATGCATGGACCTTTGGGGGATATTCAAGATTCATATTAAAGCACGTCTCACTTCAAAATGGTGCATGACCAATGGAGGGTAGAAAAAGAGGGTACTGAGATTCACTCAGAATCTTTGGTTCAGTGAAAACTCATGCTCATGCCCAGTCTTCCTTCTGACTGTGTGGGCTCCTCTTCTGGGTCAATGGTGCTCAGACAGAACTGACTCTTGCCTTGTTGGTAAGCTTGAGAGAGGCTTGGCCAAACAAAAAACATTTTTTGATATTGGTGATTGAACTCAAGGGTACTCTACCACTGAGCTACAGTTCTTTTAATTTTGAGACAAGGCCTTGTGAAGTGGCCCAGGCTGGCAATCTTCCTGCCTCTGTCTTCAGAGTTGCTGTGATTACAGGTGTGCACCTCAACACCTGGGACTTAGTAAAATTTTAAAAGGATGTATCTCGGGTCCAGGAGCAGGGTGGAGTTGGGGAAGGTGAGACTAGAGAAGTCCACATTCTAGTGAGGGACTTAATGTGATGCTCCAGGAAATAGACAACCACTTCTCAGGCAGTTTCCATTGTTGCCATTCACATGCACGTCCCTCTTCTTCCACAACTGGGAGACCAGTGACTGAAGGGCCATTTTCTTCCTCTTCCTCCCCACCCCCTTCATGTTCCTCCTCTTCTTCTTCCTCTTTCTTTTCTTTTGTTCTGCACTTTTTATTTTAAAATATTATAGACCCACATGAAATGACATCAATAGTACTCCTTTAACTTCCTTTAACTTCCACATGCTTCGTCCAGCGGTATCATCTTTAGTACAGTAACAAAATCAGGAAGATGACATTAGTAAATAACTTTTAATTGGGTTATAAGCTTTATTCAGATTTTGCCATTTCTGTGTGTATGTGTGTGTGTGTGTGTGTGTGTGTGTGTGTGTGTAGTTGTATGTGATTTTATTACACACATAGGTTTGGGTGACCAGCACCCTAATCAACAACTATGTCATCACCTCCAGGGACCTCCTCATGCTGACTTCCAGCTGCCCATCCACCCTGTCCCAAAGGGCCATTCTGATGCTAAAGCGTAGATTCATAACTGCTGCTGACTCAGAAAGGAAAAAAAAAAAAAGACCTTTCTTGGCACATTTCTACCTTTGACATTTTCTTACTTGGTCTAGGTCACTCTTCTCCCTGGAGAATGTGGCTGAGGTGGTAGATGCTGTTTTTTGGCCCAAAGCAGGATCAGGATGCCTTGTGGTTCCTTGGTAGAGATGGAAGTGAGGCCTATCAGCAGAGGAAGTGATGTCTTCTTTATTAATTTTTTGTGGTGATGTTGATGGAACCCAGGGCCTTACACATGCTAGATGAAGGCTCTACCAGTTAGCTATAGCCCCAGCCCCTGGATATGATGATTCTAAACATATTATAGAAGTGCACAAGAAGTTTACATTATGTAGCCTCATACATGCTTATTTTATAGACTTTATTTTTCCATGTCTTTAAAGAGGCTCATTCCTTCCCAAATAAGGAATCATTTGTTCAAATACTGCCTCTTGAGCCTTTCTGTAGTCTATTGTGTACTTGAAGTTCATAAATATCACTTACAAGTAGACTGACTTCACCATGAATACATTTCTGAAATTTGAATAAAAAGTACATATTTCAATAGTCAATTGAAATTGTGATGAATCAAAATGATTGTAATTTTGGGGAAGTCAGAATAGCAGCTTAAAAAAATGAAAAAAAATAGCTGGTTAGATTTGGAATAGGCTTGTGACATCATCTGTGTGTGTGTGTGTGTGTGTGTGTGTGTGTGTATGTATATATATATATGTTCATTTGCTTTATTTAGGAATCACTTCTCCAAAGTTCTGATGTTCCTGGACAACTGGGACCAGAGCTTAGGATTTTCAGGGTATAGGTTCCTCCCTGTTGAGAGCTGGAATCATTGGCATTTTCCTTTATTCAAAGTCCAAATCTCCCATCTTATGAATTTCACTTATTGATTAGAATTCGTTCTGAACTACTCAGAAAAAGTGAAGCACTTTTCTCCACATGCTGGGGCCTGCAGTTCTTGTGTCCCGTGAAGCCTTCTCTTTCTAGTATAAACACCTCAGCTTCCTTTAACTGTTCCTTCTGGGCCCTCATTTCCCAGACTCTGCCATCTCTGTCACTTCCTCAGGATGTACTCTCGTTTACACATGTCACTCATACAATGTGGCATCCCCATTTTCTCAGTTATCACAGACAGAAAAACAACAACGAAGCCATTCGACTGACCTCACTGTATAAACCACACGTAGGATTTAGAGACTTGAAACAGTGTCCTGCTTTTGTGCTGTAAAATCTCTTCAGTTCCTTCTCCCTGTAGTGCGTGTAAGAAAGAAGTCATAGAACCTTCATCCGCATAGGAAGCATTTGTAAGGGTTCCATTGTATTATTGCTATTAATTTAAAACGACTAATACTAGATATACGTGCATACTTAAAAACGGCACAGGCAAGGCCTCTAGAGAGAACAGCTGCAGAATGTAGACAAAGTGATTCACCAAGGACAGTAGGGGTACTTCTCCTTATTAACTTCTGCTCCATCACCTAGCCAGATAGGCTCTGCCCTCTGAGGGGCAAACATCAAAATCAATTCATTGTCAACAATCTTATTTCTTTGCATTTCCAAGATAAAGCCTAATTGGCCAAGGTCTTTGTTTGTTTATTTTTATCTTTAAGACAAAAAAGGAGTAAAGTCTTGTTTCTGCATTTTACAAAGAATTGTTAAGGTTTAAGCCTTTTTTTGGGGGGGAACCGGGGATTGAACTTAGGGGTACTCGGCCACTGAGCTACATCCCCAGCCCTATTTTGTATTTTATTTAGAGACAGGGTTTCACTTAGTGCCTTGCCCATGCTGAGGCTGGCTTTGAACCTGCGATCCTCCTGCCTCAGCCTCCCGAGCAGCTGGGATTACAGGCCTGTGCCACCATGCCTGTCTAAGACTTTTTTCTTAGATTAAGAAACACTGGTATCTGCCGGGCGTAGTGGCATATGCCTGCAATCCCAGCGGTTCAGAAGGCTGAGGCAGGAGGACCGCGAGTTCAAAGCCAGCCTCAGCAATTTACCAAGGCCCAAGTGACTTGGCAAGATCTTGTCTCTAAATAAAATATAAAAAGGGCTGGGGATATGGCTCAGTGGTTAAGCACTCTGGGTTCAATCCCTGGGACCAAAAATAAAAAATAAATAAATAAAATAAGGAAAAGAAAAGAATACTGGTATCAAGATCAGCCATTCCAGGGCTGGGGGTATAGCTCAGTTGGTAGAGTGTCTGCCTCACAAGCACAAGGCCCTGGTTCAATTCCCAGCACTGCAAGAAGCAACAACAACAACAACAACAGAAACAGCAGAGGATCAGCTATTCCTGCTTGAAGCTATAGTGGTTATTTTAATAAATATAATTAAATTTCTATTTATATTTAAAATAGTTTCTTTTGAACTAATTTAAACCTTACAGAGAAGTTTCGAGAACAGTACAAAAACTCCTATATCTCCCCAGCCAGATCCCCCAATTATTAATATTTTACTGCATCTGCATATATATCCCCCTCTTCCCTCCCTCTCTCCTATTTAGCCCTCTCTCCCCCTCTCTCTTTCTTTCCTTCCCCCGATCATTGTCATCAGTCTTTTTCTAAACCATGTAAGGACAAAATACAGACATAATGCTTCATAACTCCTAAATGTTCTAGAGTGTATTTCCCCCGCAATTTTCTAGACATTCACTGAACGACTTCCCCACTTCACATTGAAAGCAGAACTGATGCCGACACTACTGTACCCTCCACAGACTCCCCTGTTCGGATTTGGCCAACAGTCACATCAATATCTCTTTTATTTCTGGTCCAGAATCCCATCCAGACATGCGGGAAGCATTTAGCTGTCATGTTGTTTCTCTCTCCTTCAGTCTGGAAACCTTCTTTAGTCTTTCCTTTCCTTTAAGGTCCCACCTGGAGGGTCTTAAAGAGGAGCAGCCTTAATGTTTCTCAGGACTATTGCCTTTCCCCCTGTTCTCTCTGTGGTTGGGTCCAGACTAAGACTAGAGTTCACCCATTGACTTGATTTTTCTGTAATGGAATCAGTCATTCTCTTTGTGGCTTGCCCCTCACTCTCTAGCAGCTTTGAGAACCCCTTCACCAGTTCTCGGGACCCCTAGGCCTCAGCCACGATCACATGTTTTTTTTGAACTTTGATCCTGTCAAGATTTGGGGATGCCACATGATTTGGGGACTGCCTCATGATTTGGGGACTGCCACAAGATTTGGGACAAGATTTGTGGACAAGATTTGTGGACAAGATGCCACAAGATTTGGGGACTGCCTCATGCAGTCACAGAGCTGACAGGTTGCTTGGCTCAGTCCCTGGTGGGGAGGCTTTGGGACAAGATTTGGGACAAGATTTGTGGACAAGATGCCACAAGATTTGGGGACTGCCTCATGCAGTCACAGAGCTGACAGGTTGCTCGGCTCAGTCCCTGGTGGGGAGGCTCCATCTGGGTCTTTTTGTCCCAGGGCCAGTAACTTTCTAAAAGCTTTGGCCTCAGACAATAGCGAGTGCTGGTTATTATTCTGATTTTTTCCTCTCTGTTCCTTTCACTTAGTACACGAGGGCTGTCCTAGGTCAACCTCTGCCTTCTATAATGGAGCGCCGCAGCTGCATTTCCTGTCTGAGCTCTTGGACCCGGAGCCTGTTGCTTCAGCTCTGCTCACTCCTTTTGCATTTATGATGCATTTCTAGCTGCAGTGACACTGAACTTGTTTTTGAGACTAGGCTTTTGGCTCTCTGTTTTCATATCTCACCTGTCAGTGCCTTGAGCTTTGCATATGGAAGAATTTTTCAGGGAGCAGATCCTCGCCGCTGCCGACTCCACCTGCCTGCACCTCTCATCCACACTGTGTGAGGGCTTCCCTGTGCGGCCTCCTCTGACTCATGTTTGCCATTAAAAGTATGTCTGAGAACAATGATGTCCTTTCTAACTTACACTCCTTCTGGTAGCCCCTTGCTCTACAGTTCAGAATCTCTTTTCACAGTTTACGAGGCCCTGTGACATCTTTTCCAGATGCCTTTGAGCCACATGCCTCTGGATCCCAAATCTTGCATCTCTAGCCATGCTGTCCCTCTTTTGGCCCTGGGAACCACTGTCCTCCTGAACCTCATGGCCTGTACCCCTTCTGCCTGCAACCCGCTGTCCTCCTTTGTCTCCTCATCCCTGTCCCCCTGGATAAGTCCTGGTTACACTCCAGATCTCAGCTGGGACATCTTGTTCTCAGGGAAGGAGAAGCTTCCTAATGCCTTCCCACCTCACTTCAGCTTGGGTGACTTTGTTTTATATCTGCAAGGGACCCTGGAATTTTTGTTCAAAAACTTTAACATATTTATTGGTGTATTTTATTCACATTTATTGAATGAATCTCTCCTTCCAAATACTGAATTGCTTTCAGAACATTTGACATATTTTTTTTGGTAGGGAGGTACTAGGAATTCAACCCAGAGGTACTTAACCACTGAACCACTGAACCACATCCCCATCCTTTTCATTTATTTTTTATTTTTTGGTTTTGAGACAGGGTCTCACTGAGTTGCTTAGGGCCTTGGTAAGTTGTTGAGGTTGGCCTTGAACTTTCAATCCTCCTGCCTCAGCCTCCCAAACTGCTGGGATTACAGGCGTGGGCCACTGCACCCAGCCATTTGACACTTTTGAACTGAAATGATGCCCTTCCACTATCACAACAGAACTTTCTTCCTGTTCCAGACAGAAACTGACAACAGTAACCATTCTCTTCCCTGCTTAACTCTCCTTGGTGGCATTAGTACTGCAAAACGTTCCTCAGCGGCCTCCTCCATCAGGAACAAGTGCATGACAACAGAGAGTTGTGTGTGGTTCACTTAGAACATGACTGGCATGTGGAAGACACCAAATAGGTATTTATGGAGTGAAGGAATTATTGGCTGAAAGTCCCCCCAGACATTGTGTGGGTCAAAATAAAGAATATTATTAATATTGACTTTATACCTGCTCTCACTTAAAGTGTTTTTCCTCTTCTTCTTCATGATTTTAAAATATCCATCCTTGTTTTCGTTCCTTGATGTCTAGCAGGCATTTCATCCCAGCGTGAGCTTGGTTTTCTGGTCTTGAGGTGTTTCTTTTGAGAAAACACACATTCCTGTTTCTCTCATTATATATTTTATAATGGCAACGGAAGGAGTGAGAGGTGTGTCCCAGCAGCAAGGACACACATCCCGGAGACTTCACATCGCAAGTGGCAAGTAGCACTCTGGGGTTGGGGATCCCTGTGGCAGTAGATTTTCGGTTAAAAGAATAATGTAAAATGGCGGGGGGTGGGGGAAAGAGCCTGCTGACCAGTAGCATCTGTAGTCAAGCCCCTGCCATGTTGGAGGCTCACTTCTGGGAGCCAGTGAAGCCACCTCAGCTCAGCTGTGGGCCGATGCTCATCCTGGGCCTGCCTGCGCCTCTCCCTCCCACACGCCATGGGATGGTGACAGCCACACATGCTGCAGGCATTGGCAGGTCCAGGAGGGAGAGTCTGTTTTCACAGGTGCGCCCCGCAGCAGGCTGGGGTTGAAATCTGGCTCAGAGAGAGTCCCTGAGTATAAAAGCTAAATTTCTTTTGACATAAACAACAACAACAATAACAACAACGCTAAGAGTAATATATATCCCCTCCAAAGACTGAATAGGTCAATTGACACTTTGGGCCCAAGGATGTTCTTGCCTTCCATTGTCACAGGAAGTTTCTTTCTGCTCCAGAGAAAAACGGACCATTGGATTAATTTCTGAAATCAATTGTTTAGTTTGAAATATTTAGGAGTTGAGAAAAAAGACTCTTTTTTTTCCTCTCAAGCTTTCTATTAGAATGGCACCATGGGTCATGTGTGTTCTTTGCTTTTTGATCTTTAGGAAATGGGGAGCCGCCTCACTGTCTAACCCTACACTGGCAGCTAGGGTCTGCCTTGATGTTCTTGCCCATTTTTGACTTTAGTTTTGCTTTGCATTACTGGGGTTTGAACTCAGGGCTTGCTCCTGCAAAGCACACGCTCTGCCACTGAGCTGCACTCCCAGCCCCTTTGGACCATTTAAAAATTGTCTTCACTCCCAGTATCTTCACAAGAGTAGATGCACGAAGAGAGTCCTGATTTCTGAGGCCCAGGCTTTATCCACACAGCAATGAAGCAGAATGTGATGATTACACAAAAAATCCCCTGGAGTCAGGATGGCAGGCTAAAATTTTAAATTTTGTTACAAATACTTATAAGGGTATTATGTGCCATTTTAAAATGTCTAAAATGTCTATTTTTAAAGGGTCTAAAATGTTAATATCAAGTCATTTATTCCATGTCACAAATCTACACAATAGATAGTAATAGAGATGGGGCTGGTTTCAGGGCCTGAGAGACATTCTGCTAAGAAATGGCAGCATGACAGAGCGGTTTCTCTGAAAATTGCAATCACAGTCTTTGATTAGCAAAATATTTTGAAGCACAGTGGCCAGCAAGCAAACTGAGCTGGCCAGTCCTGGTTGGATGTGAGAGCCAGTTTAGCTCTCAGCCCTGCAGCTGGATCCTTCATAGTCCACTCTCCTGGAATCACTAGGTGATTCTAATATCTAAAGAAACTTTTTTTTTTCCATAGCGGGGGGAATTAGGACTTTGAATCTGGCTCTCACTGCTTCACTTTGTTGCATCAAAGACCTCTCTTTACTTCCAGTTGGTGGCCTCCGATCACATCCATTCTCCCCCTTGTGAGATCAGACACTGCACTCTTACTCCTGGATTAAGAACCATGGGCTGACCAACTTCTTCCTTCCCCTGTTGCCTGTCCCCTGCTGAAGGGAGAGGCCTTTCAGGGGTCAGGGGTCGGTGAGCCTCCTTCCTCAACTGTTCCAGGGCAGCTGGGTGCCCTGTGAGTGTCAGGGATCTGGAGCCTCCTGCCACACTGCCAGTAGGTTGCGTGGGAATGCCTGCCCTCTGCATTGAGTGTTTTGAATCTCTCTCCCTTGAGATTGAAGGTGAAACTCCCGTCTTTTGCCAAGATGTCAATCCTGGCCCCAGCATATGCAGGAGCCACAGTGAAGTAGGCGTAGGGAACCAGCACTCAAGAAAAGCATCCCTTTGTGATGGGAACAGATAAAGTGACGTAACCCCCTGGCATCCAAAACAGAACAGGCTGTACTTTTTAGAAATAGCATCCACCACTTCATCAGTTATTTTAGGGTCTGTGCACCACGAGCTGTCATCAGGAACCTCCTGAACCTCTGAGGCAACTGAAGGTGTCCAGCGGGGCAACGTCATCCTGTGCTCTCAGCACACAGGGTCAGGTGGCCAGAAGGCACTCAGAGGCCAAGCAGCCATCAGGGTCTCTAAATAGCACCAGCCAGGCTCCTGTTCTCTTCCCTGAATGTACCCTGGCCTTTCTAATCAGCTCAAAAGGGGAGGAGACGTTCTCATGGAGTGAACCCCAGGCTGGACTGGGGACCAGCTCATGGGAGTTTTTATGATTTGCCCAAATAGTTCAAATGACAATCAGAATCCTTCAACTAGTGCTCTGCTGGCCACAGATGCTCACCCTGTGTCTGGGCAAGAGCCCATCTGCCTTCCACTTCCAGGTGGGTGGTTCTTAGTGTGGGCACTAAGGTGTCGGTGGTGGCTTCTTGTAGGTACTGAAGGTAGTACTTGTAGGTACTTGAAGGTACTGTGCTCTCAGGGAACTGCAACGATGGGATTGGAATAATGTGGGTCTTGATACCAAAACAAATGGGAGCAGTTGTGATGGAAGGTGGGGACAGAGAGCTTGGGATCCCAGCCCCACTCTGCTACTTCCTGCTGGGTGGCTTTGGGAGGGAGCCAGTGTTCCCTACACAGCAGGGAAGAGCCTTGACTTGCTAAGGGTCCTCTGTGGAGTAGGTGCTCAACCAGGACCTTCCCTTAGCATTTCCAGCACCCTCTCTGTCAGCCTACATGGCAAAATGAGACAATGTTTAAGGAAGGACAAGAGGAGCCATAGGGCAGTATCTACATGCATGTGGAGAGGTTGTTCATATCTTTTAGATACTTTAATTTAGGATTATTCTCTTCCACTTTGACACTGCCTTCCTGGCTTATTGCCTGAATTTTTCTTTTCCTTAGTTGAAAATAAATATGATCATGCATGTTCCACTTTGCTTAAGAGTATCCTCTCACTTTTTACTCAGTTCATTCATTCATTCATTCATTCATTCATTCATTGGATTTAGTTGTGACAAGACAGGTTATGAGAAGGTAGGATCCTATAACTCAAAGGGGAGGAATATAAAAATAATTATAACAAGTGAGCAATGTTATAATTTGTTTTAGTTTTGAACATATACACATATGTTCATAGTAGTATAATTCATAATAATCAAAGAGTGGAAACAATCCAAATTGCCACTAACTGATGGATGGATGGAGAAAATTTAGCATACCTATACGATGGAATATTTTTCAGCAACTAAAATGAATGAAGTTCTGTCACATGTATTACATGGACAGACTTTAAAAACATGCTAAGTGAAAGAAACTAGTTACAAAGACCACATATTGTGTGAGTCCATCTCTATGGACCATCCACATGAGACAAGTGGATAGAGAGAAGTGTTTGTGGTTGCCTCGGGATAAGGCATAGGAAAGAGGAGTGACTGCGAATGAGTAGAAGTTTTCTTTTAGGGTCGATGGAAATGTTTTCAAATTAGCTTGTGGTCATAGTTGTACAACTCTGAATATACTGGAAACCACTGAGGTACACTGTAATGGGCAAGTTTATGCTCCGTGAATCGTATTTCATTAAAGCTGTTAGAAAATGTCATGGAAATATATTGAAGGAGAGATTAATTTTGATCCAGATATGAAAGGTTTCAAAATGGAGGAGTATTTGAATCAGCTCCTGAGAGGCAAATTGGCCAAGCCGAACTATACAGGAAAATCATTCAAACAGAGGGTGATTATTTGCAAAGGCTTGGAGGAATGAAAGGGAACAACCCATCTGAGGATAGCAAGAAGGTGGGTGTGGCTGGAGAGCAGGTGTGTGGTGGTGAGCGGCAGCAGACATGGGTAGGAAGGGGCTAGACTGTGACAGGCATTTTGCCTATACTGCAGAGTGGGGCACTGTCTGGTTAATAGTGGAAAGTAGCTGAAGGGCTTTGTCACCAAAGAAAGCATCATGAGTGATTTCAGTTGCAGAATGCAATGAAAAGGATGATGTGTAATGGGGTGGAATAGATGAATTAGGTGCTGTCCAGGTAGAAGAAAATAAATTCTGAGCTAGTATAATGTGAGATGGGAAATAGAATAGCTAGGACCTAAGGATGAATCTTTTTGGAGTAAGAAGGAAAAGGAGGAGAAGAAAGTGGAGGAGAAGAGAAAGAGGAGGAAGACATGCAGAACGTAGCTTGGGTTATCGGGTGGATGGTAATATCATTAGACAAAAGGACAATACAGCAGAGAGGGCACACACAGATTTGGGTTTATAGATAATGGGTTTAGTTTTAGCCACATCAAGCTGGAGGATCCTTTGAGACATCTAGGTACAAAGGTATCAGAGGACAGTTGGGAATGATCAACATCATACCAATCACAATCTACCACGTTACATACTGAGTACCTACTATGTCAGTCACTATGCTGGGTCCTTACATGAATATTTCTGATTAGTATAAGCAGAATATTTCTGATTAGTATAAGCAGTATCTGTAGAAAGATATGAAACATTATCTTTATTTTATGAATAAACAGAGAAATAGGGAGACATTCTGGTACTCCCCAAACAGTAGAAATATTGATTTTTTTGTGTGTGTGAATACTTGGGAGACAATCTGCCATTAAAGTAATTTCGAAGCTCATCTCTGATGGCCTGACTGTCACAGGTTGAGAAAGAACTTAAGTAGTAGTTGGTAAGGACCATCAATGTGATACTGCCTTTTATTTTTTATTTTTTGACAGTGCTAGGGATCAAAACCAAGGCCTCACACATAGTAGGCAAGTGTGCTGAACTACATTCCCTGCCAAGATACTGCTTATACTGATCACATTCCCACATATATATATGCATATATAATTATATAAATTATAAAATAATTATGTAAATTATATAAAAAATATAAATATGTTTTTTTTGCAGGACTGGGGGTTGAACCTAGGGCCTCACACATGCTAGGCAAGTACTCTACTGCTGAGTGACATCCCCAGCCCAGACTCTGAGACAGAGTCTTGCTAAGTTGCCCAGTCTGACCCTGAACTTGAGATCCTCTTGCCTCAGCCTCCCAAATCTGAGATTATAGGTGTACACCACTGTGCCTGGCTCAATATTGATATTTTTGCCAGAACTATATTGCCATCTCCACTGAGTATTTGGCCTCACAGGACCAGCAAAAGAAAGCAATTTTTAAGTCTATACACTGAGCTGGTTGTCTTGGGAGGATGCGTCTGCAAGATGAACAGCAGAAGATGAAACATGGAGAGCTAGATATATAAAACCTTCTCTTCTGTGTTTGGATCAGCATCCAAAAGATACTTTCATTGCTAAATGAATGGCTCATTCTTGTATTTATCTGGATCTTTAACAAGACAGGTTTCCCGTTGGCAAGGCTACCTTTGTATACCAGTACTGCCCACTCCTGGGTTGTGAATGTTTGGAGGGCAGACTCTATGGATTTACTGTTGTGGTCTTCATAGCTCATAGTCCAGTGTACACAGATAGGGGGAGACCATATGCAAGGAGGATCTGTGGGATGCCTGGATTGCCAACACTTTGGGTGGGGTGCACAGGGATTTTCTGGGATTCACTGCAGCGTGCCTTTTTCTGTTGAGTACCTCACTGCGCCGTTGCTGCCATTGCTCTGGGGCAGTAGCACTAGGGCTCCATTCTCTGTAACATTCTTGCCAGATTCTGAGTCAATTGATTGTGTTTTAGAGATTGGTGCCAAAATTTCCTGCAATGAGTGGATTCCATTAGTACCTGTGCCTAGCACACGTAGGAGGTCTTCAATAAATGTTTCATTCAAATAAAAGCTTGAATATCCTCAAGGAGTAAGTCCTTGGAAGACCTGAACTAAGAAGAGCCCTTGGATGAAACATAGAAGAAGGAAAATGAGATGTGACATTTCAGGGTGCCCCTGAACCCTTCCATAATCCTCCTGTACTTCAACTTGATTTTAAATTGAATCAACATTTAGGGGGAAAGATGGTATTCGAGCAGGGAGAACAAAACCTTCAAAGATAACGTTACCCTCACAAATAATATTTCTTTGCTAGCTATTGGGATTGCCTTTAAGAAGATAAACTGAATTTGGTCAAAGACTGTGACCTGGAGGAAAGCTGATAGAAGAAGAGAAACATCTGTGGAATAAGTAGAGAAATGAGCTAATGTCTAAGGAGAATAGAAGCCATGGGAGAGTATTCTAGAAGGCCGAGGGAGGATGGTACCCTCCACGCTGACCAAGATGCCATGCTGTGTGTCTATTTCACATAACACTTAGCAGCACTTTCAGACTGATAAAAATCTGGTACCTACTAGTCAAAAGCAGAAAAACTCACATAGTCATCCCTTGGTTTGGGACCCTTACAAATAATGACATCTGTGGATGCTCAAGTCCCTTAAATAAAATGGCACAGTATTCACATGAACCTACACGCAACCTTCCATTTGCAGTCATTCTCTGCATTAGGATGTTTTTGGTCAGTGACAAAACATATACATATACAACTATCCTATAGATTCATAGATTCTATCACCTAGAGACACTGTAGCTGCCTCGGTTGGTGTAAGCACATCCTATGATATTCTTGCAATGACATCGATATTTTTCAGAATGTATCCCTGTTGTTAAGTGATGAGTGACTATAAATCATCTCCAGATTACTTATAATATCAGACACAATGCCAATTCAATGTAAGTAGTTGCTGTACTGTATAGTTTAGGGAGTTATAATGTAAAAATGTTCGTACATGTTTAGATAGATGCAATTTTTTCCTTGCCCAGATATTTTTCATCTGTGGTTTGTTGAATCTACAGTTATAGACTCTGAGGATAACGATTTCTAGAAAGGTAAACTCTCTCTGTCTTTCTTAGGTATCAGAAGAGAATGCCTTCAGAATCTCTGAGGTCTCTGATGGTGTAAGTGACCAGACTAGAACTTGAAATGGTGTTAAGTGGCTTTTCAGAGCCCCAGTCTGAAACCCCATCTTCATTCTTTCTACTTCACAGTTTTGCCTTGATTTCCCCCCTTTTACTCTGTCTGTCTTTGTAGGATACCATGATTCATCTTCGCCAACTATTTAAGTTTTCTATTGCTGTTCTTTAACAAATTTAAGCACAAACGTGAGGGCTTATGATGACACCCACTTGTTATCTCACCATTCTGCTGGGCTTTGCTCAGGACCTCATGAGGCAGTGATCATGATGGTGGTGGGCTGGGTGGGCTCTTACCTGGGGGCTCTGGGGATGAAGTGGTTCTAAGTCCATTCAGGTTGTTGGTAGGGTCCAGTTCCTTGTGGTTGTGGGATGGAGCTCCCTGTCTTCCTGCTGGCTGTCAACTCAGGCCACTAGCTGCTCTTAGATGAGGCTCACCTTCCTTCCATGTGTTTTTTTTTGGTTTTGTTTTGTATTGTTTTGTTTTTTGGTACCAGTGATTAAACCTGGGACACTTAACCACTGAGCCATATTTCCGACTGTTTTTTTTTTGTGTGTGTATTTTGTTTAGAGACAGGGTCTCACTGAGTTGCTTAGGGTCTCACTATGTTACTGAGGCTGGCTTTGAAATCATGATCCTCTTGCCTCAACCTCTCAGGCAGCTGGGATTATAGGCACTTACCGCTCTACCTGGCCATGTGGTCCTCTTCATCTTCAAGCCAAGCATAGTGTATTCTCATGGTTCCATTCCTTTCACTTCTTCAAACTTCCTCTTCTGCCACGAGTTCATAAGAGCTCTCTGCTTTTAAAGCTCATGAGATTAGCTTAGATGCACCTGGATACCTTCCCTTCTGAAGGTCAACTATGCCCTACAACATAGCATGATGTGATAGTTCATAACATTCCAGCATCGGGGCATTAGGGTGTGAAATCTTAGTGGTCATTTCTAGAAGTCCTGCTCCTACACCACCATCAGTTGTGATACCAGATGAAAACACCAGTCAGGGCTGCTGTGAAGGAGGGCCCCTTTGAGTTACAGCCAATAGGCAGGAAAACATGTGAATCACCTCTGTTCATTTGCCCAAAATGAACCCATTTGCCTTACCCCAGCTCTCTATTTTAAGTGCTTATTGAGTTTAGCAACTTCAGGAAAGTTTTAGTAATTCTTTTGAACTTTAAAAAAGGCAAATGCCCCAGAGGTGAATTTTCCTTCTTTCTGGATTATTTGCTTATTTATTTGTTTTATGCTAAGCTCTCCCTTTAATTATTTTTTGAAAACACTGTTTTTGCCCAGAGAAAGGAATGTTGGGAAAGCTATTATTATTATTATTATTTTTTGAAAATGAATTTTAGTCCAACAATATGGAACCAGACACTACAATTCAGAAAAGGAGCCTGTTGCAAAAACCTGTAACCTTGACTAAGTCACTCGTGTCAATGAATAGCTTCCATGGCAGGTGGAACTCCACCGCTGGCTGTGGACCGAGCAGCATGGAGAACTTGCAGAGGGCTGCGGGGTGTCTTGGCTGCACAGTGACATGTGTTAAGGCCTCATTAGACCCAGCTCTTCAAGCCCTTGTCCCTACATGTTATGTGCTTGGTGAGTGGAGAGACAGATGCCAGTTTCCCAAGGGGGTGGGGAGAAACAACTGGAAAAAAGGAAATGGCAGATTGTCAAAGAGATAACTTTTGTTTCAACTTTCCCTCCTTTGTTTTCTTTTCGATCCTCTGTGAATTACAGTACTTTCCCTTTTGGTATTTTGGGCCACGGATCTATCTGTACATTAACCTCCACTCCTGTTTTTTTTTGGTTTTTTTTTTTTTTTCCCCCTTTAATGCTCATCTGGAAAATACCCCCATGCCTGACCACTCAGTTCTGGTGAGGTCCACTGTCTACTTCTGGATTGTTTACTGGGGGATGTGGTGTGGTCCTGTGGCTGAAGTCCCCGTATGGAATCCAGGAAAGCTGGGTCCCCTTTCCAAGCCTGTCCACCTGGCCTCTGCAGAGGATTTGAGGTCTCTGTTAAATTGCATGAGACCTTCTGTGTGCCTGTGTGACAAGTGAAATCACAAATGGTCAGCCTTCATTGCAATGGAATCCTGGTTCTGCCATGACCCAGCTGAGGGACCTTGGGCACAATCGGCAGTCCCGTCTCTGAGACTTAGTTTTCTCTTCTGCAATTTGTGGAAGAGGGTACACACCTCCTCACGTGAGAAGCCAGCAGATGACAGTATGTGAAGTTCTGCAAGTCCGCCTTGGTCGGCCACCCAAGGCAGGTGGAGTGTGACCAATGGGAGGGGAGGGCTGAGTAAGAGAGGAGAGCGGCCGAGTTGTGCTACCTGGGATCAGTCTTCATGCTCTGTTCCTGCTTCCGCACGGTTTGGGGTGATACTAGGGGACTCTGTGTAGTCCCACGTGAGTTCTGACACCGGCAGGCCTGTTGTCAGAATGGCCAAGGCCACAGTGGCAGGTAGGGTGGGGCAGGCACTGTGGGTCAGAAGGATTGCTCATTGTCATTATAAGGCTGCGACCTGGGGTCTTTGATTGGGACAGTGAGTGACTCTACCTCATTGTGCTTGTACTTTCTCAAATTTAATCTATGCATTTTCCCTTCTAGTATTGGTGGCTGTGATTAAAACACACACACACACACACACACACACACACACACACAGAAAAGAGCATTGGACTTGGAATTAGACCTACTGGATCCTGAATCTGAGTTTTTATTCAACTAGTTTCATGACCTAGGCTAAATTGACTTTACTGCTGTGCCTCAGTTTCCTCATCTATAACATGACATAGGAATACAAATGCTGCCAAGACCATATAAATCATGGGTGTATTTTGTAGACCTTAATGTGTGTGCTATCCTAATTTGGCTTTTATATTCTCACGGGACTTTTAAGGATAAGTTAAATGAAAGTGGCATTTGGGTTTGGACACGGAAAGATCCTTGGCATTCTGTCCTATGGGGGACAAGGCCAAGTGAATGGGGAGCTGAGATCCAAGAGAGCCTTGTGAGGGCCCACCCCTTTTTAATTTCTCATACTAATGGACATCTATGTTTCCACTCAGAATTCTCATTCATTTGTCAGGTACAAGGCCAAGGTACCAAAATAGCACTTGTGTAGGACTGAGACTTTCAAAGCTCTCTGGGCTTTATTTTTTTTCGTTCAACTCCACCACTCTCCAAGTATCTGTGGACGTGTTGAGGATGTAATACAGGCTGGTCTGTGGTGCTCAGAAACCATCCAAGCATTACATGTGGAGACAAGAATTTTAGAGACGTTTGAGAGGACGCCATGAGACCTGACTTCCTGACAGGCCCATCGCCCAGAATCAGTCACACCAATGGGGCCTGAAACATTTCCCAAGGGCTGCAGGTTCCCAGCTAGTACAGAAGGGGACCAAGAGGACACAGATTCTACTTTACATGAAGAGTTTAGAACACACCTTTGTACACACAAATGGGTGTCATGGCTTAGAGGTTAGAAATTCATTTAACCAACAAATTCTTTTTGTATTAATCTGCAGGGATTTTCTACTAGACATGGTCATTGAGTTTCATGTTTCTGAAAATAATTGCATTTAAATAAACAACCGGACCTGGAGGCACCTGCTTGTATTCTCAGCTATGCAGAAAGCTGAGGCAGGAGGATTTCTTGAGCTTTGGAGTTCACGGCCAGCCAATGCAACACAATGAATGACACCCTATCTCTAAAATGTTAGTAAGTAAACAACTAGACACTGAAAATGTCATTTAGAAGGCTCAGTGAACCTGCAGGACAGGCACAGACTTTAGGCCAACCTCTTCCTGTCCTTTCTGCAGGTCCGAGTCCCCTTACAAGTTTCACTTTCCTCATTTTCAAAGTGGAAAAAGTTATACTGAGTGGAAGGTATTGTGAGGAGTGAAGAGACCGTGTGAAAAGGGTTGAGCACAGGTCCATGGGGGTAAGAATGCAACACCTGGAATCTTTTGTTATTGAAAAAGTAAATCAGTCTGTATGGTGTTTATGACTGAGCATCTTAAACTCTTGTCAGAATGTTCCTCCTTTTTATATGGTGCCTGATGGACAGAGTAGGTAGAATTTTTATCATCGTGTTTACTCAGTTATCTTAGCTGATTTCCCCTTGGTAGATGATCTTAGAAATTAAGCATAGACATGAAAATAACAGAATGTACTTACAATAGGTGCCAAATAGTGGGCTGTGTATTCTATATGTATAAATGGTTAATATTCCAAACAGCCTTAGATACTGGGTACCATTGTGGTCTCTACTTTGCAGATGAGCAAATTGGATCTTGAAGAGTTTGGGTCACTCAGTCAAGGTCACAAGGCAAGGATCAGGACTCGAATTGAAGTATTTGTGATATCAGAGGCCACATTCTTAGTCACTAAAGTATCCGGAGTTTGCTCAAAAGCAGCTTGTTATTGTAACTTCATGCATCAGAGCAGTAGTTAAGGTCGTCATGGTTACCCAGGACAGAGGGGAAAACTTTGGGAAGGTGAGAAAAGAGTGGGAGCTGTTAGCTTTGTGGGAACACCCTTGGCCATTTTCCTTCTTATCTCTCACGACTCAGTGGCCACCCGCCTCAGCAGATGCCCTGTCCTTGGACTTCCCTCCCCTCCCATTTACTCCACATCCATCTCCAAACTTGCCTTCCCTTGGGTCACTTTTGGTCACTTGCTTTTTGAGCCGGAGTGACTTCCAGTTCTCTTATAATAACCAAGTCCAAAAGCATGGCTAGGCCGTACACAGTGACCCCCCTTTCCTTCTCAACTTCCGTCTTCTATCAGTCCCTCTCAGGTGCACCCCCGTGGGTTCCCTCCAGTGACTCAGCCCATTCCTTCCTGGTGTCTCTCCAGATAGCACTGTACCTGCCCTGAACCCTGGTCATCAAGTACTTAGGACACAGAGTGGTGGTGGCTGGGTCCTGACTCAGGAAATGGAACTGCACAAAAAAGTCATGGGCTTTTGCTTTTGTTTTTGCAGCACTGGGGATTGAATCCAAGGCCTCGTGCATGCTAGGCAAGCGCTCTAACCACTGAGACACACTCCCAGCTCCAGCCACTTTTTAAAATCCACTTTTGTGTTCATTCATTGATTCAACTCTTTATTTTTAAATTTTCATTTATTTATTTGTTTTGGTACTGGAGATTGAACCCCAAGGTGCTTTACCACCAAGCCACATTTCCAGTCCTTTTTATTTTTATTTTTTATTTTGAGACAGGGCCTCTGTAAGTTGTTAAGGGACTCTCTATGTTGCTGAGGCTGGCCTCGAACTTGTGATCCTCTTGCTTCAGCCTCCTGAGTCAAGATCGAATACTAGGTATTGGGAACACAATAAATAATCAGGCATAACTCTTCCCCGGAGAGGTAGAATTTAGTGGAGGAGACAGACTTGGAAAGGAAGAATTGAAATTCAGCAGGTCAGTTTGAGGAGTAGCATCCCTATGGGCATTGAGAAGGACAAGCAGAGGAGAGAGGGAGGCTTAAGTGGAGGGAATATCACCCATAAAAATTCAGAGGCAAGGGGTAGCTGGTGCCTTCATTCATACACGCAAGGCAGTGTGGCTAGAACATTCTGACTGGGGGGAGAGGTGGCAAACAAACCCAATCCATGCTGATGGACTTGTCAGCTACAGACCCGATTCACACTCAGTGATTCCTTGAGGAGGATGAATGGCTATCCTCACATAGGTATCTGCAAGGAGAAAAGAAATGGAAAGGGCTGGGGATGCACTTGGAGGCAGCGAGAGTAGAAAGGAGGCACTGAAGGGACACAAGGAGGGAATAGTTACTCAAATCCTAAGAAAGGTGTAGCTACAAGTGTAGAAGGAGGCTGCAGGACAGGGTTGGGGGACTTTGGTAAGAGGACCTAGCCACTGCTACCCAGCAGCCTGGGCAGGAGGTGCAGAGCAGGGTGGGGAGGGAGCAGAGTATATTTGAAGGGAAGCCGAAAACACCCAGCCTTGTAGGTGTCCCTCTGGTCTCCTCCATCTACCTGTGCTCCCATTCATCATCTGCATCACAGACCACAAGTCTCATTCGACAACGGACTGGGACGGTTTGCAGCTGAAACATAACGTGAAGGAATAAGTACAAATTCAAAACCAGAAATAGAGAAGAAGGCTGGGTGAGAAAACCAAAGTGTGCAGAGCACTTAGACTTAACATACTTGCCCTGACTGAGCCAGAAACAGCACTGGGCTTCCTGGTGGTCAAGTTTTAAAGGAAGATGAGGTCAGTCACAGAGATTTCCTTGTGGAAGAAATGAAAGCATGTCAGTTTGTTTTGGATGCCAGACTTTTCCAGACTAGCATGAAGAGGAATTCTTCCATGGGGTAGTATCATTCAAACAGACTGTGACCCTAAGAAAATTCCTCTAGTAAATTCAGGTCTATGCCACATACTTGGCTTCTCTGTGTGCTGTCCACAGGCCATGTTCCTGATGGTGTCCAAGAGCTGCTCGTCCCTCGTGATTTCATGTTCCTCGATATCGGGGAACATGTTTTTCTATCTTGGCAGGTCTATTACCATATTATTTTAAAGTTGTAACTGGTGAAAATATTTTGGGTATTACATTTTTTTTGTTAATATGGAGATAATTTACAAGCTGTGAAGAATAATTAGCAGAAGCAGAGTTGCATCCATAACCCTCTGAACATCTTCCTGGGAAGCAGACACTCTCCAAATTCAAGACCTGGGCAGGGGGACTACCTATCATGGAGCTGTTTCAGAGAAGCATCCTCATGGAACTGCATGCCATGATGGAAGGGAACAAGAGCAATTCATCCCAGTTCTCTGCTCAATCTGAATGACATGCAGTTCCGACCAGGGATGCTTAGTATTGGGGATCAAAGACCCTTAAGAAAAGATGATAAAAGCCTCTTTCCTCAGAAAGAAGCAAAGGCATGCAGTTTTGATTTCAATTTTATGTAGTTCACAAACTTCTTAAAGCCCATCTATGGACCTGTTAAGGATCCATGGATTCCAGTTTAGCATCTCTAGTTCAGTCCATGATCCTCAAAACCAATTGTACAAGGGATTTCTCTTCTGGATTTCTGTGGTCCCATTTATGAGAGAAACAAAGTCACATCCCAGGTATCAAGCTTGTTCCATAGGGCTTGAGAAAAATGGAAAAATTATATAATTGGCTCCTTACTCCCCTCCCCTCATGCAAATAATCTACAAATGGTGCAAAATAATTATGAAACATGGAACAATGTTCAGTAGTTAAAAAGGAAGGAAATTCTGACACATGCTACATCATGGATGAACCTGAGGACATTTTGATAAGTGAGATCAACCAGACACAAAAGAATCAATTCTGTGAGATTCCACCTACACAAAGTAGCTAGAAAAGTCAAGTTCATAGAGACAGAAAGTAGAATGGCAGTTGTCAGGGACTCCAGGGAAGGAAGGGGGAGTTAGTGTTTAATGTATAGAATTTCCATTTTGCAAGATTAAAAGAGTTGGAGATTGGTTGCACAATGTGACTATACTTCATGTTGCTGAACGGTACACTTAAAAATGGTTAACATGGTGTGTTAGTGTTCCATAACTGGAACAAAATACCTAAGATAATCAACTTAAAAAGAAGTACTTATTTTGGTTCATAGTTTCGAAGTTTTCAGTTCATGGTTGCTTGGCTCCACTGTTTTTGGGCCTGTGTTGGTGAGGCAGAACATTATGGCAGGGAGCACATGGGAAACCAAGTTGCTGCCTCATGGTGGCCAAAGCAAAAGAAGAAAGAGAGTGAGCATGGTGGGGTAGGGGCCAGGATCCCAATCTTTCTCTCAAGGGCACACCCCCAACCCAATGACCTAACTGCCTCACACTAGGCCCCACCTCTTAAAGGTCCCACCACCTCTACATAGCCCCACAGGCTAGTAAGTAAACCTTCAACATATGACCTTTGGGAGTCATCAAAGATGCAAATCATAACAGATCATAAATTTGGTGTTATATGTATTTTATCACAATCTTAAATTCCCTCCCACCCACACATACAAGAGTTTAAGACAATGGAGCCTGAGGGATGCAGCAGTCTGCTTGAGGGGAGTGTGGAAGAAGGAGGTAGTATCCTAAGTGCTACCTTTGGTGAATTGTGGCTGAACCCAAATGAAGCCCATCCTACTGGACTTTTCTCCCTGAGCTGTGATGGGAAGCTATGATGGGCAGGTGTGACACCATGAATCAGCCCCAGGAGCACCTTGATTGCCTTTTGAATGCTCTTCTAGGGTCTTTGGACTTGTCATTGGGGCATTTTCCATTTCTGTTCTCAATCTTGTTACTGATATATTTTTCCTGTAGCAGAATGGCATGTGACCATCTTCTAAGGCTCTACACAATTTCAAAAGGAAAATCGTAGCCTTACTATATGATTCATCTTGCAGGAACTCTTCATTTGATAGAATCCACCTTTTTTTTTTTTTTGGTACTAGGGATTGAACCCAGGGGCACTCCACCACTGAACCACATCCCCAGCCCTATTTTGTATTTTATTTAGAGACAGGGTCTCACTGAGTTGCTTAGGGCCTCGCTAAGTTGCTGAGGCTGGCTTTGAACTCGCAATCCTCCTGCCTCAGCCTCCCAAGTGCTGGGATTACGGGCGTGCGCCACCGCGCCCGGCAGAATCCATCTTTTTATAGCAGGAAATAAGTATGTGTTGCTAAGCTACTAGGTCCACTCAAAAAATGAAATTATATAGTAGATTCCATTGTATTCTTTGTGTTCTGTGAGGGTTGATAATTCCTCGATGTTCATCCAGCCCTTTTGTTCTTGACCTCCTTTACCTAAGGTTAATTAGAGTATGATGTACTCGATGTAAACCGAAAAAAAAAAAAACCACCAAAAAACAAAGGTCTGAATCATAATTTATCATTAAAAATAATGGCCTTCCCTATACTTTCTCAAATGAATTTAAAAGCATTTGATTGGTTCATATTTTCAGTTCGGCATCTGTCTATATATTTTGGTACGAGGACCCTACTCATACCCAATTCAACCTTCTTATTGAAAAGGAAAGAAATGCAGACTACACAGGTAAGTTTTAAGAGTTGCAAGTAACTCTTTTGACCTACTGGGTTTGGGGCCTCAGTTCTCCGCTTCTGAAAAGAATAAAGCATGTAGAAGGAGGATCACTTGAGCCCAGGACTTTGAAAGCCATCTGGGCAACATAGTGAGACCCTCTCTCAAAAAAAGCAGGGGCTTTTAAAACCCCAGTTTAAAGATCTGGACCAGAGGAAAGGAAGAACTAACTGTGTTATGTGTCAATGGTCAATCATGCTATTTCCCTAAAAGAGAGATCTCAAAATAAATATCTTTGCCTGCATCATATGCCCTGATCCCAGGGAAATGGGAGAGTCCCGAGGCAATGGAATCACTTGCCTGCGTATTTAGTGTACAAGGACTACAATATGCACACACACGAGTGAGCAGGGAGCCTTTTGATTGGAGCTGGCATCAAGACCTATCATTCAACCCAAGATCCCACAAGATGGGATGCAGGTACAAGACTCTGCTGTTCCCACAACTGGGTCTTCTCATGTGCTCTCACCCTGCCGAGTGTGGTTCTGGCAGTTCCTTTTTCTATAGGGAACGGTTCCCATGTGCAAATCATAGCTTACATCTAATGCTCAGTGATTAGTTTCCACTCAAGTACAAGAACTGGCTATGCTGAGCTTCCTGAGAGATGGCTTGTTATGACCTAGCTCAGTCTAGCAGGGATCATAAATATTTGCAAGAGAAAAAAAATTATGAAGCCGTGACATCAAGTACATAATGTATGCTAAGAAGACAAGTCCAATACATGTAAGATTTTAGTCAAGAAATGATATCTGACTTGTAACCAGAGAACTCAGACTATGAATGTGTGTGTGTGTGTGTGTGTGTGTGTGTGTGTGTTCATGTGTGCAAGCTGGAGGTTGAACCCAGGAACTCATGTATGCCAAGCATGTGCTTTACCACTGAGCTATACCCCTAGCCCCACCCATGAATTTTAACATGTGTTCCAACTTCCTGCCACAGAGGTAAAGATTTCTTTTGAAAAGGAATTTCCAAAACTAGTTTTAACTCTACGTTCTTTCACCACTATGCTACCTTCTGTCCCTGTCTACCATGGAAACTGTAATGGTTAAGAGCATGCACATTGGTTCAGATACCAGATTCCAAATCCCAGTTCTACTAACAACTACCATTGTTTCTACCAAGCCTCAGTTTCTTCAAATGTAGCAGCAGTTCTTGCCTAATAGTGAGTGCTGTGGACTAAATGAGACAATCCTCGTGCAGCACTGAGCACCTGCATTTAATAAGTAATGCAATAGATGTTTACTCTGATTATTCAGGAAGCAAAAGCAATCCAGTGCTTTGGCTCTATGCCACTGATTTGTGGGAAGAACAAAAGGCCGGTTCTGTGCTCTGGATCCAAAGCCATGAAAATGTTTGAAAAACATATTTGTTTTCTACTTGTTCACGTGTTATGTTTTATATACCTAACTTCTAAAATATTTAAATATACATGTTACATATGCAACTATTCATTCAACGTATTTGGTGAATATTTTTTGAGCATCTGCTGTGGGTCAAGCCAGATGCTAGCGACGCAGAGGTAAGAACCAGTCCCTGCGCCATGGAGGAGATAGACACATAGCCTGCCAGGTCCAGCCACATGGGGGCACCTGGAAGAACTTAGGTACAGAAAATAGTGAATAAGCCATGGAGGGCTCCTGGTACGAGATGTCATAGAGGTGAGAAACACCAGGGGGCATCAGGCAAGTCAGGTCCCCAGATTGGACAGTGCGAATCTTGGAATAGTGGACAAAGAGGCTGGGAAGAGAGGCTGGTTGATCTTGGAGCCCTTGCATGCTCCACCAGGGCCTTTGATCTTTAGCTCGAAGGCTGTGGGACACTGCTGATGACATGTATGTTCTCATTGGAGATCATTTTGTGTAAAGGACAGGATAGAGGTGGAGAACAGGGGCAAGGGTCTGCTCAGGAGGTCGCTGCAGCCATTGGAGGTGAGAACTGGGTAGGGCTGGACATGGGCTATTCCCCTGGGGAAGGACAGGAGGTAGGCATCCTGAAAAACGTACTGTAGGCTAACTTCAGCAGGACCTATGATTGGTATCCAGGTTAGGCAACTGAGTGGATGCGGCTGCTGCCAAAAGATTTTTGTTTTTTTTTTTAAGAGTAAAAGAGGAAGAGCAGGTTTTGAGAGGAGAAGATGATTTGTTCCTTTTGAAAAAATTTTAGACACAGTTTTATAATCTCAGAAGATAAAGATTCAAACGTGCTTTTCTTTCATCCCATCTGGAATTCAGGAATCAAAGAAATTATTTGTAATAACCAAATCCTCAGAAAGCAAGTCTAAACAGGAAGCTGTATAGTCAAAGATTCTCAGCTGGGACCAAGCAACCTCTGAGCCCAAATTACCCTCATAATTTAAAGTAAGGAGGAAAGTTTTAAAAGCTTGAGAAAGAGGGAGGCCGGATAAAGAAAAAGCACTAATAATAATACTAATAAAAATAATAAAAACACCTCTGCTGTCTTCAAATACCAGTTTCCATATCTTCCCTGACATTTAGTTAATTGCATTTCAGTCTCTTCCTCCATTATCCTCTGATGAAGATTCTAGAATAAAAAGGGAATAGCAAAAAATGAAGCCAATAAAAAGAAGGAGTAGAGACTTCGATAATCCACAGATTAATCACCCACCTCAGTCAATAGAGCTTTGAGAACCAAATAGGCAAGATTGAGGGAAATTAAGAACAAATTAGGGGAGAGAGCCCCAAGATGAGTGAATCTATGAACTTCAAATTCTTTTGCCTTCTTGTGTGGGTTAGTAGCATAAAATGCCTATTTATTTTCTGAGTTTTATTTCTTTTACAATTAGTCATCTTATTTGGGGGTGCGGAGTTCTGGAGACATAGTGTTTGGTTTGTACCTCAGGTTGAGTTAAACAAGAAATTAAAAGCAAGAAGACTATGATATAAACATTTTTCTTGCTGAAAATGGATGCGTACTACCATCCGGGCACACAAAGGGCTTCTTAGAGTTATCATTTGACAAAGCGCCCGGGGAGCAGGCTGATGTCAACAGGAGAGGGCTGTAGGTGGGTGTCCCTCGGCTGACTTCCTCTCTTTCCTCCCTGCCAGGGCTTCCTAGTCCAAACCTGTAATCCCCACCCAGGCAATTCCAGTTCTGGGCGTTTCTTAAGCAAATAGAGCAGATCATGCCAGCATTAGGGGTTGCCACCTTTTAGAAGCCGTCGTCCAGGGCGAGTAGTCAAAACTTGTGTGACTCAGTCTCACCAACCTCGTCGATGCCTTTGATTTCTTCCTCCTCCAACTCCTTAAACACTTCCATACCCATGTACAATTACAGCTTTACGTACAAATAACACCTGTCGTGTGCCGTCATGCCATCTAACAATTGGCTTTCGGATCCACCGGCATATTCTACAGGAGTGTCTCAGGCCATGTCTTACTGCTCAGCTATCTGGGAAGCCTTTGGTGATTGGGAGGAAAACTGTCAGTTTCTTCCTGTATAAAACCTCCCACACTTTGCCTCTGTCCCCAAAACTGAGTCCCACAAATGACAGGCAGGTATTTAACAAGTGCTGTGGATTATGAAGCAACACATCCAATACAGACAGCTCCAAGTGAAAAAATAGAAATAAACAAAAGCTGAACGTATTGTTTCTACACAAAACCATAGCAGTCACCTCCTTCTTCAAGAGGCCTTGTCAACACTCCAGAAGGAAGATGATAGTGCTCCGTGGTAGGCACCTGCTGTATGCTGGGCACCGCTGTACCTGCTTTGCATGTGTTATTGTATTTCATGCTCACAATAGTCCTTTACTTATTACTATCATCACTTTACAGATGAGGGAACTGAGGCACAGAATAGGTAAATAACACCCGAGTGTGAGATTTCACACTTATGCAGTTTCACTTCGGAACTCACACTCTTACCTCTAGGCTGCATTGCTCTTTGGGTCCCATTAAAGGTTTCTGCCTGCAAGATCATTCTAAACATTTTTTTCTAGAAGTTTTATTGTTTTATTGTACATTGAAGTCTATACCATTGGGAGTGGATTTCTGTGGCTGGTCTGAGGTCAAAATTAATTTTTCCCATTTTTATTCTCAATTGACAGCACATGACATGTCAAAAGCAACCATCCATTTCCTCCTGTGCTGCAGTGACATCTTTGTTATAACTCAGGTGACCTGATATATGTCAGTTATGGATTCTCTAGTCTGTTCTGCTCTATTTATCTTTCTGCCTAAAACACATTGTCTATAGCTTAATAATATTTCTTAGTATCTAGAAGCATCTTTCAACTTTTTTCTTTATTTTCAAAATTTCCTTGATCATCCTTGGTCTTTGTATTTTTGTAAACATTTTAGAAACACTTTGCCCACTGTACACGTGCATGGGTGCGTGCACACACACTTATGCTGGGGCTTTGATTGAGATTACATTGAATCTATAGATTAATTTAGCAATTTGATCATGATTCTGCTTTTCATGGACATGGTATATCCCTCCATTTTCTTTTCAAAAGTTACTTATTTTTCACAATAATAATATGTAGATTTCTCTGTGGATGTCTTATTCACATTTGTTAGAATTATTTTAGTTTTTTATAAATGAGATTGTAAATGTTATCATCTGAAATATTCATTTTCTAATTTTTGGCTATTATGTATAAGATTTTTATATATTGGTCTTATAAGTAGAGACCTTGTTTTTCACTTATTAATTCTAATTGTAAAATACTTTACCTTTCTTTTTTCAGGTGTCACAATTTGTATTGATATATACAAGTATATAAAATCAGGACATGAACATAATCTAAAATTAAGTAAATTTAATTTCAATACTGGGGTAAGAAGGATCAATCCAAATCTCATTATTTGATTCATACCCACAAAAATCACTTCAAGGGCATTTCTGCTCTCTTAAAACTGATCAGTTTTGTGCAAGTAAACCATATTTCTTTGAAAAAGACTTGTGCATTTACCCATGCTCAAGGATATTAAATATAGCACATAAAGCTCATTACTGGAGGTAGGAGGACAGGCAATATATGATTATGATAACAAACATCAATTAAAGTTAAGAATTTTTCTGTAGCAACCAATTGGATAATCAAATATTGCAATAACACAAATATTACTTTCTACAGTATTTACTGTTGCTGTTCAGTCTTCTAACTTTAAACAGCTTATCATAACTGGAAGCAAAGAAGATCCCTGCAATAGATGGCCTTTGCTTGAGAACTTACGATGCAATTGCTGCATGCTGCTAATGTACTATCTGAGCATTAAAGATACTCCTTAAATATTCGACAGAAGTCTATGATCAAGACATTACACTACAAAAAGCCTCAGAATGGGCTGGGGATATAGCTTAGTTGGTAGAGTGCTTGCCTTGCAAGTATAAGGCCCTTGGTTCAAGTCCCCAGCAGGGGGGGGAAGCCTCAGAATGGAATGCTGAGGTACTTCTACTTCAAATACTGTGAAAACTTTATAGCAGAATGAATTTTAGCAGTGGTTAAGTCAAATGCAGTTATACCATAGCAATCATATGTTTTTCACAATTTAAGGCTTTGGCGAATTCTTTAGCCAGCTTCTTCCTCTGACTCTTCTTCTTCTTTAGCAGTTCTTAGCCAAGTAAGCCACAGATACACCTGAAATAAAACTTTGCCTTTTCCCAGAAACTCTTGGGTTATGTCTTCTTTCCAAGTCAAAAAGTTTCTTCTTCAATAATTTACTTATTATTGGAAGCAAACAAAAAAGTGGAGTGACCTGCCTTTTGCAAAGTTCTGTGGTTGCCCTGCACCTGCCCAACATTCAGGGCACTGACTGCCAGACCAATGCCATCATGAAGGAATTTCTGCATCACTGAAGGAAACATTGTTTTTCCTGTTCCCACTATTCCCTGGAAAGAGCAGAGGAAGAATTGATTTCATTACTGGGTGTGTTTCTAGAAACACACTGTGAGAAGCTGGTCATTAAGATGTTTACAAATTCTGGCCAGGCACAGTGGCCCATGTCTGTAAGCCCAGCCACTCAGGAAGCTGAGGCAGGAAGATGGTAAGCTCAAAGCCAGCTTCAGTAACTTAGTGAACTCCTATGTAACTTAGTGAGACCCTTGTTAAAATAAAAAGATGAAAAGGACTGGGGATGTAGCTCAGTGGTAAAGTGTCTCTGGTTCAACCCCCACTAACACCCCACCCTCAAAAAGATGTTCCTAAATTCTTTATCTACATGAATTTTTGAATATATCTTGAATTCACTTACACATGGTTTGAAGGGATGGACCCAACTTTAAACACGATATATTCAACAGTTCTTTTCTCCAGTGTGAGGAAGAGGAATAAAAAAAAGTCTCATTTCTTCAACATACTTGGAAGGCCGAGGCAGGGGGATTGGAAGTTCAAGGCCAGCCTCAGCAACTTAGCAAGCCTTCTCTCAAAATAAAGGGCTGACGATGTAGCTTTAGTGTCCCTGGGTTCAATCTCAATTACAATAAACAAGCAAAGAATTAAAACCCAAATTTCCAGCATGGGGATTCTTATTCAGATCAATTTTTGGAAGCATTTTCAGCATGTTGACCTTGCTTTGGAAAAAAAGTTCTGTTAACTGCTCTTGATCATATAATTTAGCTAGCTGAAGAAGACAAAAAAGAAAGGAAAGTTGGTTGCCATTTTCCAGTGGTTGAACTTGTTCTGAAATGCTCACCAGCTCTGCGAGGATTTCTTCTTGGTACATTTTAAGTGGTTTCATGTAATCTACAAATAACACATTTTATTTTTTTATTCCAGTTCCTATAACTTTTATTTCTTTTTCTTGATTTATAGGTATTCCAGAATATTGTTGATTAGAAGGAGTGGTAGTGGGCATTCCCAGTCTTGGAGGGAGAAACTTTAAATATTTTGTTATTAAATATAACATTTTCTGCAGTTGTTGCTTTTTTTTTTTTAACACTCTAAGGGATAGGGATGTAGCTCAGTGATACAGCACTTGGCTGGGAGGCTTGAGTCCTGGGTTTGATCCTCAGCACTCCCAAAACAAACAAACAAATGAAATATATTCTATTTAGTTAAGGAAGTTTGTTTCTGTTCCTAGATAGCAAGAATTTTAACAAAATCACAAATGGGTATTGAATTCCTTCCTTCCTTCCATCTTTCCGGTGCTGATGTTAAACTCAGGGCCTGTGCATGATGAAAATGCCACCATTAACCTATACCCCTAGCCCTCGGGTTTTGAATCTTAACAAATGATTTTATTTATTTATTCTATTATTATATATGAATGTAACTGAATCTGATGGAATAACATTGATTGATTTTTATTGTATAACTTTTTTATTGTGATAAAATGTCATATATGATAAAAACAGAGTACCTGGGACTAGGTATAATTTATGAAGAATGGAAATTTATTCTCTTACAGTTCTGGAGGTTGGGGAAGTTCAAGATCAAGGTGCTCACTTCTAGTATGGGCCTTACTGCATCCTCACAGAGTGGAAAGAGGAAAGGCAAGAGAGAGCCAGTCTTGTGATCCCTCTTATAGTGATATTTATCCATTTGTGAGGGAACAGACATCATGACATAAACCTTCCCACTAGGCCCCACTCCCTGACACTGTTGTATTGGAGATTAAGTTTCCAACATACTTTGGAAGGGAGAAAATCATTTAAACTATAGCAACAAGTATCTGACTCTGTAAGTTCAATTCTTTTTCTCTTTTCTTTTTTTCTTTTTGTTATTGGGGATTGAATATACCACTAAGCTATATCCCTAGTCCTTTTTGTATTTTATTTTGAGACAGGGTTTTGCTAAGTTACTGAGGCTGGCCTTGAACTTGTGATCCTCCTGCCTCAGCCTCCTGAGTTGCTAGGATTACAGGTGTGTACCACTGTGCCTGGAGGGCTTCAAATCTTTTGGATATCTACCTAGAAGTGGAATCTCTGAATCATATAATAATTTATGTTTAACTTTTTGAGGAACCATCAAAATTTTTTCCATGGTGACTGTCATTTTGCATTCCCATCAACAATGCATAAGAGTTCCAGTTTCTCCATATCTTTACCAACACTTGCATTTTTCTGTTTCTTTTAATAGTAGCTATCTTAATGGGTATTAAGTGGTATCTCATGGTTTTGATTTGCATTTCCTAATGATTAGTGAATTTGAGCATCTTTGCATGTGCCTACTGGTTAGTTGTTTATTTTCTTTAAAGAAACAGTTATTCAAGTCTATGTACATTTTTGAACTGTGTTGTTTTCTTGTTGAATTGTAGGAGTTCTTTATATATTCTGGATATTAACTCCATGTCAGATATATGATTTCCAACTATTTCCCCTCATTCTGTGTTTTAGTCAGTTTTTTTCCTTGTGACCAGAACAATTAGGGGAGGAAAAGTTTATTTGGCTCACAATTTTAGAGGTCTTAGTACATAGATGGCCAACTCCATAGCTCTGGACCTGAAGTAAGGCAGAACATAACAATGGAAGGGGTTGGTGGAGGAAAGCAGTTTAGGATATGACCACCAGGAAGGAGAGAGTGAGGGTTGGGGAGCGCTCTGCTCACTAGGGACAATATATATAACCCAAAGACATGCCCCTCAATGACCCACCTCCTCCAGCCACACCTCACTTGCTTACGGTTACCACCCAGTTCATCCCTATCAGTGGATGGATGTGCTGATTAGGTGAAGGCTCTCATAACCCAATTGGTTCACTTCTAAGCTTTCTTGCATTATCCACACATGAGCATTCGGAGGACACCTCACATCTAAACCATAACACTGTGGGTAATCTTTTCACTCTCTTGATTGTCTCCTTTGATGCACAAATTCATTTTGTTGCCCATTCAAGAACTTGTTTCCATAATCCAGTATCATGAAACTGAAATGTTTTATGCCTTAAAGTTCACTTTGCTTGATATTAATAATAAAACTTTTTTGTTAGCATCTGATTGGTTTATTTTTTTCATCTTTCACTTATATTTCAATCCATATCCTAATATTAAGCATGTATCTTGTAAGCTGATAGTTAATTTGGTTTGATTATGGTTATAAAGACTGACAATATTTGTCTTTTAGTTGGAGCACTTATACTGTTTTTTGTTTATTTTGTCACTGAGGACAGAGCCCAGGACCTTGTACATGCAGATCATGCTCTCTCTTATTGACTACACCTTAGTCCCTAATCTGTTTACTTTTAATATAATTACAGAGATAATTGGGCTTATAGTTGTTCTCAATATTTGTTTTCTTTATGTTTACCTGTCAAATGGCTCCTTTTCTTTCCCTTTAGGTATTTTTCTTTGCCTTACATATTTTTTAATTTTCCATTTCCTGTTTATGATCTTATTTGTAATATAGTCTTTTGCTTTAGTTCTTTTAGTTGGTACAGTAGACATTTTAATATGCTTCCTTGGCTTATTTGCATCTGATATAGTTCATACTTTCATATTTACTAAATAATACTTCCTAGACAGTAGTTTGACACTTCCTGTTTTCCTATTTTGTTTGCATTTTAATTCTATGTACATTTCAAAATAGTAAATGTATAGTATAGTAAAAATTGAAATAACATTAATTTCCATTCCTGAATTTTTATGTTTTTACTTGATATTATTTTCCTTATGTAAGAATTTTAATTTACATTTCCTGGGCATTTCCTGGCAATGAATTACCTGTTTCTATTTATCTGAAAACATCTTTATCTTCATTTTTTGAAGGATATTTTAACTAGATATATATTGGCTTTTGTTTTCTTTTAGCATTTTAAAGATAAAATTTCTTTGTTGTTTTGCTTATTTTTTATTTTTAGTTTTTGTTTTGGTGGGGTAGGACTTGCACTGTTTCTACTGAGAAATATAGTATTGACCTTTTGCTCTTACTGTTTGTCCTCTGAAAGTCTATTTTCTCTGGCTGCTTTTAAGGTTTTCTCTTTGTCTTTGTTTTTAGCAGTTTTATGTTGATATGCCAAAGAATGGTTCTGGAACATTTTGAATTTTTCCCTGATGGCTTTTATGAATTTTTGAAATGTTTAAGATGCTATCTGTTCATATTTTGTTTCTGCCCCATTTTGTGTTTTTTCCTTTGTTACCCAGCTTTCTGTCCCTGAGATAAGCCAGACACAGTGGTGCACACTTATAATCCCAGCTACTTGGGAGGTTGAGGCAGGAGGATCACTTGAGCTCTAGACCAGCCAGGGCAACATAGCAAGACCCAGTGTCAAAAAGGCAAAATAAAATAAACAAAATGTAAAATTACCTCAGATAAATTAATTTGTAAGGAAGAAGGTTTATTTTGCTTATGATTTCAGAGACTTTATACCATGGTTGGTTGGCTCATTACTTTTGGGCCTGTGGCAAAGCAGAACATCATGGTAGGGAGTACATGGTGCAGCAAAGCTGCTCAGCTCATGGTGCCTTGGAAGCAGAGAGAGTGATGGGAAGCGAGTGGGGTCCCCATATCCCTTCCAAGGGCATGCTCCCAATGACCTCACTTCCTTTTACTAGGCCCCACCCCCTAAAGGCTCTGCCACTTCCCAGTAGCACCATAGACTGGGGATCGAGCTTTCAACACATGGGCTTTTGGGGAGACATTCAAAATCCAAACTAGCATCTCCTCTTTTGGGTCTCAAGTTCTATGAATCTTAGGTCTTTCTGGGGTCCAGATTAGATAAATCTTAGACTTTTCCCCCATGTTTTGTATATCCCTTATGCTCTCCTTTTAAAAATACATTCAGTTAAAAATTTTTTTCTGTGTTTCTACCAACTTACATTTTAGATCACTACTTTGGCTTCTCAATAATGCTCGCCTCCCCTCCCTTTTTTGGTACCAGGGATTGAATGCAGGGATACTTAACCACTAAACTCCATCCCCAGCCCTTTTTTGTATTTTATTTAGAGACAGGGTTTCATTGGGTTTCTTAGCATCTCACTGAGTTGCTCAGCACCTCACTAAGTTGTTGAGGCTGGCTTTGAACTTGAGATGTTCCTGCCTCAGCCTCCTGAGCCCCTGGGATTACAGGCATGTGCCACCGTATCAAGCTGATAATGCCCTTCTATTGATCTGATGTTGGTTGAATTTTTAGGATCACATGGAATGATTAATCTGTTTTTTTTCTAAAACGTTTTTTTCTTCAAAAAAAAAAAAAAAAAACAACTACCTTTTTGAAGGTAGTTCTCCATGGAGATTCCTCATCTAGCACTAGATGAGGAATCAGAAGAATTCAAGAGCTGCAACTCAACATCTATTGCTGGTGAGTATTAGATACACTATATATATGTATATATATATATATACTCATCTTATAAAATAGAAATTTGAAGCTTTACCACTTTAGCAAATTGCTCAAGGTCACCACACTATCAAGTAGTGAACCTGGCTATGAGTTCAGCTTTCCTGATGCCCAGACTCAACTATTTTATCCATTATGTTATAGAGCACATGCCCTGCAACATAATTGAGTGCAAACTGAACTTGTGGTCAATTTGACTTCAGTCTTTTCTCACATGAGTTTTGAACAAGTATTTTTTTCACTTGTATGATTCTGTCTTTTCATCTAATAATAAACCTACTTACCACCTATCAATCTATCATCTATTTGTTATTTACCATCTACTTATTTTTACTTAAAGACTGAACTATATTTTCCCTATGAAATCCAGAACTCTGAGCTTAATTGTACTTTTAGTATGTCAGAATGATTATAGGCTTTTATCACTCAACATTTCCCTTTCAACTTTGAGTTATGCACAAATTTGACAGTATTCAAGGTTTAAAATTTTGACAATTTTCAAGGCTTAAAACAGACACTGGTAAACTTATGAATGGAATAATATCAGGCAGGCCATATGGCAGATCGATGGCCACTTCAACCAGTTGTGAACATGTCCATCTGCACTCTTATCTAAATCATAGCCACATATTCTAAAATTGATTACATCCCAACAGACAACCTCATTTCCTAGTGAACATCTTTGATGGTTTGGCATGGCATGACCTTAGTGAACCCATGCAAGTTTCATGCGATCATAGAATTCTTTTCTAAGTGGTTCACAACCGTGGTTCACAATTTATTCTAGAATTTTGCCAAGGATTGACATCAAGAATTTGCTTTGACCAGACCCTATTTCCCAGAATCCAGACTCTTTTGAATTTCACAATCAGAAGCTATTTTTCAGTCTTCTGGCACCTCTTTGTTCTTCATGTTTTTTCCCCCCAAAGATTGCCAACAGTGGTTGCATAATTACCTCTCTGAGTCTTTCAGTATTTCGGGTTATGATCTGTCTGGGCTGGAAGGTGTGATCTCATTCGAAGAGTAATAGAGTGAATGGAGACGTGCACCTAGAGTCAAGGACCTCAATTCTCGTCTTGATGCATCACTTGCTAGTTATGTGATCTGCGGTAAGTTGCTCAGTCTGCGTAACCTCTCTTTCCTCATCTGTACATGGGAATAAAACCTCAAGGGGTCTAAGGACTAAATGAGTTAGCAACTGTGAAGGTGTCCTGAGTAACATAAGGGTCAAAGATCCAAATTTTCCTCATGACTTCTCTATCTTTGAAAATACCCTTTGGAAGAAATTCTTTTACGCAGAGAAGACAAAGAAAACAAGAACTCTTTGGGAATGCCAAATAGTGTAGAGGTCTGGACTGCGGTACCATCAGATGCTACTTCTTGTGGGTAGAGCTCATTGGATTTGCTATGCACCTTTGAGAAAACCATGCAATTACACTGGGTTCTACTGTTGTCTGTGGGATGATGAGAAAGGATGGAATGACTTCTTAGTTCTAGTTTTTAGTTCAGAGTTCTCTATTTTAGAATCTTTTTTTTCCTTCTTTTTTTGCGGTGCTGGGGATTGAACTCAGGGCCTTGTGTTTGTGAGGCAAGCACTCTACCAACTGAGCTATATCCCCAGCCCTCTATTTTACAAATCTAATTTTGCCTTTTTCCATGTCCTTGAACTACAGAATCTTCTTCTTGCAGAGGGTTCTGTCCTTTTAGCTTGTTCTTGATTCACTTTGTGGGTAAATCCCAGAAATTACAAAATCCTGGGTAGACCCCTTTCTCCGCCGCCACACAAAAGCTTCTGAGCTGAACCCCTGCCGTTGATGTGTTGACATGGACTATTAACACAAATGAATCTAAATTAGGGTGACAAACCTGCTGTTCCCCACTCTATCTGTCACTGCCTTAGACGTCCCAGGATGTGATTCTGTCACTGGCCTAATGATTGAGAATGGATGGCATAATAATACTAGGTCAACATATAGAGATGTCATGGAAATTATGGAAATAATTATGTAGTACTTTCTAAACTGAAGTATTTTTTGATAAATGAGAATGGACTTCAGATGTAAAATACAGCAATTACTCTTTGCCCCAGACTGATGAAAGAAGCCTTCAGATCTACACAGGAAGTAGCTATTCATCAATTGTGATTAAGTTGGGGGGAAAAATCACATTCCTGTCTCTAAAATAGTTGTAACAATTGTTCTTATGGTTCTTATTTTTTACTCTGGGGAAATTCACCAAAATCTGTAGAGAGGATTATTATTATTATTATTATTATTATTAGTTTTACTAATTATTTGTTCTTTTTAAATATACATGATGGTAGAGTGTATTTTGAAATATTATATGTGGAGTATATGTGGAGTATAAATTATTCTAATTATGATCCTCTTCTTGTGGTTGTACATGATGTGGAGTTACCCTGGTCATGTATTCAAATACAAGGATAAGAAAGTTATGTCTGCTTAATTCTACTGTCTTTCCTATTCCCCTCCCTCTCCCTTCCCTTCATTTTCCTTTGTCTAATCCAGTGGACTTCTATTCTTTCCCTCTCACCCTCCCTGTGGGTCTGGTTTTGGGGGACTGGCTTATTTCACTTAGCATGATATTTTTCTCCATCCATGACCAGCAAATGCCATGATTTTATTCTTTTTATGACTGAATAATATTCCATAGTGTATGTATACCACATTTTTTATCCATTCGTCTGTTGAAAGGCACCTAGGTTGGTTCCATAGCTTGGCTATTGTGAACTGAGCTTCTATAAACACTGATGTGGCTGTGTCTCTGTAGTATGTTGATTTTAAGTCCTTTGGGTGTAGGCTGAGGAGTGGAATAAACTGATCAAATGGTATTTCCATTCCAGATTCCCTAAGGAATCTCCATACTGCTTTCCATAGTGGTTGCACCAATTTGCAGTCCACTAGCAATGTATGAGTGTACCTTTTTCCCCACATAACAAAATAATATAAAATAAAATAACATAAAAATGAGAATAAAAATTATTAGCATTTTTAATCTAGGGGTGATTGCTCCTCTTTTCAGAGCAGATTTTAATAGATAAAATTTATTCATTTATTCATTCATTTACATTATCTTTACTATAGTAGTCTATTTCATGACGACAGTGGTTAATGTATAAAGAAAAAGAGATTTATTGGGACCATGATTCTGGTGGCTGGAAAGCCCAGACAGCATGGTGTTGGTATCTTGTGGGGGCCTCCTGGATACAACACAACATGGTGGAGAAATGGAGGGGGAAGTGGGTGTGTGCAAAAGAGGGCCAAGCACATGCGGTGGCCTTGCTTTAGAACAATATGCTCTTATGGTAGCTAATCCAGGACCTGTGAGGCATTACTCACTTTGAAGTGAGCGGCATATGACGATGATTGTGACCCAATCATTTCCCTTTTTAAGGCCTCAACTCTTAATGATCCCACCACCTTGATGTGGACAAACTGCATTCAAACCACAGCACATGCATTAACCATTGAAGACATATTACAAACACTTGTGTGATATGCCAGTGTGGACTCAGAAAAGAGCCAAGGGTGGGGATCCCTGCATTTAGAGAGGCCTTCATTCATTAGGGGAGATCTCTAGAAAAAGGTGAATAAAGGGTAATTAGAAAGTGGGTTCTGGCTGGGCATAGTAGTGCCTCTGAACCCAGTCACTCAGGAGGCTGAGGCAGGAGGATTTTGAGTTTGAGGCTGGCCTGAGGAACTTAATGAGACCCTGTCCCAAAATAAAAAAGCTAAAAAGGGCTGGGGAAATAGCTCAGTGGAGAACACTTTGCGAACATGTGCAAAGCCCTGAGTTCAATTCCCATTATCACCCCCCCACTGTCACCCCACAAAAAAAAAAGAAAGTGGGTTCTGGAGTCTGGACCTTTCAGGATCCCTTTTCAGGAGCTCTGCTTTGTCAACACTCCTCTCCGTATCCCCAACCTCTTGGCTTTATCATCCAAACACTCTCTGCCTTGCACCCTAACAGTAAGTATGCCTCCCCCGACTCATCGACTCTCCAGCACCACCTCCCCTTCCACCATCTGCACATGTTGCCTCCATTTCATTCATTCTTCCTCTCACTGTGGTTCACTTTCCCTCCTCTGTCTACCAAAACTACCATTGAAAACCTCACTAATGGTTTCCATCTTCCTAAATCCAATGGGTACTTTTAAATTCTTACTTTACTTGACCTCTGCTAAGCATGTGAACCAATTTCTGCTCCCTTCTGAAACACTCTTTTTCCTTTGAAAATGCACTGCCTGTTTCCTCCTTTCTTCTAAGGCCAGCTCTTTATATTCCCTCCTGATGGCTCCTCTTTCCCTGTGTGGATATTCCTTGTGGCTCATTGTTGGCCTCTTCTCTACTCTCTTTTTTTTCCCTCTTCTCTACTTTCTTCTGATCTCCTTTCCTCTTTCCCTTTCTTTTCCCTTGGCTCCTCTTAAATAACCTGCCCCTTCCTATGATTTGAATTCTATCTATATATCAAAGGGTCTCAAATTCTTATCTTTATCATAGCTCTTTTCTGAGCCCTAGAGCTGCCCACTTGATATTCTTACTAGAAGTTCTCACAGACATTTCAAACTTGGCATCTCAGAATCTCAGCTCTGATCTCCCTCTACCAACCTGGAGGGTTCTCCATCTCATGAACTGTGTCTCAGGCCTGGGTGTTCAAGGACATCTCTGGCCTCCTCTTTGGACTCCAGTGCCACAGGTCTTCCAGGCACCTCAAACTCAACAGGTCCAGACCAGTTCTGTTGGCTTGCATTTCTTCCATCATCTCTCTGCACTCCAGAATCTCTGAAACAAACAAATTTAAAACACACAGACACAAAAGGAAAGAAAGGAGGATGTAAGGAAGGAAGAAAGAAAAATAAATCTACATCCATCTGGCTGTGTCTCAGTAAAGCCAGAACCTGGTGGCGAGTGTTGACTCCTCCCTTTCCTTTATGCCTTAAATCAAGTATTTTTTCCAAGAAAAAGTCACCTCCACCTTTAGCCATGATAAAAAATAACAGGGAATAGATTCATTCTTTCATTGTATAAACCGAAAAGCTAGGCAAAAATATGAAATGATTTTCAGGGTGTTGGAGAGCTGATGGATTGGATAACAGATGCTGCAGAATAGAGATCCTTGGGAGCAGGGAAACAAGCTGTGACTGCCCACGCTCATCCAGGACTCATGAATATCTTACCCATTTGTGTAGCCATTTATGGTGTGTCTCCCTCCAACAGCATGAAAACTCCAGGAAGGGCAGGAAGTCCCCCCTAGATAGCCCACTATCTAGCCCTGTATCAGCATTCAGTAAACTCTCTGGATGGGATAAATCAACAAATCTTTGATAACTTCTGTTCCTCGATTATCCAGGTTCCATCCTTTCTACCTATACACTCCATCTCAAACTTATACACTTCTCTCCACGTCTATTGCTGTTACCTTGGTCCCCAACACCACGGTATCTCCCTGGACAAATGCTCTAACTTCCTAGGTGGGTCTGTTACTTGCCTTCTCCAATTACTTCACCCTAATTGGTTCTTTAAAAGGTCAATTTCCACCTGTTACTGTAGAGTAAAAGGTATCACTGATTTCTACACTTCGAAGAATTCCAACTCTTTTCAAGGGCATGGCTGGTTACCCTGGCTATTCAACCTCTGACTCACTCATCCAGCTGCCCCTGGGGTCCATGGGACACGATTTGAAAACCATCAAGCTAGGTGACTGCTGAGTTTTTTCAGCTCTTAGGTGCCATGATGAGGTGATCACACTTATTTGCCATCATCTAGATTGCCCATTAAGATGCGATTGGTAGGGCTGGAGTTGTGGCTCAGTGGTAGAGTGCTTGCCTGGCATGTGTGAGGCACTGGGTTCGATTCTCAGCACCACCACATAAATAAATGAATAAAATAAAGGTCTATCATTATTAAAAAAAAAGATGCGATTGGTAAAAGTTACCTGTAAGCTTGATAATTCTAAGCATAGTGATAAGTACCCATGGAACAAGAGTTTCTTTCATTGAGAATGGGGAAATGAGGTTGGGTTGTAAGAATTCATTACAATCACACTAGTACCCCCAAGGGCTCCAAGGAAGAGGAGCATCTCATTTTAAATACTGATCTTGAATTTTCAAGCAGAGTAATCATGGAAGGCAAATTCCCCAGTCTACCAGAGCTTTCTAGAAATATCACATGACAATATACAAACACTGTGGCTTTGACTCTGTGTTGAGAAGGCAGTGCTTGGCTTGGCTTTTGGCTTCTAGGGTAGACTTACTCCAGACACAGTGTCCTGTTCAAACACATGTCCTTGTTTCTCAGGCCGGTTTTATCTTTTTCTGTAATTTAACACGTTGTCCTCTCAGTTTATGAATCAGCCTCTTGTGGGTTTAATTAGTATAAATCAATTTACCAACTATTGAATCATACAGAGTAAACAGATAAAATGCATTTGTGGATCCACAAATTTCAGTTCCAGACTAGAAGACAAACATCTCACTAAAGCATGGGTGCCCTTTGATGAGGAAATCACGTCATGGCAGAATAGGGTCAAACAGTGATAGATAGCATTGCCTCCAGAAAGTACCAAAGAAGGCACCAGGTCCAGGCCGTGGGCTTTGAGATAGAACAGAGAGAAGAAAGAGGAAGTCATTATAATACTAGCCAGTGTAATTGGTATGAGCCATTTCATATAAGTGGAGTGACAAAGTCACATTTCACGTTTGAAACAAATACTTTCACTACCCCCACATGCCAAGTCAAGCAGGAAATCCAGTCTTTCTCTCCTAGCCCCTCTCTCTTGCATGGCCAGTAACTATGGGGCCTTGTGTGTATCTCTCTCCTTCTGCTGGGCCCTGGACTCAGGTGCCCTCTGGGGCTGGAGGAACCCTCTTGCTGAATCTGAAGAACATTTCATTGTTGCTGTCCTGTTCATAAAGGAGAGTTGTGCCTGGATCTCTATTTTGCAGGAGTTTGGCTCCTGCTGACTTGTCCTTCCTCTGTCCTGAGCATGCTCCCCTGTCCCCGCCCCCAGTACACACACCAACTCCTGCTCCCAGCACTACTACGCTTACCCCTCGCTTCTTCATTGCTGATTCCCTGGGTGCTAGTGATCTTGGGAGGGTGGGCTAGGGACAGCTTCAGCAGCCACTGTCATGTGGACCCAGAGTGGCCTCTACCCTGAGGTCATCAACGTGCTCCCTTCCAGAGCCAGGAGCCTGCCCCAAAGACCCATCCTTCCACTTGTAGAGCTGTAGAAAGTAGATTTCTGGAAGAGTTCAATACATTTTTCCCCTAATTTCACCCTAGACATTCAGAAATACAGGGAACTAGTCCATTAACACTCCACTACACACTCCAAATCTGTTTCAATAATTTTGAAAAGTGAATATTTTGTGTCCTGTTTGCTCATTTCATCAGTCTAGGTAAGGAACAGAAGTGTTGCCTTCAGGTGCTTGACACCCACTCTCGCTGACCTACGGAGAAAGGTTAGTGGGTATAGGTGAATTTGCAGGAGTGCAAGAGAGTGTGTGATGGTTTGGATGTGTGGTGTCCCCCAAAAGCTCATGGGTGAGACAATGCAAGGAGGTTCAGAGGAGAAATGATTGGGTTGTGAGAGTCTTAACCCAATCAGTGAATTAATCCCCTGATAGGGATTAACTGAGTGGTAACTAAAGTGGTAGGCTGTGGCTGGAGGAGGTGGGAATTGGGGTGTTGTCTTGGGGTACATATTTTTATCTGGCCAGTGGAGTCTCTCTCTGCTTCCTGATCATCACGTGAGCAGCTTCCCTCTGCCACCCTCTCCTGCCATGATGTTCAGCCTCACCTCCTCCTCCATGATGTTCAGCCTGAGGAATGGAGTCGGCCTTCTATGGACTGAGACCTGCGAAACTGTGAGCCCTCAAATAAACTTTTCCTCCTCTAAAGCTGTTCTGGTCAGATCCGTTAGTCACAGCAGTGGAACAACTGACTAGAACAGTGAGTTTGTGTGTGCATGTGTGAGTTCAACAGTGAATATACATCTTCTTGCAAAAAACCCAGGCAGGGAGTGGCTGTGGGAGGAATCCAGGCAGGCCTGGTGTGCTGGGTGGAGGGGGGGAGGGAGAGGGGCAGGAGGGGACACGCAGAGGTGGCATCCAAAGATAGGAAATTCAGGAAGGGAAACCCCTGGGGAAAGAGGAAAGTCTGCATGGTGTGGTAGAAAGGATGTGTTTTCTGGTGCCAGGAAGATTTCCTGCTACTTCAGCTGCATGGCCTCAGTTTCTCCTTGTGTGAAAAGTGCAAGGTGACGGTAGTCATGACAATCAGAGACACCGAGAAAGCTGACATGCATAGAGCATCAGAAAATGCTATGAAAATGTTAACTGTTATCATGATCACTTTTTTTCCATGTGTGCAAAGATAGAATAATAATATTTTGATTTTTTGAGACATTTTTTATCTTACATAGTTGGGTGACTTGAATCATATTTAAAGAACATATTTCAGCAACTGTAAATGGTTCATGTTTGGGGGACTTGGGGGAGTTCTTGCTGAGTGCCCCTGAGCTAGGTTTTGGGTCCCAGTGAGTGATGGGGGTGAGGTGGGAGGGTACAAGGACCAGGATTTGGGGAAGTGGGGGAGGAGAAGCCCAGTGGGAAGCTCACAGAGCAAGGAGGGAGGTGTTGAGGGAGGGCCAAAGACAGCTTCAGGGAGACAATTCTGAGAAGAGAGATATTTAAAGAATCTTTTGCTCTCTGCTATATGATGTGCCATAGAGCATGTTTCCTGTACATTCTCAAGAAATCATCAAGGAAAACTCCATTATTCTATTTGACCTGAGTCATAACTGAGCTTTGGTTTGTTTTTCAAACCAGGCCCAGCTATATTTTAGGGTACTCATATGAAGAACTTTGAGACTCTAAATAAATTATGTCTACCAATTCCCCTGCCTTTCCTGCTTATTTCTCTACTTAACTACTACATTACCTTAGCATGATTTCCTCCATTTTGCTATCTTTAAAAAATCTAGAGGCTTTCTGCTTCATTTCATTTCCCACCACTTTACCTGCCATATGGGTAAAGTTCCTCTTTAGTTGGCATGTTTTCTTGAAGATTCTCCTGTGGGAGACTCTTCCTGGCCCTCTGAAAGTCACACAGTGATCCATAGCTTCTCCTATGTTTGGGGTAACCATTCCTTCACAACTCATGAACAGCGGCTCTCTGGCTCTGATGCCTTTTGTTGGATCAGCCCCATGGAGAACATTCTAGGCATTTATGGCTGCTTGTTCTAATATCTTTAATCAGCATACTTCCAAACCGAACTTGGAAGGCAAAGTTTCCCTCAAATCCCCATTTGGTCTTTCTTTTTGTTTCCCTTTCTTCTTCTCTCAAATCTTTCATGCCATGGTCCAAGGGGGTCCCACGGACCTCTGGTTTCCTAGTCTTGTGTTTGACGCTCCCTAGAAGGCTTTGCTTTCTTCTTGCTGACCAATTCTGGTTATGCCTGCCCATTAGAGTCTGTATGTCTCCTTTGTCCTCTGGTCAATCTTTACATTAAAAGAGAAAGAGAGAGAGAGAGATTTTTCCTCTTTTAGGTGGTTTTTGTTTGTTTGCTTTTAACTGTTTTTCTTTTTTCTTTTTGAAGAATCAGATTTTTTTCTAGCAAATATTTTCCTTGGGTTTCTAATAATGTTTAAGCTTTCTCAATTAATTTCTCTTTATGTAATGTTTCTTTGTTGTTTTTTCCAGTTTACCGATGTGGGTTGAGTTACAGTTCCCTTTTAAAGTTGAGTAACTGCATAATGGATTTTTTGAGTTTTCTGCCAGAATGTGGAACTAGGTTGTGTTGTAACCACTATTACATTCTGGTTCCTATGAAAATACTTTCTGTATAAATTCTTCCCTGACACTTAAAGCCAAGACCACAATATTCCCTTTGTTTGTGCATTCTAAAGAGCAGTTGCTTGGTTGATGTCCACCCTGGGCCTCCTGCCTTATCAGATGGTGTTTCATCTACTCATAGGATAAAACAAGCTATGCTATTTTTATTTTTACCTCGCCCGATCTTGTGGTTTCTTCACTTTCATTTAATGTTTTCAGATTCATTCACTGATTTTTGACTCACTATTGCTACAGATTCATGATTTTACTGTGAAATTTCCATGAAGATAAATTCTACTGTACTTTTTTTTTTGTCCTGCAAGAGTCGTCCAAGGTTGCCATTGATCCTTGCCTTTCACTGTCAAGATAAAGTTCATGTCCATTCACACTGATCGGATGTATCCTAATGTGTGTTTGAAAGCAGCTTTCTCCTTTTTAGTGCAAGAATCCTCCTACCTGTTCAGTTTGGGTTAAGCCTGTCCTGTCTCTGTAAGTTCCGGTCATCCTAAGGATAACTTCATTAGCTATATAATTGCCAGGCACTCTCCTGAACAAGTTTATCTCACTTTCCAATAGGTTGGTATGGTGGCTCCCTCACCATGGGTGACCCAGGCTCCTGTACGTTTGCTTTGTCAGCCTCGCTATGTAGCTTTTATTTTGTGGTCTGAGATGGCTTTTCCAGCTTAGCAATCACATGTATATTTCAGTGAGCTCAAGGGGAAAAGATGGGAAATAGGTCAGGCTCCCTGAAATTGTTCACCACTTCCTCTTAACAATCCATTGACCAAAACATGGTTGTACGGCTGTGCCTCAGCTGCAGAGAAGGCTGGGAAATACAGCTTCATGTTAGCACTCTTGTGTCTTGCTAATGTTTGACAATTCTGTTACTGAGCAATCAGGAAAGACGAGACACCGGAGATCAATCAGAAATCTCTGATACAAACCTGAATTCCAAAGAACCCTCCAACTTCCTCCTTCTGTAATCATATCTAAGTATTGAAATTTGGGGAAGTGTTGAATTCTACAGTCTTGCCTTGGGAACACAATGGCAAAGATCCTGAACATGATTTTTCTTTTTCTTTTCTTTGTTAATTGTAAAATTTATTCTAATTAGTTGTACATGATGTAGAATGCATTTATATGTTTTGATAGATCGTTCATAAATGGAGTGTAATTTTTCATTTTTCTGATTGTCGAATCACATTGGTCATGCAGTCATACATGCACATGAAGTAATAATGTCTGTTTCACTCTACTATCCTTCCTAACTCCATTCCCCTTCCCCTCCCTTCACTACCCTTTACCTAATGTAAAGTAATTATTCTGACGCAGCCACATCGGTGTTTACAGCAGCTCAACTCACAATAGCTAAACTATGGAACCAACCTAGGTGCCCTTCAACAGATGAATGGATAAAGAAAATGTGTGTATGGAATACTACTCAGCTTTAAAGAAGAATAAAATTATGGCATTTGCAGGTAAATGGATGGAGTTGGAGAATATCATGCTAAGTGAAGTAAGCCAAACCCCAAGAAACCAAAAGCTGAATGTTTTATCTGAAGCAGATTTTTTCTAATGAAGAGCTTACCTGTGTTCCGATCAGCTCTGCCCCATCTCCACAGCCTTCAGAGGGTTATGCCACCCTTGTTTCCACACCAAAGCTTGCACTTTTCTAGTAAGCTGGAAGCTCGAGGATCTGAGAAAAGATTGGACTTTTGATACCATCAAAGGCTAATATCTCTCTGCCAAATGTTTTATTTGATTTTATTTCATGCTAATCTTACCTTTTAAATTTTTGGATCTCCAGTTTGCTTCAAAATACTACAACTAAAAAATAATAATACGACTACTTTCTCCTGCCCTCTCCACTCCTGGGTGGGGTGGTTTTACTCAATCTTTCCCCTTCCCCTTTGCTCCTGGCAGATCTTCATGTTTACATTCATTCTACATACAGACATTTCTCTCTTCCTAAAATTTGCATGTTTTGCTTTTCACCAGGTTTTTAAAAACATTTTTCCTGATGTCTACCTTACTCCGGATTGAGCGTCTATTTTTCTTTGGATTTTGGCATCGGCCAGCTCTCTTTTTACTTGCTACAGAAGTAACCATTAAACAGGAACAGAAAATGTCAGGTAAAAGGTTCACATGATACTTACAAGATCAATTAGTTGTCTTACACTGGCTATGCTTGTTCAAGAATCGTTTTGATCTCAAGATCTGATTGCCTCTCCTAGTAAAGTATGTTTTGATTACACGTAGCACTACTCTGCTATTCTGTTAAAGATTAAAACATGACCTGGCAACTATATAATATTTTGATGTGTATGCTCAATCCCCCCAACCTTGTAAATTTCAAAGTTCTGTGAAACTGAAGCCAACAAGAATATGAACCTTAATTTTAACCATGTGTCTTAGAATTAGAAATTAAAAAGAACTATTCCGTGTATGACTCAGTAATAAATGCTACAAAATTAAATCTGAAAAAGTGCACCACGCACTTTGTAAACTTCTCATCTTTGGTGCCACCACCACTGTCCTGGTCCCCAGGGTTTTCATTCACTCCTTGCTGTTTTTCCCTCCTTGTGTCCAGTCATTCACAAGCATCTTTCCTTTCTCTGATGAGTATCTTGGATTTGTCCCTGGGTCTCAGTTTCAGCTGCCATTTCTCGGAGCCAAGTCCCCATCAAATCCCATATAAATTACTGCAACAGCCCCTTTACTGGACTCCTCACTTTCAATTTATCCTTCTGACTGCTGCCAGATTCATCATTGCTTTCACCATCCCTCTCCTCTGATTAAGACCCTGCAGCCTGTCCTTGTTTCTGATGACTCCAAATCTGGACTCCTTATCCTGAGCAAGAGCTTGGATGTGCCCCCAAAGTTCATGTGCTGGAAACTTGATCCCCAATGAGAGCGTGTTGGGAGGTGACGCCTAATGGGAAGTTTCAGGGTTATGGGGCACTGCTGTCATGAATGGATTAATGCCATTGTTATGGAGAGGATGCACCCCCTCTCACTGGCTCTCTTCCTCCCTCTTTGTTCTTCTACCATAGGATGAAGCAGCAAGAAGGCCCTCACCTTCGTAGATGCCAGACCCTCCATCGTAGATGAGCCACCATTTCAGTTCATCATAAATTCCCAGTCTGTGGTATTCTGTTACAGTAGCTTGACATGGAAGGAGACAGCCTGGTAACAATAAAGCCTGTTTTTTAACATTATCTCACAGAGGACCCCAACACACATGCCTGACTCCAGTGAGTTAGCTCTTGTGTTGCTCTGAGCTCTTTTACCATGTGTTTCCACCTTTGTGTCTTTCTGTAGAGAACCTTTCTTTCTCTAGAGAATCTTTTTTCCCTTCCTCCAATCCAGGTGATACCTTGTCTTCAACATCCTGAGACTTCCTTCTTTTAACCCATTCCACAATAACCTACCTGTCTTTTATGTAATATTTCTGACAATTGTCTGCGTCTCCCCAATTACTTAAATGAACTGAAGGTGATTTTGTGTTTGTTATGTAATTACTTGCACTCATCTTATCTCCTCCATTATTTTGCCTGCTTTCTCAGTGTGTCTGATTGGATTTCATTTGTTACTTAATTTCTCCTGAACAAATCAATGGAAAGAAAAATCATAAAAAAGATTTAATACCTTTATTTCATTACTTTGCTTTAATTCCCCATACTTGTTCTTGGAGTGGGATTGGGGTTTAGCTCTTCTCATTTTATCCATAGAATGCTACATTATTCTTAAATGCTTTGTTTCTTGTCTTTATGGCCTTGTAATTCGCACTAACTCCTTGAGTGAAAGAATGATGAGATGCAGATCATAGGCTGAGTTCAAGGTAAATGAGATTAAACCAAGAAAGAATAGGAGAAAGCAAAAATTTCCTTATGGGGATCTTTGGCCACTCTCATTGAATTTAATTCACAACAATTTGAAAATATTCAAATCTACTCTTTTAGGGCCAGCTATCTATCTGAATTTGTTCCAGCCCTGGCTGAGCTATTAATAATTGATTCATGTATGCTATTTCCCATGATAATGAACAAGATCATGTATAACCAAACAAAAAAAGTTTAAGTCTAAGAAGAGCTAAAACTACCAGTAAAAACTTAAAACTATGTCTCTCAAAATTCATTTGTCTTAGCAAAAAACTAGGCCTTAAAATTCAGAGATACAAATTAGATCTTGAGGATGGTGAGTTTGGCCTGAAGTTATTGGTACAGTTGGGGCCCAAATATAGTGCTCCTGCAAATATAGGATACATGAAGGCGCAAGCTGAGGTATTAGGACCATTCATGTGCTCTGATAGAGTCTGGAAGCTTTTCATCTTCCTTATCTGCTGAGGTTGGCTCACCACTTTCTGTGCACCCCAATACCTGGAAGGTAATGATCAAACTGGTTCAAAGGGCAGATGCCCCGAAGTCATGGTGATTTCTGCAGATCCTAAGGCGGTATAGCATAAAATGAGGAGATGCCCTCCAGTTTCCATTCCTCCTCCTGGGCAGTCCCAGACACTCTGACAGTTAAGTTGGAGCCATATCACTAGCTCTGGTCAATGGAATGTGGGTAAAAGTGATCTCAGCCAATTCTGGGACTAGCTCCTAAAATCTTTGTGGAGATCCTTAGTTTGCTCTTTCTCACAAAGAATTTACAAAGGAAGAAACTGATTTGAAGTAGAGTATGACAGAGCCACAGGTGGAAGGAACATGGAGCCTGAAATTGTTAAGGGAGTACTGCCCCATCCCACCTTCATTGACAAATGAAATTAATGTAAAATATACTTTTCTTGGTTTAAGCCTCTGAATTTCTAGTGCAGGTTGCCATTATTAATAAGCATGAATAATAATATCTTTTATTCTTCCCAAGATTTAGAACAATTTTACTAAAAAAATTCCTCATTCATAGAATATTTTAAAGTAAATTTTATTCACTTTAATAAATGGTTGATGAATCACCACACATTTAAAAATAAAAAATACATATTTATATAGTGTATTTGGACAGTGACTTAAAAGGGGACAGAGCTGGATGGATCTGGGATTAGGGGAAAAGATGATTTTTCAGGTGAATTGAACACAAGGAGTAGGGGAAAAGAAGAACAAAGTTGTATTAATTAATTACACCAATATTGACTTGTGTCTACAATGTGACAGTTGCTTTTCTAGACTCTGGAAATAGAGCAGTGATAGAAAAGATCCAGGCCTTGTTCTCTGAGATCTTCCACTCTATTGGAGAGATGGTTAATAAATAAATAACATTATGTCAGATAATGACAGAGCTTTGAAGTTAAGTGCATGAGGAGGTAAAGAAGGATATGGATGCTAGTTCCCAACAAGATAATTAGGGAGTCCTCTTTGATGGAGTGATGCTTGAATAAGGAAGTGGGAAGGTAAGTCATGCTGAGCCTGGGTCAGGGGCACTCCTGCTAGAGGAAACAGCAGGGCAGAGGCCAGGGGGCCGGAAGCACGTGTGCATGGCCTGGGGTGTTGGAGGAAGAGGAGTAGGCATCGTGGGAGGAATGAGAGAGGAAGTGGGAGGAGACGAGGTCAGGGAGGGGTGGGTGGATGGGCAAAGTTCAGACTAAGATCAGGGTTTGGATTTTATTTTGAGATGGGATGCCACTGGACAGGTGTGTGTGTATGTGTGTGTGTGTGTGTGTGTGTGTCTGTGTGTGTGTGCGCACACACACATATGCATGTGCGCTTGCAGAGTGTGCTAGGCAAGTGCTCTGCCACTGAGCTATACCCCCAGCTCCTGGCAAGTTTTGAACTGAGGAGCTGTAGCAGAAAGACGAGACAGAATGGCAATTGTCTTGGCAAGAGAGGATGATTTTGTTTTAACCATCAATTGAACATCCCTCATCCACTGGGCCAGTGGATGAAATATGGGAGGAGAAACCCAAATTCTACTGAGGACAGTTGAAAGTAAAATGCTTATTAGACATACAGTTAGAAATACCAAGTAGATAGTTGGGGTATCTGAGTCTAGAACTCAGGGGAGGGATCAGGATATAAATCCTGGAGACATAAGTCTGGAGTTGTCAGTCAGACATTGTTGACATTTAGGCCAGATGGAATTGTCCAGGGCAAGACTGTAGACAGAGATGAGACGGAGCTGACATTGGCCCTGTCCTACTTTTAGAAAGAGCACAGAGGAGAAGGAGATGGAGAGTGATGGGGAGGTAGGAAGAAAATCAGAAGAGTTCAGTGTTATAGAAGCAAAGGTGACAAAGTGTCTTTAGAGTTCAGCTATGTCAAATACTGCCAAGAATCAAGAAAGGTGAGTACAGAACCATTGGATTTGATATAAGAAATCACTGGTGATGCTTTTTAAAAAAAATTATTTTATTTTTTGGTACCAGGGATTGAACCCAGAGGCACTTAACCCACTGAGCCACGTCCCCAATCTTTTTTATTTATTTATTTATTTATTTATTTATTTATTTTTTCATTGGTGACTTTGATGAGACAGGCTTCAGTGATTTGGTGCAGATGGAGACCAGAGAGCAGTGAGTGTGGGAGGTGAAGTGGTGGATGAAAGACCGTGGAGAACTCCTGTGACAAGTTTCGCAGGAAGGAACACAGCAAAGTGGCAGTGATCAGAGGGAGATGCAATTTCTATGCATCAAACCTGCTCCTCAGGTCCTTGGATCTCTCCAAGATGTCGGAGAAAGCATCCGTTTGTGTTGAGTCTTACCAGTTTGTACAGAAACAAGTACATTGTATTGTTTCCTCTTTTTATTTACATTTGAAAAAGAGAAAATTGGAAAAAATATTTAAAAAGGAGAAACTGTGTCTTCCCTGTAGTAAACAGCCTGGTATATGTTGGGAACCTAGAATGAATGAATGTTCAGCTAAGACTTGCTCTGGAGTGTGAGTGAGCGTGTGTGTGTGTGTGTGTGTGTGTTGCCTTGTCTTCAGATCCAGTGGGCTGGAAATCTTCCTGACAATCTGTTAGACATCAGGGATTTTTATCTCCAGATGGGTGCCCCATTTTTCTTCTTGATAACCTCTTACTAATGAAGAGCCTGGGATGGAGTTCCATTTACAAATGGTGAATCATTAGAAACAGATTTGTAGGCAGAGAAGCATCTTCCAGCAGCAGAGCCTCACTTCTGAGGCATGCAGTCAGTTCACTGCACAAATGGGCCTGAGAGCAGATCTATGGTGTGGGGGGATGTCAACTCATTACACATGTCCACTCCCACAGCCCGACTCTCGAAAGGCTTCATCTGAACGCCTGAGGGCAAAAGGACATGCTCTCCATTTAAAGAGCACCTCTCCAGTCCCTGACCTCACTTTTCTTCTCTAGCTCCTTTCTTAACAGGGGACTGAAGCTTCCTTGCGTTATGGCTTCAGTTGTCAAGTTGTGCCTACTCCTCCCGCGCTCTTGCCCATCTCTAAGCTTCCTTCCTGCTTGCCCTCAGTAGAGACAGGCCTCAGAGCTTGCTGCCTGTCATTCTTGGGCCCAGTTAGGGAGTGCATCTACTACTGCGCTGAGGGGGGTGTTTTTTTGTCGCAGTGTCTTAACTATGGAGGAAGGCAGATGGGCCAGGGACTTCCAACAGGAAAGAACGCTCCAAACCAGCCCACATTCTAGGATGTATTGCCAGTTGCTTATCTTCCAAGTGCAAACCCATCTTTTTTGACTGTTTTTTCCATTCTTCCCAGTCTGTTCCTTTTATATACTTTTCGCATGACCACATGACCCTTTTTATTACTTTTTGTCTGTATTCAGCATTTGCCATTGCTAATAGCACAATACTACCATGTAAGTTGTGAAGAAAGAGGTTTATTTTGACTCAAAGTTCTGGAAGTCTGGGGTTGAGGGTCCACATCTGGTGAGGGCTTTCTTGCAGGCAGAATCCCCCGGCAGTGCAGGGCATCACACGATGACAGACAGGAAGCACATGTGTGTGTCTCCTCTGGTCTCTGTCCTTCTCATGAAGCCACCAGTGTTTAGTCATAGGGCTCTGTTTTAAGGGTCTTACTGTCCTCATCACCTCCCAGGGTCTCCACCTCTAAATCCATAGTTTCATTAAACTCCCATCCTCTTAATACCTCAAAATGAAGATGAAATGCCAACATGAGGTTCAGAGGGGAAAAATCATATTCAAATCATAGGCCATCCTATCACCAGAAATGTGGCTCCAAAGTTTCAATTATTCATTTCTCCTCCTCCTCCTCCTACACCTCCTCCTTCTCCTTTTTCTTCTTGTTCTTTTGACATATCTATGTATCATTACTATTATTTACTAGTTTTTTCCCTTTAAATACATTTGCCTGTTTACTTAAATATTTATTTAAGCAGGGAATTTTGTTACCCCATAAATGGAAATTTGGGTCAAATAAAAAATAAATGCAAAAAAATTAACCCCACCAAAAAACCCCCAAAACCAAGTATGTAATATCAAATTCCTGTGGTATACTTGTTTACCAGCACTACTAAGCTTTTATTTTTCTTTTTAGGAAGTATAATTATAAAATATTAGCATTATTAAAGATGTATTAGTATCAAACAAGACTTTTTTGATACACTCTGAAGGAATCAAAGAAAAGTAACTTTGGCCCAGCACTGTGAATGTACTAGAAGCCACTGAATCATATTCTTTAAAATAGCTGAAATGGTACATTTCATGGTATGCTAATTTTACTTAATAAAAAAAGTCATTTTGATTCAGTGTTATTTAATACCATATTATAGGACTGCTTAAAGTCTTTTGTACCTTATTTTGGCAAACCTCACACCAGCAAAGATGCAGTGCTTATAAGGCTGATCCATGTGGTATGGTCTCAGAGGGCACATGACCCATGACTGTGGTTTGGATGTGGTTTGTTTCCTAAGGATTCAAGTGTTGGAGGCTTGGTTCTCAATGTGGTGGAATTAAAAGGTGGTGGGACCTTTAAAAGGTGAGGCCTACATATTGTTAAATTGTGGGTATATGAATATGTGACAATGAATCTCACCATTATGTACAACTATAAGGTACCAACAAAAAATTTGAAAAAAAAAAAAAAAAAAAGGAGGCGAGGCCTAGCAGAAGGTTCTTAGATCATTTGGTGGCATGCCTTAGGAAGGGACTGTGGGACAGGGCCCTCTCTGGCTTCCTGTCTGGCCATGCTGCACATTTGTACCACGCCCCTGGGGCCCTTACCAGAGCAAGTGCTGTGCTGTTGGACTTTCAGCCTCTAAAACTGTGGGCTAAATAGACCTTTTTTTCTTTATAAAGTTAGTCTGCCTCAAGTATTTTGTTATAATGATGAAATAGACTACATTTACTCAGTAGTCTAAAGCAGTTTTAAACTAAGGTGATACCTTCAATTGAATTTCCTGAATAATGTGAAATAGGAACACTGAGCACAATACTCCTCTAAAGACCCTATTTTTCTCTTTACCACTTTCAACACTTAACATTTATTCTATGTTTGGACTTGAATACTTTGCTTTTCAGAACTTAAATTTCTTTATCTGTGAAACAGAGGTGATAGTGCCTTTTCATGGTGTTGTGAGAATTACATGAGAAAGTCATGTAATGGCCTAGCAAAAGTTCTTGTATAGAGTAAGAATGCTAGTTCTCTCCTCCTAAATCCTGGAACATGCTTTACTTGGTTGAAGACTATTAGGGAGGCAAATCAATATTGATGCTTTATGAATGATTTGATGCTGGAAATCACTCACTGATGTTAGAAATCCTTATAACCCAGAAATGGAGTAATATTGAGATTCTGAAAAATCATCACTATATAGTCAGAGCTGAGAGAGAGAGAGAGAGAGAGAGAGAGAGAGAGAGAGAGAGAGAGAAAGAAGCTCTTCTGAGCTCCATTTTCAGAATCATGATGGTTAGGATACAACTCGTCATTTGCATTAAGCAACATTAAGGAATTATTTGTATCCCTGTGGGTTTCAATTGAACTCTCCTCTGGTACAGTTCCATATGCTGGTGTTTGGCCAACCTGGTTTAATTAATTAATCTTCAAGTAAAACCAAAGCACATTTAGAACATTTATGGGATTTCCTTGTGAGACATCATCACTTCTGGTTCACTTGCATTTTGCTGTTTTTGGTCATCGTTATTTGTGTTGTTGTATTTGGCAGCAATCCTGGAAATACAATTTACTTTATGCTGAAACCATGTCTAAGGAAAAACTGTGACTCCATTGTGGAGTGAAATATGGCATCCACTCCCTTGCATTGTGTTCTCAGTTTTGGAGATACATCAAACTAGAAATGATGTATTCCTTCAAACTTTAGTACTTAAGTGTGGGAGGTAGGAAACGTTCAAATACTTGCAAACACATTTTTAAAAACTATTTCAGAACCAGTCTTCTCTAAGCAGAGGAATATGAATGGATTCTCCATGACAAAGAGGAAGTGTGTTTTGGTGTGTGTGTGTGTGTGTGTGTGTGTGTGTGTGATAGGAAACAAAGAATGCCCTCCATGATAGCCTCCTCTTGGAATCTGAAAAGATCAGCAAGGTATAACTGTGTGTCTGAGGCGGTGTGGCCCATGGGGTAACCGAAGCCCTCTGCAGGGGCTTTTAGGAAGCTTCACAGTTCATTAAGCATTAACTTACCAGGAGGGACTTTAACACATGCTTCCTGAGGTAGGCCTTTTCCTGCTTCTAGTTCAGAAGAATAAGACCCTCCAGAGTGAGAATCAAATGAAGGAGAGTGGTGGCTTCCCTTTGAGGATTTTCAGCTGTGTCTTCAGTGGGGAAAAATCACCCGAGGAGCATCATGGGTAAATCCTTCACTCCCATTCTTTGAACTCACCTATATTTTGAAATAGAACTATTTAGACACTTACAGCTTATAAGTGAAGGTGTAGAGATAGACATATCGAGAACTGATTTAGGTGTCTTCCTTCCCTTGCCATGGTGGAGTAGTTTCTCAAGTTTGGCCTGTGTGCGTGGGCCATTCTAAAGGTTTGTCACCAGTAACCTAAACTGACTCCAGGTTTTGATAGTTTGGGTTCATTAAAAAGGCACAACTCTGGATTATGATTTTCAGGAATAATGTCAACTATGAGAAGTCATGAAGATTTTTTTGAAAGCAGCTAATTCTAAAATGACCTTTTTTAGGGTTCCCTGACCTCTCATGGAACCCACAGCTCTGATCTGTAACCACTGGTGAGTGTTGTGAAATTCTCATGTTATATAAACAAGCAATCCTTTTGCCAGGCTTGGGGGTCACCTTGTTGATAGGTCTGAAACAGTAGCTCAGTGTGAGTCCTGGGTCATGGCCTCTGTCCTCCCAGGGTGCAAGATCACATTTGTTAGACAAACACTGCTCACTTTCCTTAAATGCAAAAAGTCTGTGTGCGGTTAAATAGACTTAAGTCTCCTGGTGCTTAGGCTTACTAAAGTGAAACAAAGCACTCCCAATGATCCGTAAGGCAGGTGTTTGCTTCCTCCTCCTTTATTTGGGCAGCTCAGGTAAACACCCCAAAGTGCCATTGTTCTTTCTAAGACTGTTCCTTTGAGAAAAGACAGACCCTGCAGCCAGAGCTCAGGTCCCAATCTCTGCTCTTTATGGCCAGAGACTCGACTCTGAGGTTCCCTACATCTGGGTAATTGCCTCGTACCTTCCTTTTCCCCAACTGATCCCAACAAGTTTGGCTCAGTCCTTTATCCTCTCGAGCAGGCACCCTTGAGCAGAGTCTGAATTTGTCTTTGGTGCTCACTGTCTTTCTTTTCTGTCCTTCTGGGCTCTTGGTCACTTTCTCTTCATCCTCAGGCATTTTTGTGCTTAGATCCTTTTGCTTCTCTAAAAAAGACTCTTTGGCAAAGGCTCTGATGAACACATTTGCACTGAAGTGTAAATGGTTGATAAAAACTGTGTTTCTTCTCTCAGGACTATTTGCTGTGAAATAGGATGTTAATTTTCAGGTGGAATTTCAGATCAGCAAGTTAGGTAGGGGAGGGACTGGGGGTGAAGAGTCATCCTGAGGCCCCTATGGGTCTGCTTGGGAGGATGGCCTCCTCTAAGGTGCAGCTGGTCATGGGAGGCTGCTGCCGTGGGAGGGGCTGGTCCCAGCCCTGAGGATCTGGCCTTGCTCCATGACCAGAGCTGGAAATTCTGGGGCCCTGTCTAAAAATCTTGAGCAAGAATCTTGCTTATCCCAGAGGAATGTTTGGAAACACTATGAGTATCGCATTTGTGGTAAATGTCTCATTATTTTACTGTTTTCTTCAGCTGATTTGATAGACACCTCTTAGTTTTAAGGATTCTTGAACTTGCCCTTTCGGGCCTCTAGTGAATCATCTAAGTTCCCACGTATAGGTTAGTTCTTGCTGACAGAATCCTCTTAGTCTCATCATCCGTCAGCTTGTCTAAATCAGAAGTGTTTTCGATATTCAAACGCTGACCTCTGGGTAAATGAAAAATTGTTAAAGTGCAGTGAAATTCCTCTAGGCTTGGAGCACACATCCATGAGCACATCACTGCAGAATGAGATCACTGGGGTTGATGTCAAGGCAGCCAATGCCAGCGCCATGGAGAGGCCTGCCCTGCCCCTGGCTTTGCTTACGTGGCTGGCAAGCCAGGCCTCTTGTGCATGCTGCCGAGGTGTCACACCTTTCAAAACAAACCCCACCCTATTAAAAAAACAAAAAAACAAAAAACAAAAAAAAACCCCACAACTCATCAAGCTCTATATAAGACAAAGCAGAGTTTGCTTTAACATTTTAAAAATGTGTTTTGCCTAAAACCCAATTCACATTTCAGAGATTAGTTTGGGCTTCTGTTTTCTTCTAGTGAGTTGAAAATTCACTATGAATTTCACCTTCTGTGGTGTGTGTGTGTGTGTGTGTGTGTGTGTTGAAGAACAAGACAGACTCTTGATGAGTTGTGTATTTGCCTGTGGTCTCAATCAGAGTGTACTCCTGAAGGGTGGAGCTGGATCTTACCTATCTCTTCATCCCCTGAGGGCATTACATATAGTGGGTTCTCTGAAAAAATTGTGAGATGGAAAAATGAATAATGATACCTATTTCTATCTCTATTTTCTGAGTTAGAATTCTCTTTTTCCTGACTGTTTTTTTTTTCTAGTATGCAAAACATTTTATAAGGCTATAATAATACCTCGGAAACGTGCCAGCGAGAGAAGCTGCTCACAAGGACCATATATTGTATGATGCTATTTATAGTCATCTCTGGGTATCTGCAGGGGATTGTTCCAGACTTCCCCCCTGACCTGCCTACCGCAGATGCCAAAATCCCTGGATCTCAAGTCTCATGTGGAATGGTCTAGTATTTGCATATAACCTATGTGCATCCTCCTGTATACTTTAAATCATCTCTAGATTACGTATAATACCTAATATGTAAATGCTATGTAAATAGCTATTTACCATGTTGTTTAGGAAATAATGACAAAATGAATTTATAGATGTTCACTATAGACATAATCATTTTAGAATACTTTTAATATTTGGAATTTGCTGATGAGGAATTCAGAAATTAGGAAGGTCATCCGCATATGAAATATCCAGAACAGGCAAATCTATAAAGAGAGGAAATAGACTAGGACTGAGGGGGACAGAGGAAATACAGGAGAACTGCTCAAAAGTTTAAGGTTTTTTTTTTCAATTTTTTTTTTTAAGTTGTAGATGGACACAATATCTTTATTTATTTATTTATTTTTAGGTGGTGCTGAGGATCAAATCCAGGGCCTCATGTGCATTAAGTGAGCACTCTGCCACTGAGCCACGACCCCAGCCCCTCAGACTTCTTTATATAGCAACAAAATATTCCAAAATTATATTATGGTGCTGGTTGTATAACTCTGTAAATAAACACCATATTATGTACTTTGAATGTTATGGTATGTCTGTTGGTTCATTTTATGTTGTAATTACAGAATACCTGATGCTGGGTAATGCAGAAAGAAAAGAGATTTATTTGGCTCATGATTCTGGTGGTTGGAAAGTCCAACCTGCACAGCTATGTCGCAATATGGTGGAGAATTGGAAAGGAAACCAGCCGTGTACAGAAGGGGCTTGTTGGCAAGCAAGGAAGCAAGAGACAGGGAGGGGCTGGGCTTGCTCCTTTATAACAACCCGTTTTAGAGGAATCTAATCCACTCCTGCGAAACCCTACCCACTCCCAGAGACTAACATTGATCCACTCAGGCAGGTGGAGCCCCCATGACCTAATCACCTCCTACTAGGCCCCACCTCTTAAAGGTTCCACACCTTAGCACCAACCCACTGGGACTAAACTTCCAATACACAAACCTTGGGGGACAAACCACATTCAACTATAGCAGCATCAATAGAATTGTTAAAAATGAATAAGCTACCATATTGGGTAGGAAAAAAGAGGCCTTGACTTGAACCCCTACTGCTATAAGCTCTGACGAGAGCTTCCCTTGAAGAGTCACACAGCTGGCCACTCAGGGGCTTATAGGACTTGAGAGTGACTTCCAGCCAATAGCCAGTAAGAAGATAGGGGCCTTCAGTCCTATGGACACAAGAAACTGAATTCTGCCAACAACATAGGACCTTGGAAGAGGCTGCCCAGCTCCAGAAGGAGTGTGACCCAGCCAACACCTTGACCTCAGCCCTGGGTTGCTCAGCAGAGTCCAGTTCAGCTGTGCTTGGACTCTATAGAAACTGGGAGATGACAAATGTGTGTTGTTCCAAGCCACTAAATTTGTGATAATATTTAACATAGCACTAGAAAACTAATACTAATGATTATGAAAGCAATAGCAATGATAATTAGAGTCTATAGTCTTAGTCTAATTAGAGTCTATAGTCTACTAGTCTTAGGACTAGTTTGTGCCAGGTACTGAGCTAAGTCTTCTATGGGCAGGGTTTCTTTTTTTTTTTTTTTCCTATTTTGAATAGACAGAATAGTGTTAAGTTCTGGCTCTGAGTTCAGACCCCTGGCTGGCTCTGACTACTGACCAACTATATAATCTTCAACAAGTCACTGAAAGTCATTTCCTTTCAGGCTACCTCTTTGTAAAATGGGCTTTAGTAAGAGAGTCTACCTTATAGAGCTGATGTGAGGATTACCTGGAACTATCCCTGCACAGCTCTGAGGATAGTGCCCAGCATGCAGTAGAGGCCCAGTAATCACCAGCTGCTGCTGTAGTTCTTACTCTATACCGCTTGATAGTTTAGAGAACCTCCTCCAGTCATTGGGTGACCTTGAGCAGGTTGTCTTCTAACCAAACTTCCTCATCTGCAAAATAGGAACAGATGCAATTCCTCCCTTGAAGGATTTTTGTGAGGGATTACAAGAGTCTGTGCCCCAGCACTATGGCCAAGGTGTGACGATGAGATGTCTTCATCTCTTGCACCAGGGAGGAGCTGTGTCTTTTTGGAGAGAGGCCAGTGTCGAGTAGGATGTTTTAATCTCTTTCTACATTGAACAACTTTGTCTGTGAGACTGGGAAAAAGCACACGACATTGTAGTCTAAACAGGTGCTGATTCTCAGGAAGTGTTGGCTGGTGCTATCTTGGCTTGTGATCAGCACAGCACTTCCATCAACTTGGGTTCTTTATTATACTGATTTCGTAAATGCAAAAATTTAGGCTTAGGGAGGGCAACTGGCCTCATGCCAAAGAGAGTGAAATTGAAAGACAGATCTGCCTGATTCCAAAAGCAAAAGTAATTCAGGAAAGTGTACTTTGCATGGACTATAGTAGACAAAGACCCCACCTGAGGTCAAGGCAAACGACACACTTGGAGATGCCGGTGATGATGGTGGTGGTTGGGAGAATGAGTGAGGGAGGTTTAGTAACTGAGGGTGATAATAAGAAGGAAAAGAAAACAGGCTAAGTGACATTTCTGGTCAACAAGCCCATGACACAGTTCATTCCGCTTATGTATTTTATAAATAGTTGTGATTTTTACAACAAAATAGTAACCATGGGTTTAGAAGCTCTCATTTCCTGGCTCAGGGTGGAATGCAAGGACAACCCAAGCCATACTTGCCTGTTCCATGTCTGTGGGTCCCCAAGATGAGATGGATGCGATTACAGATTCCTCAGTCTGGCTGGAGTTGGTTGGGAGGCAGAAATCAACTGGTCTCTCTTTCTCTAGATGAAAGAAGGTGGCGCCAGGCAGTGGATGAAGTTGTGCCAGGGTCACACTCTCGTTGTGTGCCAGCTCATCTCCTGGCCTGACTCTGGAATTCCAAGGCCTCCCAGGCAGTGTTTCCTACTGTTACACCGGGTTGACCTTCGGGGCAGCCCCAGAGGCTGCCAGATGAATACAGTTTTGTTTGTGCAACAAAGTTATTACCCTAGAGACCACTGAATAGTCGGCGTCACTAGTGCATTTTTGTAATATGGGAAGACGTATTGGCATCCTGGATGATGATGATGATGATGGTGGTGGTGGTGATGATGACGATAGTTACCATTTATTGATGTTAAGATGGTACTGAGGTGTTGTGGGACAATTTAATGGACTGTTACATGCACAGATTTTGGATCCAGATTGCCTGGATTTGAATTCCAAGCCTGCTACTTACTAGCTAAGTGATTTTGGGCAAGTTACTTAACCTGTCTCAGCTTCTTCCACTTCTGTAAAGGGAAGATAATTACAGCACCTACATCGTGGGATTGTTGTTACAGGTAATGTGTGTGTTGACAATGGAGTATACGTGTCAATGTATGTGGTATTGATGCATACTGTGTATGTGAGTGTGTATACTCAACTTACAGAGAAAGGTAGGTGAACTTGCTGGGGACGGAGACTTCACCTAAATGAGGATTCTTCTTTTTTCTCTCCAACAGGTCATTCTTATCACTCAGGAACAGTGACAATTTTACCAGGTTGCAACTGGAGCAGAACACAGAATCTGAACTGGGTACTATGCTAGCTGGCTGCATTTGGTTACCCAGAGGGCATCATTTAGTGCTATGAAGTTTAATTCATTCCCAAGAAAGAGTGACCCTATTCTGGGGCTGAGGGAATCACAGCTAAGCAGTGCTAAGTCCCACAAGCCAGGAAAACATGTCTCATGGAGAGTTCATGGTGAGGAGCCTAGGGGGCTGGAAGCAGGAGGGTGAGAGTCCTTTGCTGACAGGAACCCCTAAAAATTTATGGGGGCAGTGAACTGGGCCCAGTGGATGATTGGGGGTTCATCAGGCAGAGAGTAGGATCCATGTGTGCCCAGTGGGAGAAAATACATTTGCCTGGGTGTGCGGATGTGAAGCAGCGGGTTCTCAGGAAACAGCAGGCAGTTAGGGCTGGCTGGAGCAAAGGGTGAAGAGAGAGAGAAGAGGCTGGTGGTAGAACGTGTAGCCAACGAGGTTGGTGGGCATCAGACTGGGGAGGGCCCTGTATTTTTGCTTCTAGGAATGTGGACCGTGATGCTGGGAAAGAGGGTACCATCATCAGACAGGAACATGACTGTTTCCATGCTTTTTCTTGTAAAGATTGAAAGAGGAAAGGACCAGGGTGGGGGACAGGGGACAGCAAGAAAGGAGGTTGTTGCAATAGTGAAGGCAGAAGATGATGTAAGGTTGGATTGAGAAAACTGTGGTGGGGACAGTGGAGAGTTAAAGGAAGTCAGGGAGATTATTAGTGCTACCACTGTAGGTATTGCTCAGAGGTCAAATGGAAAAGTCAAGGGGAAGAAGATATTAAGGGGACTCTGAGATTCTACCATGAACAACTGGATACTTGATTAAATAGCAAATACAAAAGGAGCATTGTCTGAAGGAAGAGGACATACTGTGCTTGAGGTGGCTGTGGGAGAGCCAGCCATGACGGATGTGGTCTTACTGGCTTTTGTTCTAGGTGGTAGTCAATCAGTGATGGCCATAGAGTTTGCTGAACTGTTGCTTGAGGAGCCAATGGGGAGATGAAAGATGGTGCTGGTGTCCAGGAGGGAGCTGGGGAATAGAGTCCCAGACTTGGGTTGTCACTATTTAGAGGTTGAAGCTTGAGCCTAGGCAGACGAGTTTGATTAGGAGCAGCTCTGTGGAGTGAAGCAGGGATTTGGTGAGATTGTTCAGGGTAACAGGGGAGGAGACCCCAGAGAGTCATGGAGGTTGGCACAAAAAAGGAAGAAATTACCAGGTGCAGTGTTGCATGCCTGTAATTCCAGCGCTTGGGAGGCTAAGGCAGAAAGATCGAAAGTTCAAAGCCAGCTTCAGCAGCTTAATGAAGCCCTGTCTCAAAATAAAAAATAATAAAAGGGCTGGGGATGTGGCTCAGTTGTAAGCACCCCTGAGTTCAATCCCAGGCACTGGGGAAAAAAAAGAAAAGAAAAGAAGAAAAGAAAAGAAAAGGGAAGAAATTAAATCAGGAGACTAGAAAGATCCAAGCAGAGAGTGATAGAGTGTTAGGTAGAGTCAGATGTCACCAAGAGGCCACATAAAAGACTTGAAAATCATCTGCTGAGTTTTCTCCTTAGGAATCCTAGTGAGCGCAGCAGAGCATCTGGTGTTGAGGGCTCACTGCAGGTGAGGCACAAAGGGTCTTCAGGGCCACAGTGGGTGGTTAAAGAGAGTGCAGTTATTACTATCAAGAGTGGGCACCCAAGTTGGGAGTCCAGGATTATGACATTTGTCATGGGCTCATTTTATAAGATCCTGTCACTGAATCCTGGCACCTTTGATTCTGCTGAAGTTGTTCCTGCACTGACGCTACAGCTCATAGTCCTGTATGCAAGAGGAGACGTAGAAGAAATGTAAAGAAGCGTCCGTGCAAAGGAGAAGGAAGAGTTCAACTGTGGAGTTGCGTGTGGATGGGCTGGGAGGTGGCGCCAAGCAAGGCGGCGGGGAGGGAAGTGCAGTGAGAGTCTGGTGTGGGGTGCAATGGCATGGAGGGGTCATGACTAAGCATTTGGATTTGACCTAAAAGGTCAGTGGGAGTCATGGTAGGTTTCTGAGAAATGGAATGATCATACTAACATAGCACAATCTGAATCAGGGAACAAGGTTATGATGTCAGGAATGACCTGCACCTTCTACGCTTGCCTAGTCCAGCGCAGTCTGAAATGGAAGGGACTGTGTTTGTTCTGGTCCCAAGAAACTCCCCAAAGTGCCTTGGCGTGGGTGGCTGACACCATACTCAATTGTACATGCAAATGTGGTCATTGATGCCTGAAAAATCAGAGGTCAGCTGGAGGCCAGCAAAAGATTTGGTTTCTCTGTTTCCAGATTTTGAAATAGCAGATTATACACAATTCACTGTCTTCCGCCAAAACCTCATTACACACATTTGCCAGGATCTCATTTTACAATTCTCGTTCTTTTAAAGAGAAATCCCCACACAGTGGCGACTCTAAGTGCTTTTACCCCCTAGTGTCCACCCCTCCCCAGGCTGGCCCCCTGTACCTGTCGGGCTCCTCTGGCGGCTGTCAGCAGCACCCACGTGGATTCGCCATCACAAAGGAGAATGCTGGACGCTGCGGTTTTCTTGGGAGACACACTTTGGGAGGGAAAGCAGCAGTCGAGTCCTGAATCGAATATGGCACAACTATCTTAAATATTCCAGACAGGCAAAGTTTTTTGTCAAAGCCTCTGACAGTTTAAACTTTAAAGCTCCAACAAAACTTTTAAACTTTTAAACTTTGAACTCTTTGAACCTCTCATGATTTATGAATTATTAAATGTACCACTGAAAACCACGGACTTTCTCTTCAACCAGTAAAGCTTTCTGCTTAAAAGCAACCAAGCAGAGGTGGTTGTGGGAGATGCAGAAGGAGGAGAGGCTTGGGGAGCTGTGATCCTCCTGTTGGTGTAAAAGCCGAATCTGGAAAATATTTAGGAGACAAAAGGCATGAACCAGGACATTCCATGTGAAAAAGGAGGAGAAAGAACAAGAAGTAAAAGGAAACTGTGTGAAATTGCTATATAGGTAGACCTAAATAAGAGTCGAGGCTTTGTGTGTGTGTGTGTGTGTGTGTGTGTGTGTGTGCGTGTGCATGTGTGCATATGTCTATACGATATGTATGTATTATATGTTGGTGGTAAAATGTGCATAACACAAAATATATAATTTTAGCCATTTTGAGGTGGACAGCTTGGTGATGTTAAGGACATTCACACTGATGTACGACCCCTGCCACTATCCATTGCCAGAATTTTTCATTTTCTCAAATGGAAACTGCCCTTGTTCAACAGTAACTCCCCATTCCCTCCTTCCAGCCTTTGGTAACCACCATTCTTTTTTTTTTTTTTTTTTTGGTCCTGGGGATTGAACCCAGGGGTGCTTCACCCCTGAGCCACATCCCCAGCACTTTTAATTTGTTTATTTGGAGACAGGGTCTCACTAAGATGCTTAGAGCCCTTAAGTGGTTGAGGCTGACTTTGAGCTTTCCATCCTCTTGCCTCAGCCTCCCAAGTCACTTGAATTATAGGCGTGTGCCAGCATGCCTGGTGCAACCACTCTTCTTTTTGTCTGTATGAATTTGGCTATTCCAGGTACCTCATATAAATGGAATTGGGTGTAGTGTGTGTATGTGGGGGTGTATGTGCATGTATGCAAATACACAGATATAGATGTGTGGTAGAAATACACACATGCAAATATTGTATGATTCCACTTATATGAGATATCTGGCATAGTCAAAGAATACATGTTTTAACTAAGTCCATAACATAGCTGCAGGCATGAGAGGAAGCGTATAGGTAAGGAAAACTCTGAGGTTTTCCAAGTATTTCAGACAGAATTGAAAGGTAAGCCAGTGAGTTGAGATAGAAAAAACAGGCTATAATTTATGCTTCCAGAGGCTGCAGTTCATTGGAAACCCCAGGAGCCCTGAGTGCCTCCTGAAATGTGTGGTGGCTGAGTGGAGTCCTGTGACCCATGCGCAGTCTTGAGAACAGTGGACCCAAGTCCTGCTCCAGCCTGGAGCTGGGCCATGTGTGGGGTGAGACGGCTCGTCCAGCTTCCCCATGGCTCATGGTGTGAAGATTTTATTGCTCTGTTAGTGGTTCTCAAGGACTTGGTAACCAGTTCATAGAAACTCCCCTCACCACACAGCGTGAAGTGTAAACTCTGCGTAAATCTTAGCAGCCTGCAGGGAGCAGCCGGCCATTTAGGAATTGCCTAACAACTCTCCACTGGCCGTACCCTTTATACACCGTACCTGGGTTTAGGCATAATGGCGGGTGGGAGATGCAGCCCAATAGCTGGTCAGCAAATCAGCAGGGATTGTTTCTTTAATAAATTCCACTGTGACCCAAGTGAGAGTGAGCCCTGAAAAGTCTGCTTATAAGGCAACTTGTGTCCATGAGGAAGAGAGGAGGGAAGGCAGGGCTGCTTACTGGGTGACTGCCTCCACATGGAAGGGAGGAGCCCCAAAGGGAAGGGTGGAGAGGCCTCAGCCTGCTTGCTTCACAGTCGGCCAAATGCTGCCTGCCCCTTACTTTACCTCTTGGAGAAGCTGTCCTTGTGCTATCGGTTTGGGGAGGATGAACAGACTTGCCCAGAAGTTGCTCAAGCTATCATTGGATCTGGCCAGTTCTCCTATCCTGGCGATGTGAGAACACCCTCTATGTGCACACCCTCTTACTGATTGAATTTCTGGGACAGCTGCCATGTCTGTGCTGGGGCTTTGGCAATAGCCAGAAAGCCAGGAGGAAAACTGGGGCGGGGGTGCTCTTTCTACTACACCAGTTATCAGGACCTGGGCACCAGGGCAGTAGCTGACTAGCAGCAAATGGAGTTAATTCCAAGTCTCTGAATCTCACACCAGTGTTGAGGGAATGCCTCCTGCTTGGGGTAGATGGGGCAGGGTGGCAGGGGGGCAGGAGGGTGCTATGGTTGGGAGCCCACCAGGTTCATGGAGACTCAAGAGTGAGCTCATTGTCCCAACTCAAGACAACCCAATGGGCTAGCATTCTCCATAGGAGGGGAATTGTCCTCTTTCCCCTCCTGCAGAGCCATTTCTAAATCTAAGAGATGTTTTGTTCCATGATGGATCTTTCTAGGATCTTTGTGCCAAGTCCAGCACACAAGTCCCTGGGTTTAGTGAGTGATCCTCTGGGGTGGATGTCTGAGATGGGTCTGTCAGTCTGTTGCTTAACTCTGTCTCCATCCTGGGAAAGAAGTACATTCACTGGTCACTGGAGAGAGCTGCTGCTTCCTCTCCTTTCCTAACCTTCCAGCCACCATGGTCACAGAACACGAGAGAGAAAAAGAATGCAATGAAAAAGACTGAAAGAAACTCCAGGAAATGGAGTGGAACTTGAGCATCTGAACATTTGAATGTGAAACTTCTCTCTGGTTTAGTGTGAATGTGGATGACGACAGGAGCTTCTCACTGAAAGAGGAAAAGAAAAAGCAGACCTGAGGTCAGCACCCTGGGAGATCTGCAGAAGGGAAGCCAGAGTTACCATTCTGCCATTTCTTGCCTGCTTTGGATGTACTAAGTGTCGACAATGTGCTTTAGTTAAACCTGTCTTTGTCCTTGAGGAATTCTGGAGCCAGACTGCCTGGGTTTGAATTTAGGTTCTGCCACCTACTCTTCACTACTTGGTGATTGAATTTTCTCAGTTGGAAAATGGAGACAATAATAATACCTAACTCACAGAGTTGTTCTAAAGATTGACTGAACCAGCACCGCGGCACACTCCTATAATCCCAGCGGCTCAGGAGGCTGAGGCAGGAGGATCTCTGATTCAAAGCCAGCCTCAGCAAAAGTGTGGTGCTAAACAACTCAGTGAGACCCTGTCTCTAAATAAAATACAAAATAGGGCTGGGGATGTGGCTCAGAGGTTGAGTGCCCCTGGGTTCAATCCCTGGTACAAAAATAAATAGATAAATAAAAAATAAATAAATAAATAAATAAATAAATAAATAAAGGTTGACACAAAATTTATTAATCTTTTAAAACATAGTAAATGCCATGGAATGGATAGATGGATAGACAGACAGACAGACAGACAGCTAGATGGATAGTAGATAGTTAGATAATGCCCATCAGGATAGATAAACTGAAGCTCAGAGAGGAGATCTGGAAAATTCCCAGAGGGTTCATAGGTTTTAAGAGTCATCATTTGAACCTAGGTCTGCTTGACAACTTCACTTGTGGTCACTTCAGTGAGCTGGACTGAATGTCTTTAGAATTGGAATCCTTCCCCTGAGACGAAGGATGAAGATAAATATATTAGCAGCTAAGATTTGTTAAATGGTTGTATTATGCTAGGTGCCTTATATACGTGATCTAATTTAATTCTTATGATAGTTCTTTGAGTTATATGCTATCTCCATGCAGTTGGTTGAATAGTGTTCCTTCATAGTTTAGGTCACCCCAAAATGTGACCTGTTTAGAAACAGAATCTTTGCTGATGGGATTGAATGGGATGAGGTCAAATGGGTTGAGGGTGGCCCCTAAATACAATGACCAGTGGCCTCAGAAGAAGGTCATGGGAAGTTACTGAGTCACAAAGAGTGCAAGATGATGGTGGAGACAGGTTGAAGTGAGGCAGTTATGCCAAAGGCTGCCTGCAGCCACAGGAAGCTGGGAAGAGACAAGGCAATGATTCTTAGAGTCTTCAGAGGATGCTTGCAACTTGACTTTGGATGTCTCAGCTCCAGAACTGTGAGAAATTAAGTTTCTGTTGTTTTAAGCCATCTGGTTAGTGGCACTTTGTTTTGGCAGCCTACGGGACCATTACATTTTAGTTTACAGTGGAGAAGTTGAAGCTGAAGGAAGAATGCTAAGGAATTTGGTTAAGGTTGACTAGTTAGTGGCAGCAGACACAGGACCTTACTCAGGTCTATCAGCTCCCAACACAGCTGAGACATCTTCCAACGAGCGTCTGGGTCAGCTGTTAGGGCTAACTGTCATTTTGTGTACCTTGCTGGCCATCTGGTCCCAGGGTCTTCCTGCAGTGGGGTCCTGTGACCCGCAGCCTGAGACTCACATGCTATTCAGTGCATCCTGTCAGGAAGTATTAAAAACAGCAGCAAATGGAAAAAAAAAAAAGGAATCCACCAAAACCTTGGAGGAGAATTTGTCATTTAAGCAGGTATTAACTTAGAAGGTTTTTTTTGGACATGCAATATGAACAAATACTTCAGAATAATGAACACTTTAACCCCAGGCAAAATATTCTATTTAATCTCTCTCCAGTGTACAGAAGCAGATGAGTGACAATTCTTGGCTCATGGTACGTTGTCATTTCTGGTAAGAACTTTTCTAGGTAGTTATGCCCTGTAGAGTAAAGCCATCTTGTGTAACCCTTGAGGTCACCAGTTAACTTCACCAGGATATTGACAGTAACTCACAGCAACCTATTTTCTCCTCCCTACCCCCCTTTCTGCCCTCCTTCTGTAAGTTTGTCTTCATGATTTTCTTTTTAAAGAAATACTTTTATGCGATGTGCATCCATGTGTCTGCAAGGATCCGTGTGGTCTTGAGATCCAGACACCTCTTCAACCTGAACTTGTACTATTCTACGTGTTTGCTGCGTGGTGCTATGCGGGGCCTCCTCGCTGTTCCTCTGAAATGCCAATCACACTTCCACCCCAGGGCCCTGATGCTCCCTTTTCCTGATTCTGGAATGCTCTTCTTTTCTATTATGGGATTTCTTCATCTAGATCCAGGTTCAGTGTCACCTTTCAAAGTTACTGTCTCTGACCCTGTCATTTAAAATTGTCCTCCCATCCTTTTCAATCTTCTCACCTGCTTTATTTTTCCTCTTAGCAATTCACACCAGCTGACATTACCCAGTTATGCACTTGGCTATTGACTGATACTTCTGCTTTAAAAGGGCAGAATTTTTTTTTTCTGTTTTGTCTATTTCTGTGGCTCTAATGCCAGGCATATAGTAGCTGTCCAATAAATTGTTTCCTCTTCTAATGAACCGTGTGTCTTTTGTAGCTTCTACATGCCAGGAAACATGCTAGGATCCGAAGTTTGGTCGAGTTTAGTGTTGGCTCTTTAGGAGTTTATAGTTTGTGAAAATACTGAATTGCAGGCATTTGTTTAACAGTGATGTGACCTGGGTGTGCACAAGTTGCTGCAAGAGTTATGGTGATGAAAGAGGACTCTGTGAGGAGATGGCACCTGAGCTGAGCCTTGAAGGATGAGCAGTCTTCAGTCCAGGGGCCATAGTCTGGTGTGGCATTGCAGGAAGAAGGAATGGTGCAGGCAGGGCACAGAGGTGATGGAGAACACCAGGTGTTTCTGCATGGACTGCAGAGTGTGTGTGTAATAGGGATGAAATAAGGCTGCAAATGAAGGCAGAGGCCAGGTCATAGAAGACCAGGTACGTGACCTGAGGAATCACTGGGCCATGTGCAGTAGAGGAACAAGGGGCTCAAGTTTGTGTTTGGACGCATCACTGTTTGCTTCTGTGAGTTGAGGTGAACTCTCAGGATACATGCAAAGTGCCACCCATCAACATGGTGGGCTTGATGGCGATGATGGGTGTTGAGTGGATGCTAACAAGTTCAGTTGTAGATATGTGGAGTTTTGGGTCTCTGGTGCAGTCCATGGGAAAATCAGGGCTACCTAGTAGACAGAGGGTAATTACTCTGTTTCATTGTACCTCAGACAGTCGGTGTGGGAGACACTTGTAAATGCTGCTTAATAATGAGAACTGTATAGTTATAGTCATCACTCAACATCCATGGCGGACATTAGGACCCCCTACAGATACCAAAATCCACAGATGCTCAAGTCCTTCATATAAAATTGTGTACCATTTGCATATAACCTATGTGTATCCTCCTACGTATTTAAATAACCTCCAGATGACTTATCATACATAACACAATGTAAATGCTATATAAATAGTTGTTACACTGTATTGTTTATGGAATAATAACAAGAAAAGAGTCTGTACATGTCCAGTATGGAACAATTTCGTGGGGGAATATTTTTCATTTATAGTTAGTCAAATCCAAGGATGTGGAATGGAGGGTGACTGAACTACTTAGTTTTTGTGAGAAACCCTTTTGTGGAAACCTTTAGTAGAGCTTGCATCTGCGTGACTGAAAGTCACTTCCTAAAATTTAGATTTTTTAACCCATTCAGAGCAGATGGCAGTGCACTTTGGGTATTTTCTCTCACCTCCCCCACTTCCTGTCCAGGGGAGGGGAGAGCTACAGGAACTCTCAGATTTCTTCCATCAGTGATTTTGTGACTCCCTGACACTTTCTCAGGGGTGGAGATATGATGCTGGGCAGGATCTGCTGCCATTTTCTTCCTTTTTGAATTAAGACTTGCAAAAGTCCTGGAGCTGACTTCAACTCTCATTTATTCACTCCAGCTTGATAATGGATGGACTTTGGTCTCATTAGGTTAAATGAGAAACATTAAATCCAGTAACATTTCCTGGGAATGTGTGAATGCCAGGCACTCTGTGCTGCTATTTGCATCGGCCAAGAGTTCCACTCTCCTGTTCATCTTTCCTGCCCACCAGCAGGCCTGGGTACAAACTCCCAGTGGAGACAGTAGCACAACTTATTGAGAAATGAGAGCCCGGTTGCAGCATAACCAGCCAGAGCTCACTGCCACCCAGCTGTGCATCCAGAGAAGCGCCTTAGCCAAGTCTCCTAAGGAAACATCCCCTAAGCAAGCCCCTCTCCTTCCTCATCTGTTCTGGTTTTTGGATAGCTTCAAACAACTTTCTCCTGAAGTCAGAGTGAGGGATTTGGGGATGTCACCACTTTGGGGTCAGAGAAGTTGAATGATTTCAGTTATATTTGGTAAATCTTGAGGGTCTGTGCTGGTACCTACCTTGGGACAGTAACATGGGAAACTCTTGGGTACCCTTGCTATCTGTGTGATCACATTTCTTTTTTAGAAGGGACCCAAAGTGAGGCTTAATGCTATGGCATTTTTACACATAAAGGGGCTTTTTTTTTTCCCAAGGTATTTTGCATGAAAAAAATAATTCTGAAGCATTTAAACAACTGTTGTAACCCGCTGAGGCCCATGCCTAACTCTAATTTGCCAAGGGAGCAGGGGACAAGGTAAACCTTTAGGAAATGTTTTCTTAGATAGGGGGAGTCCCATTGGGCTTTTCTTGCCAGGTGGATAACCCCTGATTTGACTTCAAGGCCTAGTCCAAGCAGGTACCCTGTCGGGTGGGAAGAGGAAGCTGGGAACTGGAGGAGGTTAGGGTCACTTTTTGTAGGAGGGAAAGAGTGGGAAATGCATCTTCAGATTAACAGAGCTGACTGGCTGTCTGGTCCTTTCCCTGCTGGTCGCCGACGATCTCATCCAGGAGTCGATACAGAGGTGGAAGCGAAAGCGGAAAGGATTCTTCTAAGTAATTCCAGTAAGTCACTTCTCTAGCCAGAGGCTAACCTAGAGCCAGCACACTTCAAAGACATTGTAGTTGCCTGTCAGCTGCAGGGTTTCTCTTGGTCCGAAGTGAAATATTGCAAGGCCTGATGAGGAGAAAGTGCTGGAAAGGAGAAGGTGATAACACTTAGCCAAGGAAACAAAGGAGTTGGGGAGGAAACTCTAGCGGGGAGACGTGCTTGTGGAGCAGGGGGACCATTCTGGCCTGAATCTAGAAGGTAAAAATGTCATAAGAGGCAAGCAGATGTCTTCTGGCTGAGAGATCAAAGCTGCTGCATTTGGAATATGGTCATGATCCATTTTAAAAAGGCAGCCATCCTCCAAATGGATGTGCAGTAACCAGTGAATGTGATTGAAAAAAGGGCTTGGGTGGAAGAATCAAAATCCATGAATATATGGCAGCTTTTATTCTTTTCCCTGGGACATGAATAATGGGTGGGGCAAGGATGGAGGCCAAAGGGATCTGAGGATCATAGGAAACAGGTCCCTAAGGCTTCCATATGGAACTGTGGAGTGCTGTATTTTTAAACATGGCTATGATTTTTGGAAGGGAAATTCTTAATACCAGTTCTGTACATGTAGAGTCCACAGATCCAAGGTTGCAGGATGGGGCTTTATGCCAGAAAAGTAGCCCATAAATGCTTTATTAAGTATGGAGAAATGAGCTTTGGCAAGAACACACTCTTACACTCACAGGGAAAGTGATCAAGGTAAGGAGGCCAGTAAAAATCTCTGGAAGCCAGAACTGTGGACATTTTTCAAGCAAGATGAAAAGAAAGAACAATCATGATGGTGACAACTATAATCAGGTGACATTTTCAGCAATGAGGGATCATGACATTAGGCCATTTCCTCAGGGAAAGTTGGTTGCAATTGGGAAGTTGGGGTTTTTCTGGGGCCTCTGTCTAAACAGCAGAGCTGATGATGGATTGGGAATGCTGATGGCCTGGTGGTAGTGCCTCAATTAGGGAACAATCCCATGGGAAGGGCTGGACTCCCAAGGAGGTGTTTCAGCCTCTGCCTAAGCAAGTCCTTCTCCTCACTCATCTGTTCTGGTTTTCAGACAGCTTCAAATAAGTTTCTCCTAGAGTCCAAGTGATGGATTTTGGGATGTCATCACTTTGGAGTTGAAGAAGTTGAATGGTTTCAACCATTCACTGTGGATTTCCATCATGGATTTGCTGGTACCTACCTTGGGGTAGAAACAAGGGAAGCAGTCAGGGAACTGAGAGTCCAGGGTGGGTAAGATGAGAATGCAGGAAACCAAAGAAGTGGAAGTGATTTTGAGAAATAAAACCAAACCAAAAAAAAAAAAAAAAAAAAATTGAGTTCAAAGAAAATAAGTGAGTTCCAACTCTTCCAGGACAGTACCTTAGTTCTTTGGCTTAGTTTATGAATCCCCTATGGTCTCTGCTGCCTGCCTCCAGCCCCTCATGCTGCTGTACTTCCCCTACCCCTGCATATAAGACCTGCAGTTCCCCATGTGGATAAGGGGAGGCAGAATCCCAGCTGGCCCCTGTTATGGTTTAGATGAGAGGTGTTCCCCAAAAGCTCATGTGTGAACCAATGCAAGAAGGTTTAGAAGTGAAATGATTGGGTTATGAGAACCTTCACCCAGTCAGTGCATCAATCCACTAATAGAGATTAACTGGGTGGTGACTAGGCAGGTAGGGTGTGACTGGAGGAGGTGGGTCCTTGGGGTTGTGCCTTTGGGGTATATATTTTGCCTTTGTTGAGTGGAGCTCGTTTTCTCTCTGCTTCCTGTTGCCATGTCCAGAGCTGTTTCCTCCACCTCACTCTTCCACCATGATGTTCTGCCTTACCTTGGGCCCCAAAGAATGGAGTCAGCCATCTATGGACTGAGATTTCTGAAACTGTAGCCCCCAAATCAACTTTTCCTCCTCTAATTGTTCTTGTCAGGTTAAAAACAAACAAACAAACAAACAAACACACAAACAAAAAACAGTTGACTAAAACAGCTCCAATGACCCCCACTTCCCAGTAGCCACATCACTGTAGAACTTCTCCCCTTAGGTGTGGGCTAGCCTAGCAATTTGCTTCTGAGTATAACAAAGGTGATGGGATGTCACTTCCATGGTTAGGTCACCATAGATGGCAGCTTCCGTCTTGCAGGCAGACTCCCTCCACAGCCTTCCTGGCTCATGTGCTTTGATGAAGCAAGTGGCTATGTTAGAGAGGTCCAATTGGCAAAGGACTACAGGTGGCCTCTGGCTAGGAGTCAGCTAGGAACTCAGGCCCTCAGTCCAACGTCCCTTGAAGACCTGAAATCTGCCAATAACCACAAGAGCCTAGAAATGATCCTTCCTTGAGCCTTCAGATGAGACTCCAGTCCTGGCCAGAACCTTGATTTCACCTTGTGAGGGACCCTGGAGGGGAAGATTGAGCTAAGTTATGCCCTGATGGCTAACCACAAATACTGAGATAACAATGTGTGCAGTTTTAAATTATGAAATTTGTGGGTAATCTACCAGGCAGCAATAGACACTGTTAGAGACTTGAAATCTCATGAAGCTATGCCTTTGCTCATGGTCTTCCTGATGTTTGGAAAACTCTATTTCACCTCTTTGTTGCCTCTTTGGCTCACGTCATCATCAAGATATAGCAAAAAAAAAAAAAAAAAAAAAAAAGAAAGAAAAGAAAAGAAAAAAGAGGAAAAGATGTAGCTCAAAAGTCTTCAGCAGGGCCTACCCTACCTTCCCTATAAGCCCTCTTCACTTGGACTTGACCTCTCTTTTCTTTGGCCCAACTGGACCTTGCATGGACTTTTGTCAGAGCTTATAAACCTACAGTGCAAGTGTTTCTTTTTTCTGTCAATCTCCATAAACATCAGAGGCAAAAAGCTCCCCCATACCATGGCTTGGAAGGGAAGAATGCTTTTACTGTTAGCACTGTGATAGACCTTTTGGAAGCATATGAAGTCAACTTTACTAATTATGAAAAGACCATCAGTTTGTTCTGCTACCAGTTTTCATTGAAACAAAAAATAAAGCACTCACCACTGCTGGAGCCCTGTCTGCACTCCCCACTCCCCACATTGCGATCACTTTGTACCTGTGCTCAGCTCCCCACTGGGTACCAGACATGCATCTTGATACCCCAGGTGAAGCACAAAGTGTAATCATGAAAAATGTGTTATTAGGATGAATGAATAAACAAATGAATGAAATGAGGCAATGAAAGAATGAATGTAGGAGGAGAAAAGATGTGGCTTAATTTGGTTGCTCAGCAGGATGGGAGGCCCACAGTTATTGCTTGTCAATGTGTAAATGAACTATCCAGAAATCTCACAAGACTTCTAAAGGAAATGAGATCAGCATATTAAGAGACATCTGCATGTTCAGGGCTATTCACAATAGCCAAGGTATGAAATCAACCCGTGTCCTTCAGCAGATGACTAGATAAAGAAATTGTGCTAAGTGTACAGGAAGGAATAGCATACAGCCTTAAAAAAAGAAGGGACTCCTGTCATATGCAATGACATGAGTGGACCTGGTGGACATGATGTTAAGTGACCTAAACCAGGCATAGAAAGACAAACGGCACGTGATCTCACTCATATATGCAAGGAGGTAGCACTGGTAAGGAGAAAACAGAGAAGCCTGGCACAGAGGGAAGCCATGCTGGGGGAACTGCCTCTGCATCTCCCCTGCACGGATGGTGGGAAGGCCCACAGGAGCCCTTGGCTACTTATGCAGTACACAAGCTCTTACATCATCTGATAAGTGCCAAGCATTTTATCAAAATTAGGGGATACTATGAAATGACAGGATAAGGTTCCTGACCTTCAAGAGTCTCCAGGCCTCCTGGTAGGGAGTGGAGTGAGGAGCACAGACCACCAAGGGTATGGTCAGGGGCAGCTGGGCTATGCTTTGGACTGCTGGCATTGCAGGAAGCTAGTTCATGGAGAAGCTGTGCCTGGCTCAGGCCTGAAGGACTCAAAGGAACTAGGTGAAGAATGGCAGTGGGGGAAGGTGGGGGAGGAGATTGGGGAGAAGCCTGCAGGCGTCCCTGCAGGCTGGGGCCAGCCATCAGCAGGACAAATCCAGACTAGCTTTTAGGTCACACTCCAGTATGGCTCTGGCTCTGCACATGATGGGAATCCAGGAAAGGAGGGAAATGATTGGATGGCGTGGGGTGAACCTGGAGGTGGAGCAAGCCTGGAAGAAACTTCCTGGGCGAGGAAGGGAGAGGAGAGAGGATGGGGCTGGGAGGAGAGGACGAGCAGGGCCTGTTGAGTAGGAGGAGGGGTGTTCTCAATGTGACCCCACTGAGAAGGGTTAGGGTTAGGGTTAGCAGCAGACACAAGCTGCACCTGCTCTCAGTGTGGCTCCTGGAGCTCAGAGTAGGGCCTGAGATGTCTGACTCTCCATCTGAAAGAACTGAATGGCCCAGGGGTGCTAAGTGACATTTCAAAGCATTGGTCTTTCAGAGCTGACAGGGACCCAGGCCCTGCTTCCCCACAGATGCTTGTCATAGAGATGACTGCCCTGCCTTGGAGTGTCTGCTTGCAGAGATTGCCCTTTATTCAGCTCATGTCATTGTGCAAGGTCACCTCAGTCCCAGGGGGAGGAGAGTGCTCACACCTCTCTCCAGATCTCAGCACCATGAAAACCTAGCTGAAGGCTGATGCTGGACTCCTGAGTGATGTCTGCCCCTGTGCTGGTGGTGCTGGTGTTGGGAAGCTCACAAAGGGCCAGCTGACTTGCTTCAAGCCCAGATAACTCATCTTCCCACCGCTCCCCATCTCCCACTCCTGGGCTGTGGGACAGCATCCATTTGGGCTGTGGAAGTGGGGACAAGCATCTAAAGCAAGGAAGGAAGCAAGCTGCCCAGACAGCATGAGCAGACAACTTTCCTCTTCCAACCAGGAGGGGTGGCCTGCAGACATCGGTAATCCACAGCTGTCTGGGGAGTTAGCCTGCCTCAAAAACATCTACTGCTTTTCTACTGATAAGCAACACAAGTGCATTATAAAAAGTTAGAAAGTATAAAAAACAATGGGAAAAATTTGCCTGTAATTAAGCCATCAGATCACGATATTACATTTTGAAACTATATTTACGAAACTATATGAAATAAAAACCATAGTTATAAAACTATAACCACATAATAAACATGATTTTATCTTGTTTTTTTAAAAGTTCTTATTAATATGTAAGGCTTTTAAAAATTACTACAAGTTTTGTAAATTTTATTAGTACTGCCTTTTTTTCTCAACTTTTTGGGCTAGCTTGTTTTTTTATTTTGTGTAATTTGATCATTTAAGTGTTTTTTCCCCAGGAAAAGTGCCTTTGGGGAATGGTATATTTTATATCTCAAATTTGACTTAAGAGGTGTTTATAAAGTATTTTTAAAGTCTCTAAAAGGTAGGTTTTTATTTGTGAAAGATCACTTGAAATGACTATTACATTGGTAGGTTCATTATTTTTCTTTCCTGTGTATTTTATTTTATTTTTATTTATTTATTTATTTTGGAACCGAGGATTGAACTCAGGGACACTCGGCCACTGAGCCACATCCCCAGTTCTATTTTGTATTTTATTTAGAGACAGGGTCTCACTGAGTTGCTTAGGGCCTCGCTAAGTTGCTGAGGCTGGCTTTGAACTCGATCCTCCTGCCTCAGCCTCCCGAGTTGCTGGGATTATAGGTGTGTGCCACCGCGCCTGGCTTTTCCTGTGTATTTTAAATCAGCTACTTAATTAATGTTGTACATAAAACTTTCCCTCAGAATGTGAATTCCCGATGGAGGTGATAATCTCCCCTAAGGGTGCTAAAATTGGTTCTTGGGGGTAAAGTAAGTCTTACTCTTTCATAGATAAGGCACAGCTATAAATGCAGTTCATAATAAAATATATAGTGTATCTATGGTGTAAGATTTCATTGCAATGGGAGAGGGAGAACAGGAAAAAGTATTTTAAAAGGCTCCCTAATAGAGGACGATAATAAAAAGAAAAGATGAAGAAACACTGCCTTAGAAAAGAGGCCCAGAAATGGAATCATTAACTCAAAGGGCTTGAAGATTTTACTTTTAATAGGTTTGATACATATTAACAGTTCATTTTCTACAACCTTGTATCAATATATACTCTGTCCAAGTATAGCACCTGAGCCTCAAGTTCTCTGAGCCTCAAGTTCCTAACCTGTCATATAAGAATTTTAATATCTATGCTATCTTCCAGGGTTGGTGCTTATGAATAACAGAAATTTATTCTTACCCATTTAGGTTTGGAAGAAATTTTCTGATGGGATTTGGGGAGATTAAAAAATTGCTGAGACGATCACTGGACTCCAAAAATATGCTAGAAACAGGAGCTACTGGCCCAGCTGCCACCTCTGGGATCCAGATGTTGCTACTGATGCTGCTGCTCGAATGAATTCTCCCTGTTCCCTTCTTTGTGCTACTCTCTCTTGATTCACATCTGATGGCCAAGCCAGGTCACCTGCTCATGAATGGGCAGCTGTGAGAGAAGGGAGGGAGCACCCAGGCTGGGGAGGGGGGCCCATATCTAAGAAGGGGGCAGATGCCCAGCAACTAGGAGAGCAAAGTCTCCAAGTGCCTGTGTGCTCCTGCAGGGGATTGCTAGGGGGCCCATCAAGCTGAGACACACCCAGGGCTGGTGTGGGGGACACTCAGTAGGGACCACTGTTGCTGTTATATGATCACCTTCAGCCTATCTGCTCTGGCTGAGCCAGTCTCCTCCTGGTCAGCCACACCTTCTCTCTTTGCTGGCACTGACCTACTTACCCAAGCTCTGGTCACCCTTCCAAGTGCTGATCAGGACCATACTCAGCACGTCCCCCTCTCCAGATCCCTTTCTTCTCATTCAGATGTCCAGCGAGAGCTTGACCACATATGGACTTAACCTTTCTCAGGAATTCTTCTCCCCACATGGCTGTCATTCTCCTATGTGATAAAAGTGACAGGTCCTTCAGAGAAAGGTGGTCACTCGTGGCAACTTGCAACATCCCCCTCCAAATGCTCTGGGGACTATGTTCCGTGGCTGACTTTGAGCTCATTTCCTTTCTTTCTGCTCAGTGCCAACCCTCAGTAGTCAGCTGGGTGTCCGTGTTCCTCTCATTCATGCAGGACAATCTTTCCTAATTCTCTGTTTAAAACAGTACCTAGCATCCATCTACCATCTATGTGTCTATAGTTATCCATATATCAATTATATATCTCTATGTATCATACCTACCTACTTGCCAATCAATCTATGTCTATGCATCTATCATCTATATATTTTCCCACCTCCCAGGCCCTTATCTGATAACATTTTCTGAGATTACTTCCTTCCCAGGAATCTCTTTAAATTAAAAATGCTTTAATTTTTGCCCACTTTTCCTGGCTCAGGAGATAGGAATTCCCTTAGTGGATAAACTTGGGAAGAAACAGTTTCTTTCCACTCCAGCATAATTGAGCACATCTTCCAGGTGGGTCTCAGAGAAACTTATCACTTATCCAAAGTCCCCACAAATATCAGATCCAGAATGAGAAGCTGAGTCTGATTCTAAGCAGGCAAAGCCCAGCTGCTGCTCCTGAACCAGGGCCTGTATACACAGCCCCTTTTTAAAGAAGAATGCAACAGATAGAAGTTCCATTTAGCAATATGGACAGTTGCAAGGCTGTAATTGATTACATGCCCAGTGGTTGGGGCTGACAGAAATTTCTAGGAGGAAAAGATGCCCTGGGAAGGTCAATCTGGGAAGACGTTGTGGAGCAGGAAAGAGAAAGCAGTGATGGAACAGGAGCAGTTGCATAATCTGGCTTGTGACTTGGAATTGCATCGGCAAGAACCTCCGGGGTGACTTCCAATTTGGTCTGCAGCCTCCAGAGCTTGGGGATGCTTCCCAGGAGCTGCAGTATCCACGTGGTGGACTCTGACCCTCAGCAGATCGTCCAGAGACATGTGCTTCAGTGGTCTACATGATGACCTTTGGAAAGTCCCAACTGGTTGCCAGGTTGTCAGAAATCCAATTCCGACTCTGCTATTCAGACCTACTACCTGTAATGATAGTGGTGCATTCCTCTTGAGGTCCAGCACAGCTCAGTTCCTTCTTAAGAGTCTATTCCCTGTTCCTTCATGCCGTTTTCTATTGCCTCCCAGAAGCTGGGCACCAGCACCTGGCCACCCAATGAGCACAATGACCATTTCCTTGGCCAGACGCTGGGGAATCTGCTTGTGTGTTTCAGTTCAAGAACACAAATGGGTTGCTATTTTTAGCTTTGCATGGGAAAGTCCGAGGGAGCAGGGAGAAAATGGATCAGCCAAAAATCTTTTCAGGGGGAGCAGCCATCTCAGCTGACATGGAGCAAGAGGAGAGCAGGAAGGTAGCAATAGCTCATGCACCCTGTCCCACCCCATGCGGCCCTCCCTAGGGCACCCTGGGAATGAGGGGCAGCGGAGTATTAAGTCTTTCTCGATAGGACAGACTCTCTGCCTGAGAAAGGCAAAGAGAAAGGACAAGGGGCAGAGATGAGAGATTCGTTGTTCTCTGAAGACAGAATGGGATCAGCAAGGGCTTTAGAACTGGGAAGCCGTAGCAGTGGGAGCTGTATAGTGACACTGAGCAGGACAGGACAAGACAGGGTCCCCTTACAGGTGTTGGAAGGATGCCCAATCAAACAGAGCGACAGCCTGGAGACAGGAGGCTGGAGGTGGACCAAGTGATTGGTCTCCATTGAAGACAAGAGGATTAGGTAGAGCTCTGGGAGATGGCTTCAGTGTCAAGAGCAAGGAGTGGACGGAAGGAGGAGAGCTTGGGAGGTGCTTTGTGTGTTAGGTGGGGGGAGGGGTTGTGGGAAAGCTGAGATGTCTCCTGCTGGGAAGACGCCCACCCCCCAGGACATGGACAGCTGGGGAGTGTGGGAGGCTGTCCTGGGCTCATCAAGTCCTCTCTTCTTGACCCCTCAGGTTTTCAAGGCTCATCAACAATTTTTGATGGGGTCTTCTGTGATGACCAGGAGGACTCAGGGCTGTGTCAGTATTGATGTGGAGCAAAGAGGCAGCACTGTGCATGAATGGGGGTGGGGCTCACGTGACTCTACTTGACAGACACAAAGGGGTGGGGGCTTTGGTGAGAAGTGAGCCTACAGCACCCAGTAGGGTGCCTGGCATGAAGCTGTCCCTCAATACATCATAGAGATGGGCGGGGGTTGTGGCTCAGTGGTGGAGCACTTGCCTAGCACATGTGAGGCACTTGGATAAAATAAAGGTCTATCAACACCTAAAATAAATATTTTTTTAAAAAATCATAGAGATACTCACTACTCTCGGGAGAGAGCCAGGAATCCACTGAAGAAGATGCCGGGAGGTTCACCTGGGGCCAGGTACAGGTAGTCAAGCCCCAGTTTGACCTAGTGCAGTCTGCCCAACCCCAGCCTGGAAGGAGCACAGAGCAGGTGTGGCCTTGCCATCTAGAGTGGCAGTGTGACCACATATGCTGCTTCTATTCTTTCTTGAATTTGCCAGAATGAGAACAGAGTGATTTAACTGCTCATGTGTTGAAGCTAAACCCAAAAGTTTAAATAACAGGCTCAAAATCTCTACAGGTTCATCATTGGAGGGACTAAAGCACCAAGTTGTATTTTCCCCTTCTGCTAATTTAATTCCCCCAAGTTTTTAATTGGCCTGTATTGGTTTTTGTTCACCAGGGCAGCGGAGCAGCGGATAAAACTAAGGCAGAACCTAAGGTAAAGTCTGGAAGAGATGCGTGAGCTACGTCCTGCGCTGGTAGCACGTCTTACTCCTCAGAGGGCAACCACAGATTCCTCCTCCCAGCCCACAGGCATTGGAAAACTTTTCTTCAATAAATACCTGACACAGAAAGTGAGAATTACTGACCTTTTACAATTTATCTTAAGTATAAATAGACACACCCCAAGCGCAGGTATCTCCTCCACGCTCCTTTAGAGTCTGCCTCATTCTTGGGGAAGCTGAGACGGTCTCACACGTGACACCCTTTCCCAGACACACTCTGTTCAGTTGTCATAGTCTCAGTCAGGGTGAGATGTGAGGCCACAGGGTCATGAATGCCCAGAAGCACAGGGCTTTGATTCACTGGGTTGGGGGATGGGGTCCTTCTTGGATGTGAAACATTGGACATCTCCTGTGGTTAAAAATGCCCCACCAGGGAAAAAGGCACACTCATACATTGCTGGTGGGACTGCAGATTGGTGCAGCCACTCTGGAAAGTGGTGTGGAGATTCCTCAGAAAACTTGGAATGGAACCCAGCTATCCCACTCCTCGGTTTATACCCAATGGACTTAAAATCAGCAATACTACAGTGATGCAGCCACATCAATGTTTACAGCAGCTCAGTTCACAATAGCTAAACTATGAAACCAACCAAGATGCCCTTCAACAGATGAATAGATAAAGAAAATGTGATACACACATGCACACACACAATGGAATATTACTCAGCTTTAAAGAAGAATGAAATTATAGCTTTTGTAGGTAAATCGATGGAGTTAGAGACGATCGTGCTATGTGAAATAAGCCAACCCCCAAAAAACCAAAGGCTGGATGTTTTCTCTGATAAGTGGATGCCGATCCATAGTGGGGGTGGGTAGGGAAGAATGAAGGAACTTTGGATAGTGCAGAGGGGAGTGGGGGGTTGGGGGTGGGGATGGGAAGGATGGTAGAGTGAGACAGATATTATTACCCTAGATACATGTATGGAAAAAAAAAATTTTTTAAAAAGAAAGAAAACTGCTGCACCAGGGTTGGAAGCTGTTCTCAGTGTGTGCTTTCACTCTGATGACCTTGATTTTAAGGGAAATGATGGGTGTGTGGGCAGCTTGGATGAAGCATGGCAGGGTGTCACCTTTTCTAGAAGAAGGCTTGTTTCCGCCTTGAGCTTTAGGAGCAATGTCTGCTGCGGGTCAGGCTCCCCAGATGGAGAACCCAAGGCGAGGCCTCTTGTGCAGGCAATTTTTGTAGAGTGCTCCCCAGGAAAGACTGGCAAGGGTGTGTGGTGTGGCATAGGCAAGGTAAGTAGCCAAGTGAGGAGGTGGCATGAGGCAAGCTCCTGCAGCAGAGCTCTGGGGACAGGAAGGACACACATCTGAGCCATCCTGCTCAGGGGCCATGAATGGAATATTCTCCAGCACTTGTTCTGTTTAGGGGCTTCCCAGGGAGGGGTGTGGCCAGGGGTTGCAAATTTCCAAGCATGTCTTGCATGCAGACACAGTGGGCACTGGCATCTGGGTGGCCTCCACAGAGGTGGCAGTGGCAGTGCGGGCTGTGAAGCACAAGGCAGGGGCCTTTGGAGGGTGGCCAGGCTCTCCCAACGATGAGGCAGTCTGGGTCTCTTGGTCACTTTTACGTCTCTTCATGTCTCCAGAAGTGTCTCATTTGCCTCAGGGTCTGAACAGACACTGCTTCTAGTTATATATGAACTAAGAGTTGCTGATGTAAAGCACTAGCCAGCTCCATTTAACACCGCTCTCGTTATTACAAGAAAATCCAAGACGACTTGGGCTGGCTGGGGTTTCCTCTCTCCTTTGAGAGAATTCAGTCAAATCAGGATGCACCCACTGACTGGCACCGGTACCAGGGAGAGACTGGAGGACATTACTTTATGTTTTCAAAAAATGGCTCCCTTCCATGAGGATTCTTTCTTACGTATGTTCTCTTCACTTGCTCTGACGTCACTTTTGCCTCAGTTCTCTTTCCTCTTTAAGCACAGTTCTTACCTCTCCACCTGTACTTCCCTAAGCCTCCTCTTCATCCAGAAAACCTGGATAAGCACCTGCCCCTGTTTCTGGCACAGAGATACAAAGAGAAACAACACGAGTACTATCTCTGTATCCACAGAGCTTGCAGTCCAGGATGGGAACAGCTGATGCCAGTGTGCTGGCTGTCAGGTACCCAAGTACAGGGTGCTATGGGAATGAGTAAAGGGATGAGGACCAAGGATGCTTCCCAGAGGAGGGACCTTTAATTGGAAACCTAGAGGGTGAATCAGCACACGTCAGATAAGGGGTGAGGATGGTGAAAAGAGATCCAGACAGCAAGTTCTAAGGCTGAAGCAAGACAGAAAATTCCTCTATGTGTCTTGAAGCTGGAAAGAGGCACAGGTGGAGCTGGATGGATAGGATAAGGTGGATCACAGAGGCCTTATAAGCCAGCTAAGCAAAGCTACAAAACTATTAGCACGTCTTTGCTTGGTACAGGTTCTCTGGTCCCTGCACCATCTTACCTGATATTCCTCTGCCCAAGGAGTCCCCTTTCTAGGTGATGTCCTCATTCAGGGCTAGGCATCCCTCCTGTTCCAGTGCCCTTGAAGTCACAAGCACTGGATGACCTGAGTTCTTTGTCTCCCATCTGGGCACATTGAGAGCAGAGACTGTCTGTCCTTGCACCGCCTTGCCAAGCGGGTCAGTGGGTTTTCTGGGAGAATGTGGTTTGGGGCCAGCTGCAGGTGGCTAAGAAGAAGGGGGACCAGAAGAAAGTGTAAAGGCCGAGAGGAACGGAATATTGAGGGAGGGTGAGAAAAAAAGATAAAAAAGGGAAAGGAATGAAAAAAAAAGTTGCTCAGCTTTTTCTTGGGGAAAGGGAATAAAAGTGCCGTTCTTACTATGGCTGAAAAGAACCACAGCAAATCACCTTCAAAAACCAAAAAATTCAGAGAGAAATCATAGTGTATAAAAGAACCGCTGGTTGAGTCAAGGCAAGGGGCCCTTCAGTGCAGGGCTGAATAATGTGGCAACTTGGGATTCTGCCCATCAGTTAAGAGCATGACTCTGAGTCCTCCAAGCAATCAGAATGGTCAGTACCCGCTGCAAAACTGTGGTTTGCATTTATGGCTTTAATTAAATTGAATTAACTATAATAACCAGGGCTTCTGTTTGCCTTACTCTTCAATTCAAAACAGTCTCTTTTAGCTGTCGGAACGATGAAGCTGAAAATCAGAGTTGTGGGCATGTGCGCTGTTTTTCTGATCTTTTGAGCGCTGAATTGCAGCAATAGGAATGGAAGTGAGTTACTTAGGGCAGCCTTGAGTCCTTAATATCGTCATTTTATTTGCATCTGTGAGCCCCAGGGCATTGGTTACCGACTCAAGAGAAGTGCTAGGAGCTCCTCTGAGTCAGGAGACGGGGCCTTGAAACCTAGCTCTCTCCCTTGTTCTCTTCAAGATCCTGGGAAACAAAGCTCTACAGAACAGTGTTTAATGCGTAAGTGGGCATGATGGTCATACCTACTCTCCATTATTTGAGGATTAAATGTTGTGCATCTCGTGAAGTTGTCCCAGGTCCACAGCAAGTGACACCAGTGACATCTGTGGAAAGGCTCTCAAAATCCCTGTTGTTTGCAGAGGGGTGAAGGCAAGAGGCCATTTCCAGGGAAGGCAAATCCCCTCTCTCCCTGTCCACCTCTTAGTAGATGCCTTTGCCATTAATATTCAAGGAAGTGTTCATTTGTTCTGGAATTATAGGGGTGCTGCAGACAGAGGGCTGCTTTGGTTCCCCAGACTCACCTGTGCGGTTCTGTGAGCTGACCCTTCACCCTTTGCTGTGACTTTCCAGTTATTTCTGCCACAATGGTGAGACTCTGCCTTACTGGGCCCTGGTGTCTGTTCTCCCCCAGGGTCACCTCCTGGCTCTTCCCTCCAGCTTATAAAGTGCCTACTGTGTTTTCCTTCCTAAGTACCACACCCCAGAGTGAAATCAGCTGTGACCCAAAATGCTCAGACCTCATGCTTGGTTCCATTCCTCTCAGCATCTTAAATCCTACAAAGGCCCTAAACTCTGCAAGTTTTTTCATAATTCACTGGGTAAACCAAACCTGAACTAGAATCTTCTTTTGCACGTGTAGACAGTCAAGCATTTTTGCTCACAGGGTGCTGTCTAAGACTCCCAGATCCCACATAATACAAGGCATGCACTCAACTATTCTAAAATTGAAAAGGACTGAATTCCAAACCCACTTGAAACTCTGGGTTTCAGAAAGAGATTGTGCAATTGTAACAACGCCCAACCTGTACAGAGGATCCTCACATTTTTATGTCATTTATTTCCCATATGGTTCCATTGGTAGGTTCTCTATTTGACAGTAGTGACACACACAGAAAAATTAAGAAACGAAGCCAAGTCTTCACATTTAACAGAGTTAGGGCTGGACCAGGCAGCTGGGCATTGCAGCTTTTGTCTTAGCTGTGTGTGTGCTGCTGTGTTTTCTGTTTTACTTCCAGTGAGATAGGAATTTTCTGCTTAAACTGGGAAACTTTTGGAGATTCATCAGAACTCTGGTCACAAAATACCTAGGTTCAAATCCCAGCTCCACCATTTAGCTACTGTGTGACTTTGGGCAAGCTATTTAACTTCTCTGTGCTTCCGTTTCCTTATCTATTAAATGGAGATAATAGCAGTATCTACTTCTGAGGGTTATTGTGAAGATCAGTTAATGCATGAAAAGTACTCATCTGGCACATGTTAGTGCTAACAATGATTATTATTTTACCTCACCTAGATGTTGCTAACCTTTCATTAAAGAATCTCATTATGTTAATTGAATTTGATTAAATTCTAGGGTCAGATCATGGTCTCTTTATAAAGGAGTATATAGTGTCACACTCTTGGCAGAGGCAGCCTCTGTCAGGGGTTACTGTCATCCTTGTGCAATAGTGGTTCCCATGGGTACAGAGGGAGGTTATGCACAGAAACCAAGGGCTTCCCAATGTCCCAATATAATAAAATGAAAACACAGGAAATCACACTTATTGACCAATTCCAAGTGAAATTCATTACCTTATCAAATTGTTACTGAAGGGTTTGCTTGTTTCAATTTTGGAAGAATACCTTTGGGACAGTGAAAGGGTTAAAGTTTTATTTTTCATGCTTTAAATAACTTCTTCTAGATACAAGCCTGTTTGGTGGAAAGGAAAACAACATGTAAATGGTTCACTTTGCAAAAGAACAACAGGAAGCCTCAGTTGGCTGTGTTTTCCAGGGACTTTAGAGGTCAAGGTGCAGGACTAGTTAGGAACTGGAGTTGAAGCTGAGCTTGTGGCTTCAGGGGTAAATGACATATTTCTGCCTGCTCAGGACAGGCTGTGCCTTTCCCATCTGCCCTGGCCTGCCTGGTCACAGGAACTTCTTTTTCCGGAGCCAGCCGAGCTAGCTCAGGCTGGGCAGAAGGTTTTGAAGATCCTCTCATAATATATTCAGTGGAGAGGGGGGATCCCTTGCAAGTGACAGAAAAAGGCCATCATTTCTCAATGCACAGAAACTATATTCCTGGAAACCCCTCCCCCCCCCCAAAAAAAAGAAAAAAAAACCCAAAATCAATATTCATTCTGTCTCGAATATTCAAGAAGGCACAGGGCAATGATATATTGTAGTTTTTGTTTCTCAGAGAGCTGCTGTTCTCCAGGACTTCCTGCATGGTGACTCCAGCCAGTGGCAATGGGGATCAGTGTGGCTGGGGCTTCCCATCCCTGGTGGGCAGAAAAGCAGAAACAGCCTGTGCTGTTGTTAGGCCCACAGGCTGGGAGCCAGCAGGCCATCCCACAAGGGCAGCTCGGCCACTTTCTACTTCTGGGGCTTTGGGCAAGGAATTTACTCTCTCTGCCTCAGATCCTTAGCTGCACAGTGGGGGTTAATAATAGCATCCACCTAATGGGGTTGCTGTGAGCATTTAATGAATGAAGACATGCAACACATTCAATTCCTATGTGTTCCATCCTCATTGTGCACCCAGGGAAAAGTTATTAACTTTTTTGATCTTAATGTCCTTCTTATAAAATTGAGTAAAAATACTTACCATTGGGGCCATTGTAAGTTTAAATGAGACGGTGTACAAACTGGTAAATATTGAATTGGGTTCAATAAAGAGCAGCTTTCCCTATAGCTATCCCTCTGTATACAGCAGCACTTAGTTCCAGCACCTCCTGCAAATACCCAAATCCCTGAATGCTCAAGTCCCATATATGAAATGGCATAGTATTTGCATATGAACTATGCTTATCCTTCTGTATATTTTAAATTGCCTCTAGATTTGCCTCTAATACCATATAGATGCCATGTGTGTTAGTCAACTTTTTCGTGGGTGTGACTAAACACCCAACCAGAACAACTGTAGAGGAGGAAACATTTATTTGGGAGCTCACAGTTTCAGAGGTCTCAGTCCATTGACAGCAGGTTCCATTCCTCAGGGCTCAAGGTGAGGCTGACATCATGGTAGAAGAGTGTGGCAGAGGGAACCAGCTCACATGATGACCCCCTGACTCACCTCCTTCAACCACACCCACTTGCTCTAGTTACCACTCAATTAATCCCACCACGGTCTAATTCACTGACTGGGTTAAGGCTCTCACAACCCAATCATTTCCCCTCTGAACCCTCTCACATCTCACGTGAGCTTTTAGAGGACACCTCACATCCAAACCACAACATTCTGCTCCTGGCCCCCAAAAGCTCACAATCCTTTGACAATACAAAAATTCATTTAGTCCATTCCCAAGAATCCCCATAGTCTCAACAGTTCCAAGATTGCTCAAAGTGCAAGTCCAAAGTCCTCTTTGAGCCTCAAGGCAATCTCACATTGTGAGTTCCTGTAAAATTAAAAGCAGTTTACAAGTATCTAATATATAATGGTACGGAGTAAACATTTCCATTCAGAAAAATAGGGACATAGATAGAAGGGATAGGACCAAAGCAAGACCAAAATCCAGCGGAGCAAACAAATCCTGTAGTTCCACGTCAAGCATCAAGAACATGTGGCATTGTGATGTTCTCTAGAAAGGGCTTGTGTAACTCCGCCCCCGTGGCCTTGTTGGTTGCAACCCAAGTGGCCTTTCTGTTGACTTGTCTCTGCTCGATTCCTGCAGCTTCACAAGAATGATGTCCCATGTTACTGGCATTTCTTAATCTCAGGTGTCTCCACTGCAGCTTCACCTTCCTCATCAAATCTCCACACTTTGCGCTTTGCCTGGCTTCCAAGGCCTTCTTTTGAAATCTTGGTGGAAGCCTGCATGACCCCCTAACTCCTGGGGAATGCATCCTGCATTCCTGCAGAACCAGCACCACCTGGTTGATGCCAAGGTCTGCCACCATCTCGAGCAGTAACCAAGCCTCCAGAGACCCTGACTGCAGCAGCCTCTGAATGTCTGGGTGACTGAGCACATTGAAAAAACTTCCTGGGTCCCCTTGTGCAAGAAGGGTGCCCCATTGGTCTCTTTTCAAGATGTTTTTTACTTTCTTAAGTCTGAGATGGGTGTCCTCGTACCAATTCCTGAGATGCCCCCAAGCCATTTTCTTATTGTCCTGGGCAAAGTCTTTAGCATTTCTTTAGTGGCGGTAATCTCTTTAACACCTGCAACTTCCTTAACACCAGTTTTACTCCCACCTTTCAAGTCCAAGTTTTTCAAATCTTTCTGCTCTGCTTTCTGCTCCTGATTATCACAATAAATTTGGCTAAAAGCTGCTAGCAACATACATGCCACTGCCTGAATGCCATGCTGCCTAGACATTTCTTCTGCCAGATTAAGAAGTCCACTTTAAAAATCAGGCTCACAGAAAGTCTCAGGACATGGGCAAAAGGCAGACAACTTCTCAGCCAGAACACATCACAAATGTCCCCTAGTCCAATTACCAATTGTGACCTCCTTTTCCTCTAAACCCTCTTGAGCCCTGTCTTCACTGTCCATGGTCCTATTGGCATTCTGGTCTTCTGAGTTCCTGCCAGAATCAGCCATTAAGCTCCACTTACAATAATCTAAAGCATTTCCAGCATGCATTGTGAAACATCTCAAAATTCCTCCAACCCGTTTCAAAAAGTTCCAAAAGGTTTTGAACCACATGGTCAGGTTAGAAACAACAACTACCCCAACTTCTCAGTACCATTTTCACTGCTGTGACTTAAAACCTAACCAGAACAACTGCAGAGAAGGAAACATTTATTTGGTAACTCACAGTTTCAGAGGTCTCAGTTCATAGACAGTAGGCTCCATTCCTCAGGGCTCAAGGTGAGGCTGAACATCTTGGCAGAAGAGTGTAGCAGAGGGAAGAGACTCACATGATGATCAGAAAGCCCTGAGAGAGATTCCATGTGCCAAATACAAATATATACCCCAAAGCCACACTCGCCTCCTCTAGCCACACCCGCCTGCTCCAGTTACCACTCAATTAATCCCATCAGGGATAATTCACTGATTGGGTTAAGGCTCTCACAACCCAGTCATTTCCCTTCTGAATCCTCTCACATTGTCTCACACGTGAGCTTTTGGAGGACACCTCACATGCAAACCACAACACCATGTAAACAACTGTATTATGAAATTTTTATGAAATAATGACAAGAAAAGGAAGTCTGCACATGTTCAGCCACAGACACAAATTCCCCCCAAATATCTGTATTTTCAATCCATTTTAAGGTTTTTCTGAAGTCTAATACACACTTTCAGATTCTCTATGATGTCTTTACAAATGTAAATCTGATAACACTTGCCTGCTTTCTGGAGAAGACAAGGTCTGGTCCTTGTTCAGAGTAGCATGAGGAGGGCAGCTCTCTTGCCAGGAGAGGAAACCTGAACAAAGTCATGGACAGGAGCATTTGGAACACTGCCTGCAACACTAGGCATGATTCTAAGCATATAACTTTGTTCAAAGTCACATAGCATTTAAGAACTACAACCATTCCCATTTGGTAGGTAATGAAACTGGTCCTGAGAGGTTATGCAGAAGTAGAATTCAAACCTGCGATTTGTGATACTGGAGCTGGGTCTGAGAATGTGGCATTGACCTTGAAAAGGAACTTTCCCAGGAGCAAGGAGGCTAGGAGCACATGGGGGAAGTAAAAGGAGAGGTTGGCTAGAGTGCTTCGAACACCAGGCTCACCTTCAATTCAAAACAATTTCTTCAAGGAAACACAAGTCTAGTTATTCTTGGTCACCAAAGCAGCTGCAGTCCCTTGTCCTGCATGTCTTCCTAATCATCCTTTTCCACTTCCTCTCCCCTCCCCTTGGCTGCCTCATGGATACCGACATGGACAAATGAGGTCAGAAAACTCTAGTGACTGCACACAGTGTCCTTCTCTGTGGGTCACTTGCTCACAAGGTCAGCACAACAAAGGCATCCCGTTGCAAGGATTGTCCCTGGGAAGCTGGGGGAGGAGCAGGCTTGTGCTTCTGTCTCCAGATTCCTGTCTTTGAGGCCAGCATAGAGAGGCCTGCGGATTGGAAAGGGAACCTTGGGGGAGGGCAGGAGTTGACCTTCAGCAAAGACTTCATTGGGATGTTTTGGAAGATCACCCAGTGGGCTGTTAATTAGAAGGAATTTTTGCACCTGGAACACTTCAAGATCACAGAATACCTTGTTATCTTGTTTTGGTAACAATTAGAGTTTGAATCAATTACCTTTCCACTCATTATTTTTAAAACTACAAAGGTCAGAAACATACTCCTTACTATTGGTGTTAGTGTTTTGATGGATATGGAGAAAGAGAGAGGAGCCAGCTTCTGAATCATCCACATGTACATTCTGTGGTGTTGTGGGGTGAGGATCTTATTTCTCTCTTCCCAATCAGAGATAATTTAAGAATCATATCATAAATGAGTGTGGCCCTTACTTTATAAATTATTTTACATACATTTTTAGAAGATGAGAAATAATTTTGTTTTAGATTTAAACTCCTTTCAAAATAATCTCGTCCATAACTCTTCTAGACTGCAGCTGCAAAATGGGACTTTCTTTTTCTCCTTTATTTACGCATTCTATAGATCTGAGGAGAAGAAAGTCACCGATGTTAGGTGGCTGCGTGAAGATTTAAAGAGAAGAAAGAAGATCTGTTTGGAAGATCTGCATACTCTATGTTGGAAATGAAGAATTTTATTTCTTAGAGACGGGAGGATTTATGTTTCCTCTGTAAGAAAAATGACCCAAGTACTCCCCCCCCCCCCCGCCCAGGATTAACTCTAATCAATTACCTTCTTACTAAAGAAATAAACAATCTCTGAAGTGTAATAAAGGTAGAATTCACTGGGTTTTAGTGTTTGAGGTTACTTGAAAATGTTGGGGGGGTTTTCTAGAACTGCAGTTTAGCTCATGCTTAGTTATGGAGTCTTCTTAAGTTTGTGTCTTTATAGCACGTGACACAAATCAGGTTTTGAACCACAGAATGCTACGTCTGGAAAGGACCCTGGAAACGCCCTAGCTCCCGTTTCACAGTTGAGACCCTGAGGCCCGGAGGCGTGCCCAGCCTCCAGGCGCTGCGGTGGGCCAGAGTCCCCGGAGTGGCCCATTCTCTGCTATCCCCCTTGCCAGGGAGGTCCTCCTCTTTGACACGCCACACTTGCAGACAAACTTCCAGCTTCCCCATCTCCATGTTCCATACCCACCACCCTTTCTATCGAACAAGAGCTCCAGGCATTTGAAATATTTCCACGGCCGGAGTGGCCCGGGTGCGGCCACTTGGCGGTACCTTTCGGGGCTGTGTGCGCGCGCGGCGGGGCAGCGGGCGCTTCTGGCGTCCGCGGCGGCACGCGAGCGGCGACGCCCGCCCGAGAGGCGCGTCTCAACGCCCGGCTCCAGCGGGGCGGCCCCGGCCCCGCCGCGCCAGGCTCGCGGGGGTCAAGTCCAGGTTGCCGCGCAGGAAGGCGGCGGGGGAGGGGCGGGCCGGCCGCGCCCCCTCCCCGTCTTCCCCGCGCTCCGCGGAATGTTGGGCCGGTTCCATCGGTGTGGTATGTCTGGATAAACACCATTAGCCTCCGAGCCGACTCGCCGTGCTTTTCTAATTTCACTTTACAAACTGCGGCCTCCTGGCGTTGGAGGAGCGGACGGAGACCTGACTCCCCGCCTTCTGGGGCATTCCTGAGCTCCGTGCCTACCGGCACGCCAAGGGAGAGGCGCGCTCTCCCAGGGACGTGCGTGCTGGGTTCTTACCGCACCTCATTTGTAACATTATCTTTGGCTCCAGAGTAAGTCTTCCCTACTCACCTGGAGCTGGCAAAACGCGGCTTACTTTTATCTTCCCGGGGACAGGAATAGCGAGCAGAATCTCTCCCCACCAAGGGGTCTCAGCCAAGAGCCGTGGCGAGTAGCCATGGCCAGTCCAACTCTCGCAGACCAGGTCGGGTGCTTGTTTCTTTGTGCTCAGCCGCCTTATGTGAGTGCTACCACCTGCCACCTTTCCACAGCCACATCGCTCAGCCCTGTCCCCATTCTTAGAGCACAGTCTCATGGAGAGCCTCCCCAAATGCAGGGGCTTTAAAACATAGACTTCAACATCCCTTTAATGTCTCTGCTTTCTTCGCGCTGGTAGGAGGGGGGATTATTCTCCTCACTTGGGAGTATGTATTTTGAGGACGATCATACAAATGACAAAGATAAAAATCCCTTGGAGCCTATGGCAGTTTTGACTTTAAACATGAGGCGAGTTAACAAGAAAAGCAGCAATAAATTCAGCCCAGGGCGTGACCTAGCACTAAACTGTCTCTTACAGTGTCCAGATTTCTGGCCAAGTTGTCATTTTGATGCCCCTCTTCCCCACTGGCCTCCTCACTTCTCTTCTAGGTTGTTTTTGTTGGTTCGCTTTTGTTTTCCTGCCAAGTTATCTCTGCACAACTTTTCTCCCATTTTCTGAGTCTGTTTTCCAAGTTCCTTCAGCCTGACCAGAATAACATCCACTGCTTTGCTCTTCTACTAAATCCCTCGAGCTGCTTCTCTGATAGAAATTTTGAAACAAACTCCTGTCAGAACATTCTGTTTGTTCCCCCACCCCCTAAGCTGGTGAACGATGGAAGGGTTCTGTGTATGCTGAGAATGAGAACACGGAGAAAGTTGTTGGAACCGATGCAGAGATGTTTTTTGTCCTTTGTCCTTCGCATAAGGTTATCTTCAAATTCTATATAAGAATGGCCCATGAAGACCATGTGGCCCCACTGGAGATGAGCAGCTCTGGTGAGGTTAACCAAGAGGCACTGGGTGTGTCTGGTAAGTAATCCAGGCAAGGATAACACCAGGCTAGACCAATGGGCTAATCAGAGTAATAAAGTTATCCCTCAATTTCTTTCTATAGCATGTTTGTTACTTTGCTTCCAAGGCCATGGTAAACGGTCTTGGTTTTATGGCCTGGAACCCTCTCTTCAGGCAGCCAAACAGCAAGCCTGTGTTAAGCTTGTGTTATCTTCTCGTTCCATCAGATTTAGAAGGAAATCATGATATCATTACATACACGGCACACAGGATTTTCCTCTTGATGTTCTGCAAAGGAAAGGAGATCAGATTACTCTTTGTTCAGCATACTGAATGAGTGCTTCAAGGAATAAGTGGTCCACAGGGCAGAGTTTTGGGGCATCAAGCAGATGATTCTGACAGCCCACTGATAATGCTGGGGATTAGGTAAGAAACAAAATGAAAATGAGGATTTTCCTAAATACACAAAGTTCTCAAAACCCAACTCTATTTAGTATCTTTGCTTTTGCTCAAGTGTAACAATCATGATAGTGATGATAGTAATAATAATAAGACCATTAATATTTACTCAATACTTACCATGTGCCAAGCCCTGTGCCAAGTCCCTGCAAACATGATCTCATTTAATCCTCCCAAGACTTCCTTGAGGTGAGCCCCCATAATCCCAATTTTACATATGAAGACATGAAGTCAGAAAGAGCTGTGTGACTTTTCCCAAGGCCACCATCTAGCAAGGAATCTAGAGTACCACTTTTAACTCCTATGTTCTTCTGCTTCTCATATGATTTCATACTGAAAGGTCATTGGCAAGGTGCATCAAGAAGTCAAATCTGTTACATGTCTGATTCTGAGAATAACTACCATTCACCTGGGGACTTCATATGAACTAGGCACTTTACCTCACAGCTGCTGTTCAAGGCAATTATGTAGTATCACCCCTGAGGCAGAGACTTGTGATCACATCCATAGCTCTCTGTACGCCAGCCCCTGTTCCAGGCACTCTATGGTGCCTCGGTTCATTTATGCACTATAAAATAAGCATGTGTATTATACTCAGTTGAAGAAACTGACATACAGATCTTAAGTAAACCGCTTGAGCTTACTCTGTGAATTTGGGCTCCATCTCTGATTTAATCTCAGTCTAGATTCAGTGTGTCATTTACACCATAGACTTTAAGAATAGTTGAACATTGGTCCAACTGCTTCCAAACCACACACAATCATGTCTTTAATGTGTGTAATTCTGACCTTTGACTCAAACAAGTTGAGATCAATACTTCCAAATAGTTCTGAGATGTGCGGATTCCCTGCAGCCCACCATCTTTCAGCTTTCTTAGAATTTTAAAATTCTTTTTAGTCTTAATTGTTTTGGAATAACACCAAGTTTAAGCATCAAACCAGGTTCTTTTTTGAAATTTCTATAGAGATCAGCATGCAGCTCTAGGTCCTGGCCTTTATGAAACTTTTATTAACCTAGGTTCCTGTGTGAATTGGCTCCAGATGTACTGTTCTAACCCTCCTGTGTGAGGCATAAAACCATGGGGGACCCAGTTCTGCCATCTGCAGAGCTCACCCACTTTCCTGCCTGCTGGTGAGGGCCTTGCTGAAGCTCAGAGTAAAGTAGTACCCAGTTCTAATCACCACCTGTAGCTGAGAGGTGCAACCATGTGTTGCAGAGAGGTCAGACAAGTTCTTTCAAAATGGAAACAGGAAGTGGTTACAGATGAAATTCTGGTCTCCTGGATGCAAGTTAATACATTGAGCAGCTGTACTGAATGTGACCATGAACCAGTGTTCCTCTAAATGCACTTAATAGCACAGCCAGATTTGAACTTCCTGTATTCACAAGCATCCTTGCAAATCTGGCCTCTCAGTGATAGTGGCAAGCTGAACATTTTTAGGCTTTGGGTACATTATATTAACAGTTGAGGCAAAGAGCATAATAGAGAAAAAGGATGTATTGCAGCAATATGATTGATGATCCAGAGAAAGGGATATGCCTTTCTAACATTGGAAACATCCTCTGAACACTCAATAGGGAAATAATTAGCAAAATCCTCATTAACAATCCTCATTAACTGTTGAACAGTTTGATCCAGTGTCTTGGTGGATTAGTCAAGATGAGGATAGTGATGTGTAAAGTCATGTTCCCAGGTGTATATGAACTCCTCATGAGCTAGAGAGATGGACCATAAGCAGGCTCAGTTAGGCAAAGCAAAGATCTGTTTCAGGGATCTTCAAAATTCTTGGAATAAAAGTCCACATGAAACAGTATTCAGGCAACTTCCTCAATGCTAGGAAGTCAGTTAGCTTTGTATTTCTGCCAGTTCTAGAAATAAATACAATACTTTGCCTCTTACTTTAAGCCCATGATCTCACTTGCCCTTCCCAGCAGCTCTGAGAGGTAGATGACCCATAATCTCCTTGACATCAATTCTAGAGGTAGATAAGTAAGGGGCTCCGTTTGAGCTTCAGGCTGGCTCATTAGAGAGTTGGGCCTGGAAGCCCAGCCCTTGGGGAAGCAAGGGCTGATACAACTTCACCAGGTTCACTGCCCAAGTTTGTTTTTACATTTAGTATACAACATGTCTAAGAATGATAGGGATCCTGGTAATATGGGGATGTTGGGGTGAAGAGATAATAGCAGCTCACACCTGAAAACCATATTCTGCAGGTTCTTAGAAGCTCTCATGACAGGGATGAGGGTTGGACCTGAGCATGAGCCTGTGGGAGTGAGCAAGCCGCTGAGAGGAGAGTTCAGGTCTGTTCACTCCATGGCCGTGCTGCTTCCATTTGTCCCCATAGCTGTCTCTGAGTAGGATAAGGACGGTGATTCATGAGTTGCTGAAGACTGTGGAGGAAACTGCTCTTATGTAAACATCACTGATGTGGAATAGCCCTAGAAAACCAATGATTCAAAGTTGACTTTTATTGTACTTTCAAACCAAATGTGTTGTCACTGACTGCATGCCTCTCTTTTGCCCCTTTGAGAATTTCTTTCTTTCTCCTTCTCTTCTTTCTTTCTCCTTTCCTCCTGCTCTTCTTTTTCTTTCTTTTTCCTTTTTGTAAAGATCTAAATCTCAGTAGCTGAACACAAGTAAAAGATATAGGTTAAGCATCCCTAATCCAAAAGCCTGAAATGCAAAATGCCCCAAATTTGAAACTTTCTGAGTACCAACATGACACTGCAAGTGTGAAATTCCACACCACACCAGTCAAAACACAAGTGTATTAAAAATAGTGTAAACCATTGCCTTCAGGCTATATATATAAGGTGTATATGAAACATAAATGAATTTTGGGTTAAAACTTGTCTCTCATAGCCAAGATACCTCATTATATATATAAAATATGGCAAAATCTGAAAACATTCCAAATTCAAAACTGGTCACAAGCATTTCAGATCAGGGATACTTAACCCATGTCAAATAATAGTATTTTGCTCATGTCAAATGCACAATGAGTATTTTTGATCAGGAAGCAGCTCTTTTTCAGCAAGAAAGGACAGGCTGTCCCAGGTTTGGTTTCTGTAGGTCTCTGTCACCATCACCACGCTACTTCCCAGGTCACCGTGATCAAGTCCATCAAACCTACAGAAGTTAAAAGAGCCTGCAGCTTTGTATATGAGAAGGCTGTTGTGGGTCCCTCTGGAAGTGACATGTGCTACTTCTGCTCACATCTCATTGACTAGAATTTGGTCAAGGCTGGTGCCTCCTGGGGGGATGTGCTCTAGGAGGCCATCTAGTGCATCCCAGGAAACAAGGATGTGGGTGTGGGGAAGGCGAGCAGTATGTCACAGCCCTTCAGTAAGTCCTCTTCCCAACAGAGCTGCACTGACTGGGTCATGAGTCACAGGGGCAATGTTGGAAGGCTCGATGCCCTCTGCTGCCAGATGTAACTTACTCAGTGTAAAGTTTTCAAATAATGTATCTCAGGAAGGAAAATAAAGGCAAAGCAGGCAATTAAAGAAGAAAAAAAAAAAAGAAAAAAGAAAATTGTAAATTGCTACCATAGACACCAATACCATTTTGGTAGATTTTCTTGTGAATGGAAGAAGAATTTTTAATGGTAAAATATTTTTATTTAAAAAATTATAGCTGGGCGTGATGGCGCACGCCTGTAATCCCAGCACTTGGGAGGTTGAGGCAGGAGGATCGTGAGTTCAAAGCCAGCCTCAGCAACTTAGCGAGGCCCTAAGCAACTCAGTGAGACCCTGTCTCTAAATAAAATACAAAATAGGGCTGGGGATGTGGCTCAGTGATGGAGTGCCCCTGGGTTCAATCCCCAGTACCAAAAAAAAAAAAAAAAAAAAAAAAAAAAATTATAACCCTGTCTCCAAAGAAACTGTATTTTCATTTATTTATACTTAAACATAGGTTTAGTAGTGAGGAAGTATAATTTGGAGCTCTGCTTTTTTATTCTTTCATCTATTTATTTATTCTAATTAGTTAAACATGACAGTGGAATGCACTTTGACACATCATACATAAATGGAGTGTAGTTTCTCATTCTTCTAGTTGTACATGATGTAGAATCCCACTGGTCATATAGTTATATAGGCACATAGGGAATAATGTCTGATTCATTCTATTATCCTTCGTACCCCTATACCACTCCCCTTCCTTCACTCCCCTTTACCCAATCTAAAGTAACTCTATTCTTTCCAAGCCACCCCACCCCCATTGTGAATTAGCATCTGCCTATCAGAGAAAACATTCAGCCTTTGGTTTTGGGGGATTGGCTTATTTCACTCAGCATATTCTTCAGCTCCATCCAAGAGACTCACCTCATAGACAGACATCCTCATTCTTTCATTTATTTATTTATTTTTGAGATGCTGAGACTGTCACCCAGAACCTTGAGCATGTTAAGCATGTGCTCTGCCCTGACTATACCCCACCCTATGTTTTAATCCTGTATGGCATTTTACTCTAGAGTAGTACACTACCACATGCCAAGGACATATGCGCATACATTTTCATAAACTTATTTAAGATTTTCCACTTTTTCATGTATTTGTGTAGTTTTCATATTTATAATCTTTAATTCCATGTGTGTTTTGTTGAGTTGAACAACCATTAGGCTTCGTTATTCTCTTTTTCTTAGGTTTTCATTCCTTTCTCTACTTTCTATAGTGGGCAAAGTTGGCGCTCCCTCCAGACCCGTTCAGATTCTTTTCAGGGTTTTTGTGTCAATAGAAAATGTGAGTCATTTTCGATGTCATGGAAGGCTATCTGGTAGAATCTACTAAAATTTAAAATTCATGTTTCTTGAGCCAGAAGTCCCTTTAAGGAACTGGTGTTTTTATTTTTATGAGACTGATTTCCAGGAATGGGATAGCTGGAAAACATATTGAGGAACTGTTCAGAGTAGCAAAACCAAAAGGAAAATGAAGTCCCAGGGCAAAATAGCAAGGATCTGGTGACAAAGCGATTGTCCAGGAATGCAATATATAGTCAGTAATGAGCTTGAAATGGAACTAAACCAGTTGAATGAGGGGATTTCCAAAAGGTTGGTAAGTGAGACACAATATAAGCAATTGTGCATAATATATAATGTGATTCCATTTCTGGAAAATAGATAAGACAAAACCAAAACCAAAACCAAAAAACTCTGTATAATAGAGATGACAAATACATTTATGTCACCATTCATAAATGTTATGTTTTTCACGTAATTGAAATATTGATGTCCACCTGACAGAGCTATTTGTTTCTTATAGCAAAAATACTATCCACCTCCTGTAGCTGGTAATAACATGTATTTTACAAATACAGTCTGAAGTCCTCCATTTAGAATACAGTGGTTAAGTTCAAAAGAATTCACAGAAGTAATGCTGTTCTTAAACAGGTAATGATTTGGTTTCCCATTTGCAGTACTACTTTGAAAACATCATGATGCTTGTTCCTGGGGGAAAATAAAATAGTGAAATAAGAATAGTCTCTCCTACAAATGATGAAGATGATAGTAACCAGCATTTTTAGTTCTTATTATGTTTCAGAAATTGGGCCAATTGCTTTACAATACATTATCACCTTATTTGTCACAGTTCTGTGAGGTGATATCATTCCTTTCATTTTACAGAAAAAACCAGAGAGATTAACGTTTGTCAAAAGACGTACAGCGTATGAGTGGGAAAGTCAGATGTGGAATCAGAGAGGCTGACTTCAAAGCCTGTCTCTTCACATTCTGTAATGGCCTGTTTTTTTAGTGTCATTTTGTAAGATGAACCTCTTCTCATACACAAAATTATTGCATTCCTGAATTATCATGGATAGAGTTAATTTTCTTAGATTGAAATGTGATTTGTTGTTGATTTTATATTTTGAAATTAGATATGTGTCCATAAGGTCTAAATGTTGGTCAGATGATGCTATAAAATTACATGTGGTGTGTGCATACATAATTTGTTGTTTCCTGGGTTGAGAAGAATTTTCACTTTCAAGTTTAATACAAGTGTCATTGCACCAACATTTTATGTAGAACTTCTGAGCTTACCATATTTGATAGATTGAAACTATGTGAGCACAGGAAAATACATAAAAGTGTTGTATTAAAAAATGTTAAGAGAAAACGCCAAGCATGGTGGCACATGCCTGTAATCCCAGTGGCCTGGGAGGCTGAGGCAGGAGGATCGCAAGTTCAAAGCCAGCCTCAGCAAAAGTGAGGCACTAAGCAACTCAGCAAGACCCTGTCTCTAAATAAAATACAAAATAGGGCTGGGGATGTGGCTCAGTGGTGGAGTGCCCCTGGGTTCAATCCCTGGTACCGCCCTGCCCCCCCCAAAAAAAGGGGTAAGAAAACAGTTAGAAATATATAGTCCAACTGGAAAGAAAGGGAAAATGTTTGGATTTGAAACAAAAATGGGAACTGAAACTTTGAAGGGGAGCCAGAGTTGATGCTGAGGTGTGCTGGGATGGGGGATGGCGAGAGGTGGCAGTTTAATGCCTCCATGGTGACAAGGCTTACCTGGTGACGAGATGTGGTCTTTTTTTAAATTTTTT
>JAJEJO010003174.1:0-10577 GCA_020662805.1 Glaucomys volans | reverse complement strand
TTCTCATGTGAGCTTGGATGAGCTAAATGCTGACCACAATGTCCACATTAAAAATTTCAAGACAAACCAGTGTTTGCATATTAATTACTGTCACTAGCCAATCTCCCAAAGTAACCCCATAACCTGGGGCCCTCTCTAAATACTGTTTGAATAACTAAACAAAAATGCCCCAAAAACCATATCCATTGCTTATTGCAGGTCTTCTCCACTTTGGAAGGTATGAATCATTCTGGAAATATGTTGCTATACAAGAGTGAAATACACTCTGCCCTTGTGGTAAGCAGAATGATCCCCCATAGTTATGTGCTTCCTAGTCCCTGGAACCTGTGAATATTGTACCTTCCTTCTGATTTCATGCCACATCCAGATACAACTGGATTCTCTCAAAGCCTGCCACATAGTAATCGACAAAATGCTCAAGTATGGAGAAAAGAGAACTGCCACCTTCAGCCTCATTTTCATCAGTCCCTTTGCTAGTGACCTGATAGCACGAGAGGGGAAACCACCATCCAATCCACACTGCAGAGTCTCAGGCTAAGAGGTTGTTCAAGTGGATGACAGGATGGAACCGCGGAGAAAGTCAGAAAGATTGAGAAGAACTTTTAACACAGGGGATGGAAATGTTGCTACTCTGAATTGACCACCACACACTGTAAGTGTACAAGAGCATTAGACTGCACCTCAGAAACACAGGCCATGAAAATGACAATGAATAAAAGCCACCAGGCATGCATGGTGGTGTGCACCCATCACCCCAGCTACCCAGTAGCCTGAGGCAGGTGGAGACCAGGCAGAGAAACACTGCAAGATTCCATCTCAAAAAATAAAATCAAACATTGGAACCACTCTTATTGCAAGGCTGTAGAAAAAGACAGTGGATTGTAGCTTACTAGCTCTGGATTTAAAGGAGTCCAAAGAAAAGATGAGAAACATTTACGTAAAGGTAACACATAGGTGGCCGCCACATTGACTGTCCCCCACTGTGGAAGGACATGCCTCCTTCTACCTCCTGGACTCCATCAACTACTGGTGAGCAGTGCAGGTGCTCGGTAACCACCAAGATTTAGATGGGTGTCTCCCAAGGCTGTGGGTGGGGGGTGGCTGCCAGCCTGAGGAGCTCTGGGAGCTGGTGGAGACTTCAGGGGCCTGTGGGAGAAGTTAGGTCCTAGGGCGGGCCACTGATGGGCATTGGGACCCTGCTACCCCCTTTCTCTCCCTCCACTTCTTGGCCACCATGAAGTGAGCAGCACATTCCACCACCTGCTCCTGCCATGGCGAGAGCTTCAGCACAGCCCCAAAAGCCAAAGGGCCAATAGAACATGGACCAAGACCTCCAGAACCACAGGCCTATTAACCCTTTCCTCTCTGAGCTTATTTATCCAGGCATTTATTACAACCAGGAAAGGCAGCTAGCATGGCCACTAAACCTCCTCTCCATCCTCCTGGCCCCACCATCCCCACTTCCTGCCAGCCATGTGGGCTGATACTTGGACACCTGGAAAATCCATACTGCAGATCCCGTGTGGGATAAATTCCTATAAATACAACTTACATTGGGGCCTTTCCACCATCCAAACCCTTCTTCTCTCAAAATCCCTAGGACTGTCAAATTTAAGGTGAAATTTATCTGCGGGTGAAAACATAAAGTGCCAGCATTTGTATAAATACAGTCAATTTTTACAGTCAAAATAGAAAGCACTAGAAGATAACCATCAAGTGTCCCCATGGGGAACAAAACCACATCCCCCTCCTTTAATTGTTGTTCCTATTTCCAGAGAAATTAAACCTTGTATCTAGAAATAAAGGGAAATGGTAAAAGTACTGACTATATTTGAACAAGCACTTAGAAATCCAGATCTGTTGCTCTAGTGGAATATAATGTAAATTTTCTGGAACCAAAGGGAAATAAAAGCTGTTTGAGACTCACCACACAGGACAATTGCAGTTCTCTTAGCCACAGCTATGAAAACAGGCAGGAAACTGTATGGTCTCTTTTGCTGCTTTGCTAACAGCCTCGGGGGTTTCCAGAGGGCATAATTTCAAGTTTGGCCCAAGGTCTGACTAATGCATTGTAACAAACACACTGTTCTGCAGGATGTGACCAGCTCATTGTCCCCTTGCAGAACATTCTGGTGCCCTCATTTCACACGGTGCCCAGAAGCCAAGATCAGGCAAGTAGGTAGAACATTGCTAACTTTGAGATGCTGTGACCAAACCAGCAGCCACAAATCCAGCCCCACCTGCTTGATAAAACATTAAAATGTAAACTGAAGCGCAGCCCCAGAGTGAGATTTGGAATACCAACCTGTACACTCAGAGGTGAGCAGGTGGCAGGGGAGGGGAGAAGCCATGGGAAAACGAGATCTGCACCGTGGGGGGCAGTTTTCTTCTCCCCACTTCACGTCATCTTGGTGGCACTCAGAAATTACATGGAAATGAGTTTCCTAAGACCAACCCTGCCCAGCCCTGCCTGTTGCAAGTCCTGTGTGAATATCACACTTCTCTACTTCTGCATTTGTGAGCCACTGAGGGCTTCGCTGCCTGGTAGAACTGCAGTCAACACACTCCCTGTCAGACATTACCTGGGCTGTAGCCCAAGCCCCATCAGGGACAGCCTGACACCAGCCTCTGTTCATACTGGGGAATTAGGTGAGTTAGGGTCAACCGGCCATCCCAGTTTCCCACATCAGAGAATCTCTCCTGTCCCAGACTGGATCATCCTTCAAGAAAAGGGGGACAATAGAACAACATGTCCCTAAGTGTCACCTTTCATTCCCCAAAGCCTGGCTGAGCTAAGGGAACAGGAGAGTAGCCTGGGCTGGAGTGTGCAGGTCGGTACCATCTGGATGGGCGTTGCTCGCTGTCAAGTACACTGGGAACCAGGACAAGTGAATGTCATCTGCAGAATGTCATCTGCAGGGAGCTGCTGCTCCCGGGGATGTGGCTTACATAGCAGACTGAGAGAGCAGATGCTGATGATGCTCTGCTTCTCTGCCTTATGGAGAAGCCTGCTGGCAGTGGCAACTGCAGAACCGAGGAGAACCAAGGGCCCTGTGCGAAGAACACACACCATTCACCAGCTGGTTGCTGCTGGGCAACTCCCCATGATGGAGATGAGAGCAGCTTTCAAAGTGTGAGGGACAGGGGAGGCTGTCACCACTGGACCTTATCATACATGATTCTCAGTAAAGCCTGGTGCTTGAAGGTCATCCTTGGTACTGACTCTGGCGTCTTGACAGGCTGTCCCACTGCCCTAGTATGACTGAGCTGTGGACATGACAACAGGGAACTCGGGACAGCCAGTCACCCTAGGTGGGTGCTATGTTGATTGGCATGAGAGCAGATGGAGAGCCATCAATCAAACACTCCATTGCACCAGAACCTTCCTCTACCCCAGAACACAGAAAAGATGCCAAAAGATTCTCCAACTGTATTTCACCACACTGAGGTTGGCAAAGATGGCTAATGGCTGGAGACCACCTTTGATCTGGCACAGGATGGTCCACATCATATGAGATATTTAAATCACTTTATAGCTCATGGCTGTATTTTCTGATCAGAAGCCCACTGAGCTTCTGGCCCACACAACTCAGCCTCCAGCATTGCAGAGTGGAGAAGAGGAAAGGGTAGGTCTGAAGAAGAACGAGGAACACCTGTTTGAATTAATTATTACTTCTGTTTTGTGGATGAGGAAACTAAAGTTCAGAGTGGTGAAGCCACTTGCCCAAGCTCACACAGTAAATTCTACAAGTAGGACAGGATCCCTGCTCTGACTGATCCTATAGATCTGGATCTTACATATTACCCGACTCTTCTTTCAAGGAGCATTCAGGGAAGGGTAGAGTCCAGACTAGGGCCCCCATTCATGCTCCCATAACGCAGAGCACTTCTCTTTCCTAATACACTTGTCTCCCTAATGCACATCTGCCTCCTCTCTTGGGTCAGGCTGTTTAACTGCTGCTCACACTCACAGAGGGATTTGTGTCTGTCTATATCTCCCCAAAGATCACCTTTCTCAGGTCTAATTCTGGAGCTGCAGGGAAGAGGTTCATTGGCCCAAGATTTCCAATCCTGAGCTTGGTAATACTGGGTAAGAACAGCTGTTGGATGGGTGTTACCACCACTCTAGCTGCTGGCCCAAAAGTGTAGAATGGCTCACATACAACAAATTTATTTCTGTTCTATGACAAAGTCCAGGGAGGTTGTTCTTGATCTACATGGGTAATTTCCCTCAACCCAGTAGTTTGGGGACTCTGATGACACCAAAGTTTGTCCCCCAAATCTTTTAAGGTCATCTCCATCTCCAAGCGCTAGAAGAAGGAAACAGCAGACAGAAGCACAGTGGAGGGTTTTGTGGCCCCACCTCGAATCTTCACATGTGGCTCTGGTTCCTGGGCTAGCTAGCACTCAATGGTGTGGCCACACTGACCTCCAGTGATGCTGGCAAATGCACCAGTGTGTGTCAAAGAGGAATGGGGTTTTGGTTAATTGTTTCTTCCCCTGGAGGTGGGCAGTTCCCACAGGACACTGGAGTGCATGGTTCCCCACACACACCATCCCTCCAAGCCAGTCATGCCTGATGACCTCAGAGAACTCCCTGGGGAGTTGTCCACAGTTTCTGGAGAGTCACTGCTTCCAGCTACATGCAGATTGTCCCCTTAGAGGCCATCTCCTTCCTGGCCATGCTGAGGCTGCAGGTGTGTAAAGGTGGCCACTCTGCCTTGAACAAGCCTCATTAGCAGGCATCTATCTCTCCCAGCTCTCCCTGGAGACACACCCATGCTCTTGGTACTCAGTGATACAAGCCAGGTAGTTCACAATTGCCACATCATGGCACCAGCCTCGGTGTCCATCAACAGATGAACAGATTAAGACAGTGTGGTGCAGGCTCAGTGGAGTTTTACTCAGCAAAAACCAAGGACAAAATGATTTGCAGAAAAATGGATGGAACAGGAGAGGTTCATATTAAGTGAAGTAATCCAGACTAGGAAGGTCAAGGGTCAAGTTTCCTCTCATATGTGGAAGTGAGAGAGATAAAAGGGAAAAGTATATGTCATTATGAGAAGGGACCAGGAGATTACAGAAGGGGCAGCAGGGGAAGGACGAGAGTGGAAGGGGAGGGATGGGGGAGGAACTCGGCCAGACCACACTGTGTGCATGCAAGAATGTGCCACAGTGTGTCTCACTATTGTGCATATCACAATGAACCAATAAAATTTTTTCAAAATATTTTTTTTTCCTAAAAATGTATATAATGTTGAGGCACAAAGTTTCAAAATATAATTGATTTTATCATGCTTGGTTCATCTTTCCACAATAGGGAAATAGAAATTACATGATTACACTCACCAAATTCATTCTTTGTAGTTATTAAAAATTAAATTTCCATCGAAAACCTCCTACCAAAACAACATGAGCCCTACATTGAGCACCTGAGCTCATCCAATGTTCACTCCCAGGCCCCTGAAGACTTGAATTCAAGTCAGATGCAGAAAAAGAGCCACAGATTTGCACAAACTCACTTCCACCCATCACAGAATGAATATATTTTGCACAACTTCTGATCCAGGCAACCTGCTGCATACAGTGTGCTAAAGGAATCACAGAGTATGGAGAATGTAAAAATACACTGCTTTATTAAGCATTCAGTCACCAAAAACAGTGTTTAGCCCACAAGGCTCTTTTCAAATACTTGCAATGCTTCTCATTCCTCTGGATAGTTAAAATGATAGCCATGAGGACATCCTCCTTGACCACATGATGGGTTTTGCAGTGGGCTCGCCACACCTGCCTGCAAGGTGCTCTGATGGTATCTGCCTCCCTGTCACATTGTTCTGCCCCTACCCTGGTCTCTGGCCTCTTCCCTGGCAGACCTGCTCTTTGACAGGTCACATTTGTCCTCCTGGATCCCACACATGAGAGACATTATGACACTGTCCTTCTGAGCTGGGTTCCTTTTGCTTAACATCATGTCCTCCAGCTCCATCCATCTTCCTGCAGGTGTCCTGTCTCCCTGTTCTTTGTGGCTGAACCCCTTGTGCTCACATCCATGGTCATCTGCTGGGAGGCAGCCAGGCCCATTCCACAACTTGGACTTTTTAAACTTTTTGCCTCTTCTAATACTTCAGGTTACCTGGTTTCAGCACAGTTCAAAGAAAGCTCAAGGTAGAATTAATTTATTACCTAGTTCTTCAAAACTAAATGAATTATGCTAGTGATATACGTTGACATTATACAGTCTACATCCCCAAAAGGAGATCTGGGTCTGATCCTGCTGTCAGATGCACAATGAAAGGCTATTCTTCCACAGTTTTCCTGTTTGAAGCCACCTCCTAAGTCTGTAGTTAACACTACAGCCACTTTGCGTTGGCTGGGAGTGAATCCCCAGACCAGGGCTCTTCATCTGGGGGCAGTTTTTTTCCACAGGGTAATTTCAGAAGAGAGTTTTGGTTGTCATGACTCCTGAGAACTGTCTTCTGCATCTAGTCAATAGAGAATTGCTTATTTGGAAGCAAATAATGCAAAAAAAAAAAAAAAAACCCTTCCAAATAAGAAATTATCCAGCCTGAATTATCGATACTGCAGAGCTTTGGAAATAACATTTGAAGAAGGCAAAGAGCAATTAATTTCCCATCTTTTTTATTTTTTTCCAGTCTAAATATGTTTATTGATGAGCTGATAAAATAAAGTAAGGAACAACATAAGATAGAAAGTATTCTTTTATGGACTGACATGGAAAGCAGTTCAGAGCATATTATTATTTTACATATTTTTAGATGTCAATGAACCTTTACTTTATTTATATGCAGTACTGAGAATCAAACCTGGTGCCTTACACATGCTAGGCAAGCACTCTAACATTGAGCTATGACACCGACCCCAGGACATATTATTAATTGAAGAAAAGCAAGTTGCAGAACAGCATGTATCTTAGATTACATGTATCTTTTTAAAACAAATGCATGAATAATATTCATGCATATACAGGTACCAAAAATTCTGGAGAACAACAGATTAGTCCTGGGAAGGTGTCTCTGACCAGGTAGAGAAGAAAGATCTCTTTTCACTTTATTTACTTAATGCATTGTGTGAAGGTACCCTTTGAAGCAATAAGGCTGTATAACATCTTTTCCATTTTTGCCTCCAAGAAGTTTATAGCCCAGGGACTCCTGATGGACACTCACATGCATATCACCTGTGACACAGCACATGGCCTGTGAGAGTCAAGTCAGGTGCTAAGTGAAGTAAGTGAAGCACAGTCCATCCACAGCCCGAATAATAAAGGGGTTTAGAAAGAACAAGAAGCCAAGAAGGATCCGGAGGAAAAGACCAGGGATGGGAGAGATAGGAAGGAAAGAAGGCAGCCTTGGCATGGAGGAGGAAGATGTTGAATACAGAAGCCAGAGCCCAACAGCTGGCCTGTTTCCATTGTCCATTTACAACTTAAACCAGAGAGCAGAAGCAACAAGTGGGACCAAGCACCAGCACCCACCGCCTGCCTAGGAAAGTTGGATTCTTTGCAAATTTTATTCGTGTAAGTTTGACATTGCATGGTATAAAAAGCTGACCTGAACGTATGCATCTCAAAAAAATGTGAATATCCCCTAATTTTAACTTTTCCAGGGGAATCACATGATCCCAAAGCCAGCAGGGGGAGAAGGTCACAGCCTGGTTACATTGTTGACTTGAGCAGATGATATTTGAGCTCATTAAACAATAAAGGCCACAATCCTTTGTCTCTGACCCCAAAACAAACATCAAACCACCAAATTTCAGTTTATTTCAAATTTCCCCAAATAAATCATGGTGAATCTTGCCTGTTATTTTAACATGGACAGCTGTCGGGGTGCTCCGGAGGCCCCTGTGCTATTCGTCTTTCTATGCATTATAAATTGCTGCGTATCAATGATGGCGGCTGGCAGGATGCCAGGTCCAACACTTTTTCTGTAAATAGATGTATAAGCCACCTATGGTTTTGTATGATTGGTCTTTTCAGATCACCTGAGCTTTGCGGTTAGAGGGGATATAAGGGGACAACCAGGAAGTGAGGGGAGAAGAAAAACGCCAGTTAGCTAACAGAGTTTATGCATGCAAAATAAATAGTTTGAACCAACTTTCTGAGTGTCGCGTTGTTGGGGTGCCCAGGGCCCCAGACTCTAAAGGTCGGCTGTGCAAGATGGCGACTGGCGCTATGCCAGTGCGGTTAAAGTGGAGGGTAAACAAGTCGCATCATTTGAGGAAGTCTTCGCCATTGGCCAATGCTTCTGCATGCTCTGTGCGTGATCACTGAATGTCTAAGCTCTGTACAGCTTACAGTCCATGCGCTAACCTTGTGGACAGCTTTCTGATTGGTTGCTGCTGCTTATATATACTGCACTACTTCCTTGTTGGGGAGGAAGAAGAAAGAATCTGTAATGAGATGGTCATTTTTTGAATAAACCTTCTGACCAGCCTACGTGTCGAGTTTCACTGCGGGCAGGGATTCGTGACAGGTGATGCCGAAACCCAGGAAAACTCACAAATATTAAGGTAAGTAACTAAAAAGGAAAAGGCAGCCCTGATGTTCATGGTTTAGCAACTATCCGGACTGGTGAAAAGCGGTCCAGTAAAACTGAAACGAGGTGCGCAAAAAGCGGCCACTAACAATATAAGCTATGGACTCTGAGATGTCTAGAGCATGTATGGAAAGTCCTTTAAGGGCTTTATTGAAAGCTAATGGGACACCCTTAAAGACCTCTTCAGCAAGAAGGTTTTTAAGGATAGTGGAAAGCAAGGTCCCTTGGTTTTTAGATGAGGGGTTATTGAATGTACCACAATGGGAGCATTTAGGTGAAGATTTACAGAAGGCCAATGAAAGAGCTGCCTTGCCTACTGGCACTATGGCTATATGGGCTCTTGTTAAAAGTTGTTTAACATCATCCAAAGAAAAATTTAAATCTCCTCTGAATGAGGGAAATATGATTTTAGAGGAAGTGAAAGAACAGCGATCGCACTCCCATACAACTGATGATTCATGCAGTGACTCTGAAGAGGAATTTTCAGATGAGGAACTAGAACGCAGGGTGGAAAAACTACACATTAAGGGACCTCCTATGCCTACAGCACCACCTCCTGCTCATAATCCAAACTGCTATGCATGTTCCAGCACCTTTTGTCCCAGTGCTCAGAATAGTAGCCCCCAAGGGTGGAGGGATTTAGGAAACCCTGGCACTTCTTGTTTTCCTGTTTTTGAGGACCCACAAACTCAACAAAGATATCATCAAGCCTTAGATTTTAAATTAGTTAAACAATTAAAAGAAGCAGTCATTACTTATGGTCCACAGGCTGCATTTACTGTATCACCTCTAGAGACTATTTCAGGACTTAATTTAGTACCCCATGATTGGGAAAATCTAGCCAGAGCTACTCTCTCAGGTGGTCAATATCTGATGTGGAAAACAGCTTGGCAAGAGGTTTGTGTAGATACTGCCAGGCGAAATGCAGCTGCAGGCAATCCTGCTTGGAATTTGGATATGCTAATGGGACAAAATAATTATGATAGTACACAAGCACAAATTCAATATCCTCCAGCAGTTTTTCAACAGATTGCAGCTGCTGCAACCAAGGCTTGGAAAACCTTACAAGGCTCTGGGTATTTACAAGGTCAGTTGTCAAAAGTAATACAGGGGTCCAATGAGCCTTATGCAGATTTTGTGGATTGCCTAATTCAAACTTCTTCTCGTATTTTTGGAAATGCTGAACAAGCAATGCCTTTAGTCAAACAATTAGCATATGTACAAGCCAATAAATGGTGTAGGGAGGCAATTAGGCCTTGGAAGAATAAAGATCTATCTGTTTACTTAAAAGTTTGTAGAGACATTAATGATTCAGTTATACAAGGTCAAGTTTTAGCCTCAGCTATATTACAAGGGTTAGGCAAAACACCCCAATCTAAAGTACACCTAGGTGCATGCTTTTCGTGTGGCCAAATGGGACATCAAAAGGCCAACTGCCCAAATCCAAAATCTAGTACAAATAAGGAGCCCAGTCTCTGTCCTCAGTGTAAAAAAGTTAACCATTGGTCCAGTGTGTGTAAATCAGAGATAAGGAAGGAAACTTCTTAGGTCCTAATCCTAAGTTATCAAAAACGGGAACTGAGCCCTCCCCGAGGCCTGCAACAAATGTACGGGGTGATTCAACAAGTACCACGAATAAGGTATCCTCCAACCTCGGAGGGGAAGAACAAAGGGCAACAACAGGAAGTGCAGGATTGGACATCTGTGCCGTCTCCAGACTGGTCCTAATTCCTGAAATGGGAGTACAAACAATAGATTCAGATTGGAATGGTTCTATACCAAAAAATTCAGTGGGGTTATTATTTGGAAGAGGCTCCACTACTTTAAAGGGTCTCATTATTCACCCTGGAGTCATAGATCCTGATTATATGGGCACTGTTAAATTATTAGTTTCCTCTCCTAAAGGTATTACAGTTATCTCTCCAGGGGATCGCATCGCTCAAATGCTCATCTTACCAAGTAATCATGATGCTTGGCCTAGCAAGGGAAAACAGAGAGGAATCCAAGGCTTCAGTTCTACAG
>JAJEJO010003173.1:1403-124906 GCA_020662805.1 Glaucomys volans | reverse complement strand
ATAAGAAAGTGAAACCTAAAAAGGCCTGAAAAGCCCTCTTCCTTTTCAAAAGCTGCTTCTCAGCGGAATTTGGAAAGTCCCAGACTCAGTCCACCCAATTCATCTGACAAACAGGGCAGTGAAGAAACAGAAACTTCTGGGTATATCCACGGCTCCCTGGGTTAGGAGAAGTCATGGAAAAGTTTAAGACAGTGCTGGACCTGCACATCAAACCCCCCAGCGCTCTGGGTTACGGCCTGGTGACACTGTTGACCGCGGGCGGGGAGCGCATCTTCTCCACTGCGGTGTTCCAGTGCCCCTGTAACGCTACCTGGAACCTGCCCTACGGCTTGGTCTTCCTGTTGGTGCCAGCGCTCGCGCTTTTCCTCCTGGGCTATGTACTGAGCGCGCGCACGGGGCGCCTACTGACCGGCTGCTGTGCGCCCGGTGCCGGTGCAAGGTGCAGCTCCAGGTGGCTGGGCGCCAAGGCGTTCGGGCAGGTCAGCGTGACCGCGGCGCTCGCACCCCTCACCTGGGTGGCCGTGGCGCTGCTGGGGGGCTCGTTCTATGAGTGCGCGGGCAGCGGGAGTAAGTTCCTGGCGCGGTGCGTGTGCAGAGACCGCGACCCCAACTGCACCGAACAGCTGCCACAGGCGCCCTGCAGCAAGGACCCAAAGCTCCAGGACCTCCTGAAGATACTCAAGGCTCAGTCGCAGGTCAGGCGCTGGCGCTGGACGCGGTTGGGAGGAGAAGGGGCGACGCCCTGAAGGAGAAATCGGTGACTTTTCTCCAGATAGGTGACACAAAGAGATGCTGGAATGGTGCCTGTTTCTAATGAAACCGTAGGCGAATATTTAAATAAAAGGAATGAAAAGGAGAAAAGACACTCATATAATATGGGGCACTGTGAGTGAAAGGTGGAGAGTGAGAGTAGGCACGACCTCGTTGCTCTAATTATTCTTTCAGCCCTGCAGGGATATTATTATCTCCTCTGTGGAGCGAAGAGCGAAAACTTAGAATCTACGTTAAGTTGTCTGGGCAGGAGAAAGCAGCAGAACTATCAAAATTAAATGGGTCTGTACAAATACAATGGGTCTGCCTGACTTAAAGCCACCAGCCAGCTGCCTCTGGGCTTATAAAGTTCAGAGGTTCTGTAGAGTCTTCCTTTTGCTAGATTTGTTGGAAATCCACGTTTTGAGTTCTAGGGGGAGTGATCGACATATGGTCTCCTCCTGAGTCCTTGACATGACTTGGATTGTGTCTCACTTTCCAAGCAAGCAATTGTACAGAGGAGTTGGGGAAGTTTCTGCCACTCCTTACTCTTAAGACCCTTGCTTGTTGACCATCCTGGTTGGTGAGTAGTTTAAACTTTATCTGAGGATTTGTAAGTTTGTTTTTGCTTTTAAAGAGTGACTAAAAATTGCTATGTTGTTGTGTTTTCTTAAGGTACTGGGCTGGATCCTCATAGCAGTTGTTATTATCTTGGTACTGATTGGTATATGTTTCTGCCGGTGCCAGTCTCCAGTTAGTTTTTTGCAGCTGCAATTTTGGAAAATTTATCTGGAAAAGGAGCAGGAGATCTTTAAAAGTCAAGCCAAGGAACATGCCACTGAATTGGCGAAAGAGAATGTTAAATGTTTCTTTGAGTCCTCCCATCCAGAAGAATTCAACACCCCAAGCATTAAAGACTGGCAACAGATTTCAACACTGTATACTTTCAATGCAAAGAACCCATACTATAGCACCCTGCACAAATATGTTAACAAAAAAGAGAAGAATAACAGTACCAGATCTTCTGAAGGAGATAGAGTGATTCCTGTTCTGGGCTTTGTTGATTCTTCTGGTATAACGAGCAATTCTGTGTTATGACCTTATAAATGAATAGAGAAAAAAGTTTTTTTGAAATATTGAATTATTGCTTCACTTAAAAAAATAAGCATTGGTGTTAATTATGACTGCTTTTCCCCTTTCTAAATTGTGGGGTTTTAGATCTGAAATTGAAATATTAATCTCTTTATTATATTAATTACTAAACAAACAGCTGAGGGAAAATGACAAACAGGGACTACATTAGAAGTCCCTACATTAGAAGTCTTATGTCCTATCTAGGGTCCTTTTCAAATAAAAGATTTGGATCTTTTTTACCACTACTTTCAAATAAAAGACGTCCGTAGTGAGAAATATGAAACAATTCAACTTCAGACCTTCCTGTTAGGTTATCTGATGTTAATTTCAAGTTCACTTTCTTGTCAACAGCAGCTTATTAGGAACCTAAAAATTATGGTATTCTACCCTGCTTGTACCATTGTGGAGAGTGGTGACTTGGATCATGGTATTTGACTGGCTTGGGGCTGTGGCTGCATCTTGCTCTGGAAGCTTTCTGTTTAAATGTGCAGTACATGATTGCTCAGTTTCTATGGTGATGCCCTGCCTGAGGAAGTTCTGTGCAAAGACACAGAATTATATCAGTCTTGACCTTGAGCTCAGACACCAGCTTCAAGGGGTAGCAAATTCTGAGCATAACAAAATAATTACAATTGCTTGCAAGTGCTATGACCTTCAAGCCTGCCTGCTTTGCCATTTCTTTCCCACAGAAAGCCGTTTGATGATGAAACATATATAATAAACATGCTGTGCTAGATCTGGGTCACTGTTCCTCCATCAGCGGTTGGTGTCCCACATAGTCCCAGCTTTCTCTTTGTAAATGTTTGTGTGTTTTTCTTAATCCCCCATCATCCCTCGCTGGTTTCTAAGGTTTAGCCATGCATGTCACAGCATACCATAGTGGATGGCACATTGGACTCCTAGCCAAGTCTACTATGGTCTTTCAACTATTACAGCATTTTATGGCTCTAATATAGTTACTACACAAAAACTAATGATGAAAAGGAAAATGTATTAAAAACATAAATTTTGAAAAGTAATTTTGGATAACTGCAGGCAATAACAGTTACTTTTAGTTGCTTTTAGTTAAGATCAGAAGAAACATTTTCAAGCTATTTGTCATGGTAAATTTAGAGTATGTACAACAGCCAGGCAGGGTGGCACATGCCTATAATTCCAGTGGTTCCAAAGGCTGAGGCAGGAGGATGGTGAGTTCAAAGCCAGCTTCTGCAAAAGTGAGGCACTAAGCACTCAGTAAGACCCTGTCTCTAAATAAAATACAAAATAGGGCTGGGGATGTGGCTCAGTGGCTGATTACTCCTGAGTTCAATCCTGGGCACCCCTCCAAAAAATAAATAAATAAAATAAAATATGTACAACAGTAGAGAAGATAGTATTATGAACCCCATCCAGTCATGAAAGCAGCTTCAACAGAGTAGGAAAAGCAAATAAAAACCCTTGCCAGACAAATAGTTACTGAAAAAATGCAAATTGTGATTTGATTCAGAGCAGGGAAGGAGGAGGTAGGAGAAAGTTGTGAGAAATTGAAATCTGTAGAGTAGGGAGCAGAGCATTTCAGGCAGAAGAGAAAGGATGTGCAAAGGCTCTGAGTTGTGACAGATCTTAGTACAATTGGAGGCTTAAAGGCGACTGGAAAAATAAGGATGGGACAAATAGTACAGAACCTTGAAACCATTCTAAGGTATGGGTTTTCATTCTCTCAGCATATTAGGGAGATTGGTCTTTTTTTCCAGGAGAAAGGTATGGCAAGGAAAAGAGGAAGAACTAGGGTGGAGATGGATAGACTAACAGGTGGTCACTGCAGTGGAAATAGGCAGGAGCAAACACGAATTGGATGAGCAGTAATCAAAATGGTAAAAATGGGTTTTGTACATATACATGACAGGATTGGTTGATGGAATAGGACGTATGAATTTAGTGAGAGCAATGACATCTGTAGTTATTATTGTAAATTCTGTTATTTGATAATGCCAGGACTTGTCAGGGAAACTTGTCTTCCCTTAGTTTGTCATTCCTGTCCATCCCTCAAGTTTATGACTGATTTCTACATTTTAGGAAATGGAATATGAAGACTTTAAACTGTAAGGCAATTGACTACAGGTCATATTTAGCTCTTCCTCTCTTGGCAGACCCCTGTACGGGGTTCTATTTTGCCCTTGTTTGTACAGGGCCATTGAAAGGAACTAGTCAGAAGGGCTGAATATCCTGTTGTTAAGAGTTATGTTTAACAAGAAAGTTGGCAGTGAAACTGCTTGATCAGTTTTTTTCCAGTTCCTAAAAAATATTTTGAAAAGTTGCATCATGCCTACTTTCATTTTTGCTTCTTTTATTTCATTTTCCGACTTTGTTTATTCTTTTTTTTTCTTTTATTGGGGATTAAATCCAGGGCATTTTACTGTTGATCTACATACTCAGTCCTTTTTATTCTTTATTTTGAGACAGGGTCTTACATAGTTGCTGAGGGTTTCACTAAATTGCTGAGGATGACTTTGAACTTGTGCCCCTCCTGCCACAACCTCCCAAGCAGTTGGGATTACAAATGTGTGCATCTGTGCCTGGTTCCAATTTGTGTGTGTGTGTGTGTGTGTGTGTGAGAGAGAGAGAGAGTGAGAGTATTCTTTCACAACTTTTTTTCTGTTCTAGCACTTACATTTACATCTTAGTAGTACCATATTGTGTCCATTTTGTTGGTATATGTTCCACTTTTTCTTGTAGTCTTTAGACATTATTGTGAAAATATATGTAAGATAAAAATATATTAACATAAAAATTATAATAGTAGAAAAAATGTGTAAGATTAAAAGTAAAATTACTTCATTTGTTTGCAATTTGCAAAATTTACTTCCCTGTGGTAGTTACATATTGTCTGCAAAACAAAGAAAAATAAGAATATACTAAAAATGTTGTTCTGTAACTTTTCACATAAAATATTATTATTCCATGTCAGTATATAATGATTCATCTCATTAAAAATTACTGCATACTGTTCTACAGATTAGTAGGATATTATCCTTTTTTGTCAACATGCAGAGTCATAAAATGTATAAAAATAAGCACCAAATTGTCAAATGTAGTCACTCCTAGAGTTTAAGATTGGTACAGGGACTTTTTTTAAAAACCTCAGGCACTTTTGATCTTTGGATTTTTTTGTTGTTTTGGTTAATGAATAATAAATATCAACTTGCATAATTAGAAAGATTTAAAAGAGTCCTTACCAGAGGGGCTTGTAGTCAACAAAGCAGTTTTGCATCTTTGACCTCATTTTATTTTCATGAGTTTGTGGGTTACCCATTAAACACATTACCTGCATTTAGACATGAGGAATCAAAAGTTAAGAGGTTACATTACTAGTCTCAGGTCATATGGTTAACAAATGCAAAACCAAAACTAGGGAGCTGATCCTGTCTAAATCTTGTGGTGCAATGTGGTTACATTATTGTTTTTATTACTAGATCAGATTTCTCCCTTCTTTGCCCAAGTGCCTTTGTAAGCAGAAGAGATACAGATATTCCCAGCAATCCCTAATACTTTGCATTTCATTTTGAAACTTGGCAACTGTTGATAGCTAAAACTGCTTTCAATAAACATAGAGGGACCAAGATACAGTGGGATTATTTCATGGTGGGAACCTGGTCACTGCTGTTTGGTGTGACACACCAATCCCCTGGGCCTGGCCTCAAATAGGCCACACCATGGGCTCAAGAAGCATTTCTCCACTTGGTGTATATTTATTTGCTGGCCTACCAAAGAATTCTTCAGAATCATTCCCAGCTGTATGCTGACCTGAAACTTTAATCTTAGGAGAGATTCAGACACAGCATCCGCTGTTAATATTTGCTGAAAAATAAACATATAAGAGATGATTCCACATTGTGCTGGGTACTAGCTTGATCATACAGTCTACAGGGTATAAAGTTAAGCATGATCTCTTTGCTCCATCCAGAGCCATGGCCAGAAATATCAATGCTGTACCAACTGATTAAAGATGAAATTCCCAAGGGAACCATCCCCAAACAGAATTAACCATGTACCCAAATGTCTCTGAATGAAAAACATCTTGGAACCCCTAAGTTTGACAATACCTCCATGTTATCTGCCAGGTGGCCTATGATAAATAACTCTCCCTGAGACAAAAGATGGAGAAATACTCCCCTAGTCAGGCCTCGTAGCAGCAACCACTGCTTATTTTGTCACTGGCAAACTTCTACATGCTGCTTGTATTGCTTATAGTGTGCCAAACCTAGCCTGCCCTGAAAAGTAAGGTTCTATTTGGCCTAATTTTATCTCTTGCTCTTCATTGCCTACCTACAGAATATTTCTTTTGAATTGCAGTATGAAGACTATGGAATTGATAATATTATATTTTTATTTGATGAAAGAAATCTGAATCAAAACAGGATACATGCTGTCAAAAATCCTTTGCCACAAGAACCAGAACACTAAGAAGTTCCAATGAAAGAAAAAGTGTCTAAGGTTAGGCAGATTATTGTAATTTCAAAAATGGCGAGATATCAAAACTAGAATGGTATATGAAACATTTATGTGAAATTTAAAAACAATTACAATGCAGTCACCACCAAAGGGAAAGAAATAATACATTTCCAGCACCCCCCAAATCCTTGCCCCACATGTCTGCACAATTCTAGCTCTTTTTACCCAGAAGTGGGAAATGATCATTTCTTTACCTTTATTTACAATTTTAGAAACTTGTGTGTTACCAAACTAACATGGAGATGAATTTGTTGCTCATTAGGCAGACTATTAATGTTTAGTTTTGCATATTTTTAGAATTTGTGAGAATGGAATCATCCTCTAAGAATTGTTTTGTGATGTTCATCCATATTATGTCTAGAACAACATTTTTTTATTTGTCTTGTACTATTTCATTGTGTGGATATATCACAATTCAGTCATCCATTGAATTACTGATGGACATTAAGCTATTCCATTTCTGGCTCTTATCAGCAATGCCAGAGTGAACATTCATGGATCTGTATTCTGGTGCACATGTGTAAGTGTTTTTTCAGGCTTTGTTCCAAGGAACAGATGGTAGCATAAGGATATGCACATGTCTCAGTTTGCCAGGTAATGTCCAATGTTTGCCCTAATGGTTTATTCATTTATACTACTATGAGAGTTTCCACTGTTTTTTTTAACCTCTACAACATTTGGTATTCCCAGTTGTTTATTTTTTGTCACTCTGATGAATATATAATAATGCTTTCATTGTAATTTTAATTAGTATTTCCCTAATTATTAAAAGCTTTGGGTATCTTTTCATATATTTACTAGTCATTTTGATATTCCTTTTTATGAAATGCCTATTAAAGCCTTTGGTTTACTTTTACATTTGAGTTGTATATCTTTTTCCTATTGATTCATCAGATTTCATCATTATTTTATTAACTAAACCAACAAATATTTATTGAGTGCCTACTATGCTCTGTGCATGTCCTTGGTACTTGGGATACATCAGTGAACCAATGGCAAAGACTCTGTCCTGTGGAGCTTAGATTTCGGATGGGGAGAGAGATAGTAAATAAGTAAATGATTGGAGATTTAAAGAGAAGAAAAATACCATGGAAAAAAATAAAAAGGAGAACACTCAAAAACATTAGAAATTCTGGTGGTAGGACAGCTATGGCCCTGATGGAAAAGTGAGTCAGGATAATATAAGAGAGACAAGATCATACAAGGCCTTTGGGCTACTGTCAGGACTTTGGTTTTTAGTCTGAATGGAATGAATAACCACCTCACAAATACCCTACAATGCCTGCTATCTGATGACTGAAACTCTGGGATAATCAACAGAAGACAAGACCATGCTGATAAACAAGTGATCTGGCCCTTTTAGAGTACAATGGCCATAGTCCTGGAGTAGGAAATGATGTCTACGACCTAGTGAAATATGTTACTATGGAATTAAAGTCAGATGGGAGGTGTGGGTATTTGTATTTTGTGCATCAGTTTTCTTATGATATCTTTAGTACATTTTTCAGAGTTTGTTTGGCTGGGAGAATATAACATAAGAAAACTGGTTTGACAAAATTATTGACAATGGTGAAAAGTGAACTTGTGTATTCAGCATTCACAGTTTGCTTTTAAAACACTGCAACTCACTTTTCAGGGATTCTCCTTCTGTAGTTTTGGGCTCCATTAAACTGCACCTCCATATTCACAACCCACTCCTTAATACATCCATTTTTAATCATTAAAGAAACATCCAAAAATATATTGTGAATACTTACTATATGTGGCAGTCTTTATAATCCCATGATTAAAAGTTCAGTCACTGGGACAGAAAACACTGCTCTCTTGGCTCACATTCTCCTACAGATGAGACTTTAAACACCTCTCCAAGTATCAGTGTCAGCATCTCTAAAATGTGGAATAGTCTTATTACTTATTCTCACAATTTTTGTGAACACTGAATGAAATGTTGCCTAGAAAATGCTCAATATGCAGGAAATAATTAAGATGTAATCTCTTCTGTCAAGGAATGGATAGACCATATTAGCCATTTTCTGCTGCTATAACAGAATATTTGAGATTTGTTTGGGACATGGTTCCAGAGACTGGGAAGTCCAAGAACATGGTAATGCCATCTGGTGGGTGCTTTTGTCCTGGGTCATAACATGTATGAAGGTGAGCAAACAAACATGAGACAGAGATAGAGGAAATTTGTCCTAACTCATTTGTCAGTAATCTTTCCCCAGGATAACAACACTAGACTATTCATGAGAGTTCTGCCTAATCACCTCTTAAAATTTCCACCTGTTACCATTAAGGTGGCCATGAAATTTCATCACAAGTTTCGGAGGGGATGTTCAAATCATAGGCCAATAAGTAAATAATCATAATAAGAATAAAAATGAAATGTACTGTAATGAAAATATAAGCAAAGTATTTTGAGGAAAGAAAAAAATAAATTCAGACTAGAAGTATTCACAGAAAGTTTTTAAAGAGGAAATTTTTTATATATGCTAAAAATTTGTTCTAATTTGTTATACATGACAGTAGAATACATTTTGACACATCATACATAAATAGAGTATAACCTCTCATTTGTCTGGTTGTATGTGATGTAGAGTTACAAAGGTCATGTAATCATACATGCACATAGGGTAATAATGTCCAATTCATTCTATTATCATTCCTACCCCATACCTCGTCCCCTCCCTTCACTCCCCTCTGTCCAGTCCAAAATATCTCTATTCTCCCCTGCCCCTAGTCCCTGCTTATTGTGAATAAGCATCTACATGTCAGACAAAACATTTGGCCTTTGGTTTAAAGAGGAACAATTTTAGCTAAGGGTTGGGTAAGTTAGATGCCAGTCATCCAAATGAAAAGTCGAGGCTACCAAAAGTGTGGCCTCATTGACTTCCTGACTTCCCAGAGACTCTCAGTGAAAGCCCCTTACATCATGGTCCTACTGAACAGGACTTTTCTAGAATGTGCTAAGCAGCATCAAGTCCTAAAAGATCCTCCTCCAAGGGGCCATTTCAGGTTACCACCATGGCTTGTCCCTCAGGAGTATACTTCTCTTGAATTCATTCTGTCTTATGGGATGGTGGTGATTATATTTTTCAGTGTAATGTTTCATTCAGTAACTGTAGGATATTTTTTGTGAAAAGTGGCAGTTTAAAAATCAATGTAATTCAAACTAACATTGCCATGTAAAAAATAGCTCTTGGAACTCTTCGCCATATTCACAGTGTTCTGGTTATTTTTTCTCATGTCTTAAACAGCACCTGTCATAATGAGCCCAGTATCCATACACAGTTTTTTTTTTAAATAATTTTTTTTAGTTGTAGATAGACACAATACTTTTATTTTATTTATTTATTTTTATATGGTGCTGGGGATCCAACCCAGGGCCTCACACATGCGAGGCAAGCTCTCTACCACTGAGCCACAACCCAATCCCCCACACATAGTTTTGGTTGGCAGTCATCGGGAATCAAAAATGAACCAACTCCTCCCCATATACACAGCCCTCAGGTGGTCCCTTCTTTATCTCCTTTTCTCAGCATTTTTTCCTTTAGTGATGTTTGATGCTGTAGCTGAACGCCCTGTGTCACTGTGAGGTGATGAGATGGACTTCAAGTTCACAGACTCTGTCTCCTCAGAGGTTGGGTTTGAATGATGGTCTTCTACCTGATTTACCTAACTGAAGGCTCTCCCTCTTCTAAACTCTACTTTCTGCAATTGCAGGATCAGTCTTCCTAAACGCAGGTTCTCTCACTCTGACTGAGAGACACTTATTGTTCATCCCAGCAAATCGAGATTCCAGGCTCCACTCATGGAAGAAGGAGACCACTTCTCAGTTTCTGAAATGAAAGACTGAATTTATTGCTTGTTAGGCAAAAGAGAGTTGGGCTTGTCACAGTTTCCTTAACAAAAGAAATCTGCTACTTTATATAGAGTTCTGGGAAGTGGTAGATTTCAGGAAAATTGTGAACTCCTAGAAGTAGAGATTGTGACTTGGCAGTTTTAAGCAAGGAAGTACAATTACTGGAGTAAAGCTATTGCTGATTGGCCAACTTTCAAAACTGTGAGGCTGTCGCTGATTGGCTGATGATCTGAAGTGTGAGCACACCATTGACTGATTAGCTTCTGGGTCCTTATTGAAGCAAAGATGGTTGTTGATGGTCAACTGGGAGAGGTTTCAGTTTGATTCTATTGTGTTCTTGTTTAAAGCTTGAGTGGGTGGAACTTCCTAGGGTCCAATTTCTTTCCTGAACTTGGAGGCTGGGAAATTTTTATTTTCCATAAGTAGGGAAATTGCATCTAATTTTGTTATCCAGTGTATGTCCACATGGTTTTTTCACTTAGAAAATAGATCTAAATCCCTTTGCCTATCATTCAAGGACTTTAAAATCTACCTCTCTCCCTCCACTCCATCCTACTGATCTCCCTTAATTTTTTTATGTTCTTTAATATATAATCTCTGATCTAATCAAGTCTTCTAACCATTCTACCATCTCCACCATACTCATTTCCAGGCCTAGTTACACTTCTCCACTCAACTGATTCTCTTTTCTTTCATTATCTCATTGATTTGAAATTTGATTTTATCTACCAGCTAGTCATCTCTTGCTATATCATGGAAACTTCGAGAAGAGATGAAATTTCTTGGTCAGTTACCAAAGTTGTATTAATCATAGCAGAGCAGAGCAAATAGCATGAGCATCATGTTTGCACGGGTTCCCCATGTCTCTAAGTTCTATGGGGACAACATGGGAGGCTAAGAAGGGTTCTTGCACACAAGTAGGTTTGCATTACTGGAGAGAACAGCACCATTTTATAGCAAGTAGAAATTAAGCCAGTTCCTCTCCAAAAAGACCTTACTTCATCTCTCAGTGTCACTTACCACAAACATGACCCTGAGAAATGACCTGGATAAAAAGTAGCCAGAACTTTGAATTCTTGTCATATTAGCAGATGTTTGAGAAACCTATGAAGAACTGTTTGCCAATACACAGTATTTTTCATCTTTCAAGCCCTCTTTCAAATCACACTTCTTTCTCAGTGTATTCCCCAACTCCATCAATCCACCATAATTTCTTTCTCTGCACTCTTAGGACTTTACCTTTCAAACTCACTGAAGCACTTGATCATATGCATCTTTATAACATAGTAAAACTTTGTTTTCTCTTCCCAGTGTGATTTTATGCCTTTTCATAACTTAAAAATTATATTGCGACTCCTACAAAATAGCAACAAAATTAATAAGACAAGTGATAAAAGTAAAGTTTTGTAAATTTTATTAAGAAAAAATTTAAAGTGCCACAGATACTTCTTAAAATTTTAAGACACAAATACATAACCACATATAATAAATCAGCAACCAGATGCTGCATTTTGGTAAAAGCACTATCAATCTGAGTTTTGAACACCATATGTTTATGTGCCAGGTGATATATTATCTGTGTTGCTCTTTTGTATATGACACTCTTACAGGTAGATTATACCATAAGAAAAACTATTATGTAAATATGCTTAATATCTTAATACTTGTAGTAAAGAAATAAAACTTAAATGACAGAAAAAGAAAAAAGAAATCATTTTTCATAGAGTGACCAACAACAACTTAGGGGTTGTTTATGTTCCATAGAACACAGTTCAGGAATCTTTAGATAATCAGAGGCAGATGGTCATCAACTGTTTGCTTCCTTTTACCGTATTCTTAAATCACATAGTTTAATACCAAAATAGCAATTTGAATAAACTCGAATCTGAGACATGGTAAAGTTGTGGGACAACCTATTCCGACGGCAAAGCAGGTACATGAATACGTAGGGGAGTCATTAAACCCTAGTTATTTCATGGAGACTAGATTATCATGTGTCTAAGCATATTTGAAGATATTTAAAAGCACTTAGAGGGAGATGCATAAAATCAAAACCAGATGTTTTTCCTCTTAAAAATCAAAACAATCCTAACCCTTTTCTGAGTTTCCAGCTCTGCTCAAGATTTCTTGATGAGACAATTGCTCCGACTCAATTCATATGCAATCAGAAGGACTAAATTTAATGAGTTCACTCTTTTTTTTTTTTTAACTTTTAAATCTGTTTGCCACTGTTCATACCAATAGAATTCCACAACCTTTCCAGGCTTGTAAGCACATTTATCCCTGCTCAAAGCTGCCTAATTCTTCTTGCAGATGTATGGTGAAATTTACTCTTTAAAAGAGTAGTTTTATTTTCTTAAAATTTAAGACTTTATTCCAGAGTCTCTATATTACAATTTGAGGTCTAACAATTTACTCTTATTATAAATGATGCTTGGTAAATATGATTATTGGCAATAAAAGGCAATAAAAAGAGAGAACTTCTGGTTAAAACTGTTGGTTTGAAAGTACACATTTAGCCACAATAAAAATAAAAGTAAAAGGATCATTTTAGTGGCATAAAGCAACCAGAGAAAAGGTAAGGAGGAAAGTTTTTGGAAGCTGGTGAGCAGATGGTCAATGATAATTGGCCTAACAGACCTGAGAAATCTGAAACCCCAAGCAAGAATTGGAAGAAGACAAGAACAACAAGATTTGTACCATGGAATCTACAAAAGGGCCGGCTCAGGAATCAGCAGCACAGTAACCTCTGGAAATGAGGCTAGAGGCATGGTTAAAAAAGGGTTGGTGGAGAACTTGTTTAGAGATGGTCTTCTTTGTCCGCATTTCACTTAGCTGAGAATTGCGTCTCCACACCCTAGGAGAAGATGGGAGTTTTAATCTCTATGAAGAAATTTTTAAAAAAAGATTTCTGGGGACTGGAGTCATGGCTCAGTGGTTGAACACTTGCTAGCATGTATGAGGCACTGAGTTTGATTCTCAGCACCACATATAAATAAATAAAATAAAGTCCATTGACAACTAAAAAAATAATTTAAAACAAAAAAGATTTCTGAATTGAAGAATACCACATTTTTTAAAAAATGGAAGCTAAGTTGAAATACACAGAAGGCTGGTCTTAGTCCTCTTTCTCCAGGAAGTATGTCCCAAGAGCCATTTCTAGTAAATATGACTGCCCAGAAGAGACTTCAATAAAATGGCACAATTTGAGATTCACACTTCATATTCTCGTTTTTCCTTAATCTATGAACCAAATTATATTTTATCCAGTGTAAGTGGAGAGCCCAGGAGCTCCAGAGGTTTGAGAAAAATATGAAAGACAGAGGCCAAAGAAAACAAAAAAGTTGCAAGAAACAGAAGCTCTACACTTTTAAGAAAAACAATTTTTAAACCTATGTTTGTATGATTTTTGAGATACAAGAGGAGACATTGTATATAAGAAATGAGCATAGAATGGTATTAAAAACATTTAGAGGATAAAAGATTTCTTGTAAATTAATAAGATGCTAGCAGAAATTAAAAATACAATAGATGGCTTGGAAGATAAACTTGGGAAAATCTTTTAGGAGGCAGTGTTAAAATAAACAGATGAAAAAGCAAGAATAAAAAAAGCAATTAGAGAACCACTCCAGGAGTTTTTAATGTCCTATTAATAAGATTCCAGAAGAAAGCAGAAAACTGGAGAGAACTGGATAAGAAACCTTTAAAGAATTAATTCCATATATTAAGGAAAGGTATGGATTTCTAGACTGAAGTTCCAGTAGGTGATCAACAAAGTGGAAAGATATAGACCCACACTGGATGCGTCATGATACAATTTTAGAACACTGAGACCTTGGAGAAAATCCTATAACTTAACACATAGAACAGACTAAGGATAAAGAATCAAGTGGCATTGAACTTCTGAAACATAACTAGAAGCTGGATGATCATATTTTCACAACCTTTATCTCTCTTCACTTCTTATCAGGAAGCTTCTAGTATATGCACTTTTCCAGAAAAACAAATATGTCCAGAAAGAAAGGTAATAGGATCAAGGAAATAAGGGACTCCAGGCAAGATAGAAGAGAAAGAAATCCCTAAGATAATGGTGAAATGAAAACATCCTACAAAAATGATGGCAAAAACCAGTCCCTCCATAATAAGTTAGCCCCAGATGACAAGAGTTAGAGGAAGAAATTTAAAAAGTTAACAAGATTATGAGTTCCTATAGTTTTACTGGAAAACCACTGAGACCTATTTCATATAGTGTCTGATGGCTTTAAAACTTGTTCCCAAAGTCTTTGAAGTTTTTTCTTTCAAGAGATAGAGATTAATGCCTCCCTTGAGTGTGTGCCAAACACTAACTTAAAATGAGGAGAGCGAAATAAAAGTGCTGATGTGGTTACTCAAAACCTATTCTAGTAGAGGACTGTGCGTCAGGAATGCCTGTGTGTGACTGGGGTGTGGGCTCTGTGTGAGAGAGCTTCCTCTTCCTTATGCAAAAGTTAAAAAGAAGTTTTAAAGTTATGGACTACAAAGTCAAAGAAGGGCCATGTGGACATATTATGTCTAGAAATGTAACAAATACAAGAAGAGGTGGAAATAGTGGAGGTTGAGGAAGGGAGAAGTGGTAGGGAGATGATTTACATTCTTACCTTACTCTTTAAAGTATTTGTATGAGTCCATTTTTAAAGAGTAAACTAAAAAAAAAAGAAAAGAAAAAGGAGAAGCAAGATTGGTACTAAAATGATCACTGAAAGGAATGGACATAATCTGAAAATGTTGATGGTGTTTCTGATCAGTGTTTTACATCCTTTGTAATGCCCAATTATCTTCAAGAGGTAATATGATCAGTATATCTCCTATCTACATGAATGTGGTCAGTTCATCTACTGTCTATGTGATATTAATCTCTGCTTAAATTCTCTCCTTTCTATGTTTCCTAATCCTAGGACTACAGTCATAATTATGTGCCGTTTGACAAGAATCATTTTGTGTTCTGAGATGAAACAAAATTTCTAATGACCACTTTCATCAACTCTGATTTGTTTTCCTATTGATTAAAAAAAAAAACCTTGTTATTTAATAGATTTCTTTCACTGTTGCCTTTGCTTCTGGCTGCAATGTCACTCAATATTAAAAGCAGGGGCTAATTTGATTTAATAAATATTTACTGAGTATTCATTATATGATCACAGTCTAAAGGGACAGGAAAGACCTGTAACCAAATAATTATCATGCATTGGAATTTGGACAAAGATTAATGTATGTACATGTAAGAGAAATAGAGTAGTGATTTGCCTGGGAGCTGCATCAGACATGTATAGGGCACAGTTGATAAGGGAAGGTTTTAGAGAACATGACTACTGAAAAGGTATTCGGAAGATGAATTGTTTATCAGATTGAAGGAAGAGGGAACAGTGTGTGAGAAGGCACAGGGGCAAAAACAGAATTGTATATTCAGGAACCACACTGTTCGGTATTGCCTTGCCACTGGATGCAGTGTCACGGGAGGCTACATTTGTCATCAGAGGAGATTTATACTTTCCTATAGACAATGGAGGAGTGATTAAAACAAAACAATACCATTGGATATGGATATTATTATATGACTGTTGTGTAAACAGAGAGAAAATATAGAATAATATAATGAACCATGAGTTTAACAAGTGTTAAATGTTTAAGCATTAACCTGTAAAAGAAGTATTTATTAAGGGAAGTTTCAAGAACAAAGTAGAAAAAAATAATAAAATGAGCCTGTGTACACACATCAGCTTCAAAAATGACCAACTCATTACCAATCTTATATACATTCCCAGTTTCCTTTCTTATCATATTATTTTGAGGCCTTCCTAATATCATCATTTCATATATATCTCAAAAGAAAATACACGGGCTGGGATTGTGGCTCAGTGGGAGAGTGTGCTTGCCTAGCATGTGTGAGGCACTGGGTTCAATCCTCAACACCACATTAAAAAAAAATAAACAAATAAAATAAAGGTATTGTGTCCATCTGCAATTTAAAAATATATTTTTAAAAAAGAAAAGACACCTAGGAAAAACCCACACCACCATCAGCAGCAGCATCACATCTAACAACGATTTCTTAACATCATAAACTATTCTGTCAACATTGACTTCCCACTTGCTTCTGGAGGCATTATCGGTTTGAATTGGATTCAAATAATTGGAATTACATTTGTTGCAAACTTGAAATTCCCCTTACATGTCTTTTTCTTTGTTTAGTCAGTCTTTTACTATAGATATTTGATTCGTTATTTTTAACATTGTAACCGTCGTAAAACACCTGTAACCTGAAATTTGCCATTTTAACCATTTTTAAGTGTACATTTCTGTAGTATTAATATCATTTGCATTGTTGTGCAATCACCTCCAACATCCATCTAACGAGCTCTTTTCAACTTGCAAAACCTAAACTGTACTCATTAAACAATAATTCCTCATTTACTGGTTTCCCCCAACCTCTGGAACCCATCTCACAAGTCTACTTTCTGTCTTTATGGATTTGACTACTTTTTGGTACTGCATATAAGTGGAATCATATAGTATTTGCCTTTTTGTGACCTCATTATTTTATGCAGCATTAATGTCCTCAGAATTCACTTGTGTTATAGCATATGTTAGAATCTCCTTCCTTTTAAAGATTAAATGATACTTCAGTGTATGAGACGACACACTTTTTAATCTATCCATTGATGGACACTTAAGTTGTTCCACACTTTTGCCATTACAAACAATTCCGCTATGAGCACAGGTGTACACATATATCTTTGAGACTCTGCTTTCAATTTTGAGGAGCATTTAACTAGAAGTGAAATAGTTGGATCATATGGTAATTCTATTTAAAAATGTTTGAGCTGGACGTGGTGGTGCACGCCTGTAATCCCAGCATTGGGAGGCTGAGGCAGGAGGATCGTAAGTTCAAAGCCAGCCTCAGCAACTTAGCAAGGCTCTAAGCAACTCGGTGAGACCCTGTCTCTAAATAAATACAAAATAGGGCTGGGGCTGTGACTCAGTGGTGGAGTGCCCCTGGGTTCAATCTAATGTTTACCATAGTTACTGCAACATTTTACATTCCCACCAACAGTTCATATGAGTTCAACTTCTTCACATCCTCACCAACACTGGTTATTTTCTGTTTGTGGACAGTGGCCATTCTAATGAGTGTATGGTGGTATCTCATTGTGGTTGACTTTTGTTTCCCTAATGATTTGTGGTGTTCAGCATCTTTTCACATGCTTATTGGCCATTCGTATATCTTCTTTGAAAAAATGTCTATTCAAGTCTATTTTTTAATGCTGAGTTGCTTCAGTTCTTTCTATACATTATGTATATTAACCCCTTACTATGTATATGATTTGCAAATATTTACTCCCATTCTGTGAGTTGGTTTTTACTCTCTTAATTGTGCACTTTGATGCACAGAGGTTTAAAAAAATTATTGGCACATTATACGTTCTAGAAGGATTCATTGTTACATATTACATAGTTGCACAAGAAGTTTTAAAGTTTAATGTGATCCAATTCCAATTTATCAATTTTTCTTTTGTAATGTGTGCTATGAATGTCATTGTGGGATCTTTTTTCTTTTTTAAAATAAGAACATTATAATTATACATAGCTTTAGGTTCCTTTTGACAAAATCATATATGCAAGGAATTTGATTTCAATCCTCATTCCCTGCCCCTTTTCTTCCCCTCTTACCTAACCCCTGTTCTCCCTCCTCTGCTAATTTTCATTTCACTCCTTTATTTATTTACCTTTGATTGGTAATTTCTACATATAAATAAAGGTGAAATTCCCTTTGGTACATTTTTATATGTATGTAACACAATTCTGTTAAATTCATTCCATATTTCTTCCCCTTTTCCTTCCTCCCTCCCTCCCTCTTATTCTGTCTTCTACTTCACTGATCTTCCCCAAATGTTTATGCCATCTGATCCCCCAACCCCCACCCTCTTTCTCTTATTTTGTTCTAGCCTCCACATATGAGAGAACACATTCAACCCTTGATTTCCTGTGTCTGGCTTATTTTACTTAGCATGATTTTCTCCATTTCTATCCATTTACCAGCAGATGCCATTATTTCATTCTTCATTTATTCATGACTGAATAAAACTCCATTGTGTATATATGCCACATTTTCTTGATCCATTCATCTATTGAGAGGCATCTGGATTGATTCCATAATTTGGTTGTAATGAACTGTGTTGCTATAAACATTGAGGTGGCTGCATCACTATAGTAGGCTGATTTGAGTTCTTTTCGATAAATGCTGAGGAGTGGGATAGCTGGGTCATGTGTTGGTTTCGTTCCTAGTTTTGTAACGAATTACCACATTGATTTCCAGGGTGGTTGTACTAATTTACAACTCCCTCAACAATGTGTCAGTGTACCTTTTCCCATTTTGGGATCTTCTAAAACATAAATATATAAGGACTCCATACTGACAACTTCCAATTCAAACTCTATACCACACATTCTTTTATAACTTAAGTTTATTAAACTTATCTAATTCCTTTTTTCTCATGCCAAAAATTACTGTATTAATAACACCAACATAATTACTACTTTTCTTATTACTACCATATATATCCAAAAGGCTGATAATAATAATGCCAATACCACCGTAAGTAATCTCATTATGGAGAGTAGTTATGTATTTTTTAATTTTGCTGTTCTTTTTGTCCTTAAAGTATATCCGGCTAAAATTATACACTAAATAAAATTAACTGTTTTAAAAATAATTTCCATTAGTTATTTATATATTGTGCCACTAACTCAATATGCAGTTAGCTTCATTTATTTAATGTTGCTTTTAATTGTTAGTAATTGCTTTTAATTTAACAGGTTTAATTATTGTGTTAAGTGACTACATAGTTGCAAGTTATATTTTAAGAAGTCTAGATTTTATTCTTATTACCTTCATTCTCTTCTCTCCTCCAAATGGTAACCTTTTAAAGAATGTTTTTGGTTTAGACTTTCACTTTAAACATGTGACATTAAGGTGGAATAATATGTGAATATTTAAATATGTATATTGTATTTATTTATTTGAGAACACCCCTTTCTTAGATAAATGTTAGTTTACTATGGGCAGTTTTTCCACCTTCCTTTTTTTGCTTAATGTATTCCAGAAGTCATCATACCATGTAGTAAGATATTACTCTTTACTTTTTAAATAGTAGTACAATACTTCATTTTATGGATATAGTATAGTCTACTCAATCAATTCCCTATTGATAGACATCTGATTCTTTTATTTTTATTTTTAAATACAAATGCAAAGCCTTTTACACATATCTACCATTAATATTTTGTCATATTGGATTAATCTTTTGTGAATTAACTTAAAGAAAATATAGATATGTTATTTCTTCAAAATTATTTCATCTATCTCTATAAAAATTATAATATGCAAAAAATAACACTACCACTATCACATAAAACATAATTAACAAACAGGTAGTCAGTTTTCAGGAATGACAAGAAGAGAATGCCACTGCTATAGGGATAAGGACCAAGATTAAGGTAATGGCAATATGTAGGGAAAACAGGAAATTGATTCAAGAGACTTTTAGTGGTGGTGGTGGGGGTGCTGATATTCAACCAGACTTGGTGGTATAATGGCTATTTTTATTGTGGTTATTTTAAGATGTCTTCAACTTACAAAGGTAAATAAAATCTCTTTTTGATGGTGTACCCATATTCATTCTATTATAACTCGCATGGCTTTTAATTTTAAAGTATATGCCCTGAGGAAAATGAAACTGCATGAACCCAAGGACAGGTAGAATAAAGAATATTTACCCCATTTGTTAAGGAGATTGATCACACCAGAAAATTAAAGGGAGAGCACATAATTCAAGAAATATGCAGGAAAATTATGGTCTTCACCCTAATCCCCACCATCTTAAGCAAAGTATGTGGTTCTGTGCATGACCAGTCAAGGCATCCTGGATATCCTCATGACCAAATGAGTCTGTAATTACAAAGGCACGTTTCATCTGTTTTATATTTGGTAAGTTTCAGAGAACCTTGCACAAAAACCTTGACATCAGCAATAGAAGTTCAAATGAATAACGAGAAATGGAGGATAACCTTCCAAGATGGTCCAATTGGATATTTAGATTATCCCCTCATTAATTCATTCTGCAATTTTGTTATATAATAAAAAAATACTATTATTTGATTAAGTAGCAGGGACCACTCTAGGTGCTAGGAAACCAAAGCAGAACTCACAGATTAATTTGGGGGGAAAGACAAGTAGGAATATATTCAGCATATAGGGTAGAAATGTGTGAGAGGTACTAAAGGAGGGCAAATCATTCAGTCCAGAGGAGAAGTGGGGTAATGGGCCAGTTAGGATAGTTTTCACTGAGTATGTGATAAATGCAGGAAGTTGAAGAGATGGGCCTAACTTGATGAGTGAGGAGGATGCTATGTTCTGGAAATGCTATACCCTATAGACAGGTGAAACATTGGAGAAGCATGGGTGTTATCACCATCTGGTTGCTTTAGGGATCACTTGAGTCCAGTATGGAGAGTGGAAAGGGGTAGAAGCACCTGGAAGTGGGAAACCAGGTAGGAAGCAACTTCAAGAGTGCTGAGAAACACAGCGGAAGAATCAGGGTGGAGAATTTTTTCCGAGGCTCAGCATGAGCCTGGTGGTGGTGCACACCTGTAATCCCAGAGACTTGGGAGGCTGAGGCAGGAGGATGGCAAATTCGAGGCCAGCCTCAGTAACTTACCAAGGCCTGAAACAACTTAGGGAGACCCTGCCTCAAAACAAAAATATAAAAAGGGAAGGAGATGCAGCTTAGTTGTAAAGTGTCCCTGGGTTTAATCCCCATACAAACAAACAAAGAGTACAATGGAGGGGTCTTGAACTAAGGGGAAAAGAAAGAATAAGGGGAGTTTAGAATGCAGAATTAAAAGAAATTAATGACAGATTGAATGCAAGTACTAAGACAGAAAGGAGTTTTTGTTTTGAAAATGAGGTCATTAGTAGGAAGTAGAAACCTGGAGAAAAAGAGTGTTAGCAGAGGGCAAAGGAAATAATGACTGAGATTTGAACATACTAGATACCTACTTCTGGAACATTCAAGTGGAGTCACTTGTAGGAGTGGAAGCATGGGGCGAGGAAGGTAAAAAGGAGAGGCATTCTGTGTGAGGGTCATAGTGTCCAAGGGTTGACTGAGGAACCTCCAACCATGGTTCTGACTGACTCTGAGGAATCTCCAACCATGAGTCCTGTGCACAGCATCTGGGAAAGGTGGAGGAACTACTGGCCAAGAAGGAGTCATTAGCCTGAGAAATACAGGGGAAGAATCAGGGTGGAGAATTTTTTCTGAGGCTCAGCAAGAGGAAAGGACCAAGGCATATTAAGACACTACAGAGAGGTAAAGATAGACTGGAAATAAGATGCTTGTTTTATTGGACAAATAAGCGTGTAAATTGCAGCGGTGAATAAAGACTCAGTGGAATGTGAGATTAGAAACCAGGTTGCAGGGAAGGAGGAATGAATGTAGACAAAGAAGAGAAATCAATAAGCATGAGAATAATGGGTGCCATTCATTAAATACCTGATCTTCCAAAAAAGATATTTATTGTGTTATTTTACCTGAAGGAAAGGGACTTACCTAAGGGCCCTCAGCTCTTCATTGGAAAGGTAAGCATTTTAACACCAGACTCTCCAGCTTCAAATCTGGCACTCATTCTGCCACATCATGGTTTTCAAATAAGTTTGCCAATCAAAGGAGAAGGGAGGCCCTGCTGGCCTTTTGGGAAAGAAGTATAAAGGGAGTGTTCCTTGCAGGATGATAGAGACTTGAAAATATTTTTAGGCTTCTAAGGAGGAGCCAGTGTGAGGAGTTGGGGAGTAATTGATCAGTAAGGTTGCTGAGAAGGTAATAGGAATTGGAGCACTCTTGTTTATCTCCGAGAAGAAGTAGTTCCATACACTAGTAATTGCTAATTCAATTATCCCTTCTCTGGGATCTTCCTCATGACATCAAATCAGACTTTCAGGTATCATAACTTTATCAACTGAAAAAGTAGGATACTTTATAAATTCTCCAACACTATCGTTTTTTGTTCTAAACTTTTATCTTTGTAACTTTTTATATAAAATCTAGTATACCAGAACTGGCAAGAATTTTCAAGTTACTACATGGTCTGCCTTCCTGTCTCCAAGCCAAATGTGTGACAAATATTTCTGCATCTAAAAGGTAGCTACCAAGGATATTGTCAAGATTTAGTTCAACTATGTTCAATTGCATTTAAGTTTAGATTATAGGAATAAATCTTTGCCAAGAGACAGCTGGCTGATTCCAAGCATAGAAACACAACTTCAATCAAGTACTGAGTTTGGAAAAGTTACGTTCTTGGTAAAGAATTGCCACTTGAGTTGTCTAAACTTGAGCAACCAGTTTTGGGACTTTTTCCCTCAATTCATTCATTTTGATTTGACACCCTCCCGAGGGACTTCACCCAGCAGGTGTTCAGAGAAACTTAAAAGGCCTATCTTTCACCTGTCTAGTGGGTTTAAAAGGACATTGTTTTGTCCTGGAGGGCTTCCAGACTGTCTGAAACGTGAAATGTCTGAGGCAGACACCAGACAGTCACAGGTTATGGTTTTGGGGGCACTCCTGGCAGTGGGAGTACAGAATTTCTTCTTGTCAGTTTTTAAGCATTCCTCCAGCAGTGAAAATGGTCTTCGGGCTATTTTACTTATTGACTACAGCTTTTGTGCTGCTTTTCCTGAGGCATTTTTTTTCCAGTTGTGGCTTTTATCGGCTCTCCCCATTTCTTTGACATCTTTGGGATAATCACCAACAAGTCTTGGTAGTGTCAGTTACGTTGCTTTCCCCAGTAGGCATTACCATGTGTGTATCACAAACATTCTCAAATGCAGGTTTCAAAAACCTGGGGAAGATTTGTAGCCACAGTCTGATGGCTATTTGGAAGAGCTCCTTAAGACAGCACACAACGAAATTGCCCATCTCTTTTGGAAATTGTTCTCATCATCCATGGGGAATCTCGGATAAGCCTGACCAGTCAGATGCTATCCCCGGAGTGTTGGTACCATTGTGGAGAGTCATTAATTAGAGCACAAGGACCCCAAAGATCGTGTGCATTTTCTCCCCCGGCATGTTCATGATCATTCAATCTGAAGGCAGGTTATTTGCTACTTTAAGGATTAAGAGCTGAGGGTATAGACAAAGCTCCACAGCAAAAGTATCCTCATCCAGCCTCCACCCACCTCCATCTCCACAAAGAGCTTGAGTCTTGCTTCTCAGGGAAGATTGAGGTCAATGGTCATGAGCAGGATTAAGGTCTTCTCCTAAAACCTCTCATCCTATTCCATTCTCTGCCCACTCAACTTCATACTTTTCTCAGAGGAATGGGTAGTGGTACAGTTCAGAGTCAGAATCTTCCCCTGTTGTCCGGATCCTACCACTTCCACCTCTCATGACTTTGCCTCATGAATTATTCTCTCTCTCCTATATTTTCAATGACACAGTTATGGTTTGGATGTGAGGAGTCCCCCAAAAGCTCATGTGTGAAACAATGAAAGGAGGTTTAGAGGAGAAATGATTAGGTTATGTGAGCCTTACCCCAGCAGTGAATTAAAACCCTAACAGACATTAACTGAGTGGTAACTGAAGGCAGGTAGGGTATGGCTGGAGGAGGTGGGTCCCTGGGGGCGTGCCTTTGGGGTATATATTTTGGATGTGGAGAGTGGAATCTCTGTCTGCTTTTGATCATCATGTGAGTTGCTTTGCTCTGCCACACTCTTGTGCTACGATGTTCAGCCTCACCTCAAATCCCAAGAAATGGAGCCAGCTGGCTATGGACGGAGACCCTGAAACCATGAGCCCTCAAATAATCTTTTGCTCCTTAAAATTGTTCTTGTTAGGTCTTTTAGTCACAACAGTGAAAAAGCTGACTAAAACAGACACACTCTTAAAAAAATAAAAGTGAAAGAGCAAATAGCACAACTTTGCACTGAATATCCTCTTTCCTTTTATGGTCAAGTTCCTTAAAAGAATCACCTTTGCATAGTGTCTCAGTTCCCACAGACTCCTTAACCCACCACAATGAAGGCTCTATCACACCACTGCCCTAAATTGCTCTGAACCAAAGGACTTCTATTACAAATTCCAAACCCCTTTTCTGGCTTAACTTTCTTGGCTTTTCCATGGCATTTAACACCTCAGCTCGCTCTATTTCCTTTGAAACCTGGCTTTATGCCCCGAATTTCTCTCCTCTACATTTCTGACTGAAAGCTTAGCCTCCTTAGTGTTCTTCCCTGTTGCCTCTTGAATGATGGTGATTCTCAAGATTCTCTCTCTGCCCCTTGTGTTTTCTCAAATCCATACTCTTCCCAGTGTTGCCATCCATATCCTGGGCTTGTACCATGATCCATACAATGATCCAAAGTCCATCTTCAGGTCAGTTCCCTCTTTTGAGCTCCAAATCAAAATAATCAGGGATAACTAGCATCTTTCCTAAGCTGGCTGCTCCCCCAATGGTCCCTCTCTTCACTAGTCCTCCAGGTTGAATACTTGGAAGCCATTGCCAACTCTCTTTATCCACTAGCCTCACATCTTAACGCATTTAAGGCACTGGCAAATTCAGTTCTTTTGTAGGTTTACAGCCAACCCTTCCCTCTCTGTTACAAACTTAATGCCTCGTAAACTGTCGTGAAAATTAAATGACATACTGTAAGTGCCAAGTGCCTGATAAAAATGTTAATTGGATCCAAATCCAAGAAACCAGCATTTCCAGGTACTTCTAATGCTTGGTACAGACCACTGAGAATTAGGATTTCCTCTTCAAAGTCATCAAAATCTGTGTGATTCACATACTTCCCTGAAATATTAAGTCCCTTAATGCAGTTTGCTGGTTTGAAAGATTTATATCATTGGGTAGCTCCTGAAATCAGAGGATTTTGACCTATCACATATTATGAAATACACTTTATTTCATTGCTACTAATGGGAATGGGAGATTTGGAAAATGCATTATTTTGAATCCTATTGATTGCTAGTTGGTAACAGAATACCAACCCTACTCTTATAATGAATACAATAAATTTATTGGCTCATGTAAATGAAATTCGAGAGATAAAGCAGACTTTTCTTCTATTTATCCATTCATCCTGTCTTCCTCTATGTCAGCAACAACCAGAGCCACATATGAGAGAGAGAGATGTTGTCCATAGTCATAGAATAAGAATTTGTGATGGGTACTTCCAGAACCAATGATTATGATCTGGGGATACCATGTGAAGATTGCCTTAGATATAACTTTCAAAGGAGTGTTTTTGAACTGGAAATGAGACCCTATGCTTAGGTAGTAGCAATGAAGCTGGGGATAAAGCTGACTTTCCCTGAAGTAGATGTGTTGCCTAATGAAATGATGAACACTGAAACAGAAAGATGTCATTTTATTAGGAGGGGGAAACACATTGCAAGCCAACAAAAATATATTCCATGAAGGGTAATCTTAAAAAAGGAAAGTGGTTGGGGACATAGCTCAGTAGTATAGCATTTGCCCAGAGTGCAGAAGTTCTAGGTTTGATCCCTAGCACTGAAGAAAGAGAGAGAGAGAGAGAGAGAGAGAGAGAGAGAGAGAGAGAGAGGAAGTGGGGGGAGGAAGCACTTAACTTTCAGGAAGATTACTTGGAAGAAGAAAGTATGTAATTGACAGCAGGACTGCTAGAAGAAAAAGTCGAGGGTAAAAAAAAAAAAACAGAGGGAGAAAAACAAAGAAAGATTTAATTGGGAGAGTCTGATTTTAAGGGATAACAAGTAACTACCCCAGGATATCTATTTCTTAACTGTTTCAAGTGAAGGCTTTACAAATTTTGATTTGTTTAGTTTGGTTCATTCTCTCTAGTGAAACACTTCGAAATAAAATCTCTCTAATGATTGTTGTGTCTGTTACTTGTTTTCAATTTTAGGATGATACTTGGATAGGAACTGGATATCTCCTTCCCAGAGAACAGATTGATGTGCTACATCCCTTTTCTCTCTACTGAGGGTTTGCTGTAGACACTGTTGGTTGACCTTTGTTCATGTCCAGATAAAATTCTGGAAAGTTTACCAGAATGAGGAAGTGCAGCAACTGGACAAATCTTTCAAAGACCATACAACTAAGTGTAGTAAACAAATTTTGGCCCCCTTTTTAAAGAACATGGAACCTTTTATCATGCAATACTTCCAGATCTGGAAGGATGTCTTCATCATGGGCTCCAGATGGTGGATGAAGCTGTGAATCATAAGGACTGTCTGGGGTCTGCAGTCCCACTGGAAGAGTCCCTTACCAAAGGATAATATCACATCTTTCATCATTTATTACCTTAGTTAATATTTAGCAGATGTTTGTTAAAAGAGTGTCTTTGGCAAATCTTTAGGTTGATCTTGCAGCCACATTCATGTTCATAGCTGCTTAATTCACAATAGCTAGATTGTGGAACCAATCTAGATGCCCTTTAATGAATGGATAAAGAAACTGTGGTATATATACACAATGGAATATTACTCAGCCATAACGAAGAATAAAATTATGGCATTTGCAGGTAAATGGATGCAGTTGGAGAATATCATGCTAAGTGAGATAAGCCAATCCCAAAAAACCAAAGGCCAAATGATCTGTCTGATGAGTGGATGATGATACATAATATGGGGTGGGAAGGAGGCAAGAATGGAGGAAGGATGGATTGCACAGAGGAAAAAGAGGGGTGGGGACGGGGTGGGGGAAAAGAAAAATAACAGAATGAGACAAACATCATTACCCTATGTATATGTATGATTACGCAAATGGTATGACTCTACTTTGTGTACAATCAGAGAAACAACAGTTGTACTCCATTCGTGTACAATGAATCAAAATAAGTTAAATAATAAAAAAAAGTGTCTTTGGTTTAAACATTTGAAATATTCCCTCACATCAAACATTTGGTTTTCTACATTTCTACTTTCGTTTCTATCAAGGAAAAGAGGGAGATTTCCACTTATTCATAATAATAGTCCATTCCAACTGATGAAGAGATTCAGGCTTCTAATAACTAATGGATGAAACTGAGAAGTTTGAGAAGACAATAAAAAAGTGCATGGAATGCTGAGAGAAGCATCTTTGATTCCTGGCAACTGTAATAGTGAACAAGCAACCAAGGCAAGCCTTCTCAGCAAACACCTTGGCCAGCAATCTGAGGGGTCATGTGAATGGCACTAGTTTCTCTCTCTCTCTCTCTCTCTCTCTCCCCCCCGCCCCCAAACATTTCTTCCTCTTTTGTTTTGTCAAGATGATAAAAATCTTTGCTTTGATCAAGATTTGGGGTTCAAATTGAAGGCTTTTGTGAAATGAAATATGACATCACCCTGTAGTTATGCTGAACAATTTTCTCAAGCCCTTTATCAGAAAGACCCAACTTTACGCAATAGCAATGAAAACACATTGAGAGCCCAGGGATGATGTGCAGATTTTGTTTATTGTTTCTCAGGGTCACTGCTCAGTGGAGAGAGACCTTTCATGGATCTCTGACAGTCTCTTTCTGATGGTTTTCCTTAGCTTCTCCCAGCCCCACCCATCTCCTCTCTTTCTTTCCGTGTTTATGGATCCTCTTGATTCTTTCTTTGTGTCAAAGATGAAGGAGACTCAATGATCTTTTGATTAGGAATTCTAGACCACTGCTGTCCACAGTAGCAGCCAGACATATTTGGCAATTAAACACTGAAAATGTGACGTCACTGGATTTTTAATTTTCAATTAATTTTTACTTAAAAACTAAAGCTACTAACTACCACTAATCGCAACTTCATTGTTTTGAAAGGACATTTTTCAAATAACTGAGGTCAGAGTTTCAATGATAACTTCGAAAATTTATCATTGAATTCCCAATGCACACTGAAATTCAAAGATTGGTATAAAAAATGTAAAATGTTCATGTTGAAACAATAATATTAGGATCATTAGTAGAAATGAAATATATTACTAAAATTAATGTCACCCATTCCTTTATACTTGTTTAATGCGACTATTGAAAATTTGAAATTAGTGGCTCATAATTCAAAAGGGCAGCATTTTCTAGATTTTCACTTTCTTCAGGTTGGAATACATATTAAATGCAAACAAGTCATTCTCTTGGGTGTTAGACCACCTTTCATAGCATAAATTTGATGCCAAGAGATTCCTTCCCACCAGGTAAAAAAGCAAAGGATGTTCCAAGAATAAACTTTATCATGGCTAGTTCAAACATTCAGCATCACTGAGAATAACAGATTAAGTCACCTTCTGGGGATGGATTTTGATAGCTGGATTGGGAGAAAAAGGAGGGAAGTTATAGACAGGAGAATACTGCAGGCATGGAACATTTTCAAGAGAGCTAGTTGGGTGCTGATTTAAGAAGGAGACTCTTAGACATTGGTCTCTATGGGTTCCTAGAGGGATAAGTCTACTATAAAAGAGAAAGAGGAATGGAGCAGAAGGTGGAGAAATCCTGGAAAGAAGCTTTGGGATGGATTGCAGGCAAGCATTCTGCTGGAGGCATAAACTTAAAATACGTGACACCACGGGTTGGGGATATAGCTCAGTTGGTAGAGTGCCTGCCTAGCAAGCACAAGGCCCTAGGTTCAATCTCCAGTGTGACATCATAACATCCTTCTGATAGCTTATATCTTCTTCCAGATTACACTCATCTTTTGTGTCATAGGCCTGAAGAACCTTCCATGGATGCTGCAGCTGCCCCAGGGACCCCTCTGGTCCTTTGTGCTTACCTCAATAGCCTTCAAAGAGACAAATGGGTAGGTGGGGAATAAATGATTTCCCTATGATCTTCTAATGTCTCCAAATGTGGAATTTCTGTGGTCATTTTTATCATTTAAACGCATTGATCTTGTTTTAGCTATCTATCATGTCTAATCTCCTCATGTTGAAAGGGTGGCAGGAAAAGGAGAGAGGTGTGTTGCCCAGGATTAGCCACTAGTCAGATTAGCTGTGAAAACAGAATTGGGATTGGATCTTCATTCTCCTCAAGTCCTAGCTGACCTCTATCACTACCAGATCACAAGTTGTAACTCATGGAGTCCTGCTAATTATAACTTTTACTTGTACTTGGAGTTCTCTGCAGTACTAATTTCTGGGCTGTCTTAGAGGCTGCCCTTGTGTACTGATGGTCTGGCAAAGATTACTGTTTGTTTAATGCAGTTCATTGTTCTGACCACAGACAAAATATTCTTTGGAAGCTTTTTTGGGGATTAAAAATGATAGTAAAAATCCTAAGTAAATAAACTTTGGGGTTACAAAGTGTTCTTCAAAGAACAGTATTTACCATTCATTTTAGAGATTTCCTCACTGGTCATCAATATTAAATGGAAAAAAAAAAGAGGAATTTTGTCAATTCTAGCTATCTAAAAATTAAATGCTATTTTTAAATGCTTCAGGATTGGCATACAAATCAATAGCCTGTTTTGGTAGTTACAAATCAAGAGTAGTTTTAGGAAGTTGAAGCTATAAGGTAAGATAATATATGAGAAAAATCCATAATTTCTCAAAAATATGGACAAATAGCTGGGCGCGGTAGCGCACGCCTGTAATCTCAGCACTTGGGAGGCTGAGACAGGAGGATCGCGAGTTCAAAGTCAGCCTCAGCAATTTAACAAGGCCCTAAGCAATTCAGTGAGATCCTGTCTCTAAATAAAATACAAAATAGAGCTGGGGATGTGGCTCAGTGGTGGAGTGCCCTTGGGTTCAATCCCCAGCACCCCCCAAAAAAATATGGACAAATATAACTCTTTCTCTAGAGAATGCAATATGTAGTACCTAGAAACTGTCTCTCCATACTTAACTTTATGCTGTACCATTTTATCCATTGTCCTACTGAAAAGAGATAATACACTGTTTTGGTAGGTGATGCCTTTTTTCTCCTATTACCATAAGTAAATGGAATGAATGGACTCCCCAGGGATGGATTGGATAATAGGTCGAATTCATGCTTGCTATCTCATAAAGAGTTATTTGTATATAAAATACTATGAACATGAGATTGAAAATATGCAAAAGAAAATTCACATGCTCTGCATTTTAAATTTCTGACTGATTTATAAGCCTTTCAAAGCTCATGCTATTAAGCAGTTCAAAATTTCTATAGCTATATGTGTTTCACTAATATTCACTCCTCAACTACCCACTTTATCACATTTTACACCTTATTCTTCATTTTTTCCGTCTATATTTTTTCTCGTCTAGCTTTTTCAGAAATGTTATTCCTATTTCTGTCACACTGTCGCCTTTTAGTCTGTCTTGCAAGAATGCAACATCAGCAGCCAAATGAACCTAGGAAAGAAGAGAAGAAGAAAAAAATAGACCCCTTCAATTACAAAAAGACCTCTAAAATTTTCTCAGTCTAATTTTTTTCAACTTTCTTTACTTTCTGTATGGAAAGATAAAAAAGAACTTGTTCTGTGAATGAAAGGCCCTTGACTGTCCTCCAGAGACAGTCTGGCAGTATGTCACCTCTGTGATGTGAATCTGCTGAGAGAGGGGCAGGCCCCTCCTAGCCCAGGCCCCTCCTAGCCCAGTTTGGGTGGCTGCAATGCCCAGATGTGTGGGACATGCCTAGCTCTGTTCATAGGGCAGAGCTGAACTATAGATTCATCTCACAAAGAACTCAAATTCCCTACTCAAAGATAGCCCCGATTCAGTGTGCTTGGCTAAGCAGAACTTCCAAGGATAAATGGATTCTTAAAGGATTCCTCTCAAACTGATTTGCCATAAATCACTCTGTTGTTAGCTAAACAACATAATCATTTATCCTAACAACATTTAGCAATCACTTATGGCTTTAAGAGCTTTGAAAAAATATCAACTAAATAAATTATACATATAAAATTAAAGATTGAAATTATAGACATGAATATTTGATGCTCAGGACTTCTTCTCTTCTCTAAAGCATTTCCCATTTCCCAGGCACTGAAGAGAGCCTCAGGACTCACTTCTCTATTCATTAAACTGTGTTCAAAATAAAAGTAGCGTAGTACTGCTGACCCACCCTCAATAGAGTATTTGTCCAATTAGTTTAAGTCATTGGGATAAAAGAGTGAAATCACCTAGTAAGAGAATATAGTAAGTGAAACATGCCTGGGTCTAGCAGGCAATTGATTAACACTTACCAAAACTTATCTGACTCAAATTTATCACTAAGAATGCCTGGGCCTACCAGGCTGGATTTATTCAACCACAGACTTCTATATTCCACATAATATGACTCACAGAGTGCATGGGCCCTCTTGGTACCTACCAGGTAACAGAAGAATATAGATTGCACTTTAAAATACAGAAGCTAAATTTACCTTCAAGTTTTTTCCCCATAAGGTTTTTCATGCCTTTGTCAAAATTTAACAGAAAATCAATTAAGAAGCTCATTGTGTATCTGGGGTCATATGAGGTCTGATACCTATGTCTCTTTCAGCATATGTAATCAACTATCGTTCATGAAAGGGAAAAACTTCTTTATCCTACTTCTGACTTAGTTTTGTGGTTCCTTCCTTTGCCTGTGAACTCCCAGAACTTTCCTTTCCCTCTTCTTAGGACAAGTCTAAAAGAATGCATTATTTCTATTATTTTATGCTTTTGGATCATCTGTTACTTCATCTTTCCCCTAATTATAAAAAATAATTAAAAATTGCATGTATGGCTCACTATTGGTAGGTCAATACATGTCCAGACTTTGGTCACTATCTGGCCACATCATTCTTAATAGTGAAGCTTCTGGAGAAATTACAGTTTGTTCACTGATCCCTCTTCCTAAGCTGTCACTGGCTTATGAGTCTATAATAGATTGTCTTCTTCTCCCCACACTTTTCCAAAACAGCTTTTACCATGGCCCTCCCTGATCTTTTGTTTAACCGTGTGACTCTTTTTCAGGTCTTGTTTTACTTAATCTCTGTGATGAACTTGATCTTGTTAATCGCTCCCTTTTCTGGAAGATACTCCCCTCCCTTGTCTCTGTTATTCTGTTTTTCCTGATACTTTCTTAACTCCGGCTACTCCTTCTTTGTGTCCTTTGCAGCTCTGTGTTCTCTATTTAATTTATTCATTATATTTTGCTGTTTCCTAGAGTTATTTTGTGGTTCCCTTTTCTTCTTGCTCTACAGCCTGTCCCTGGGCATCATTTGCAGTTTCCATATCTCTTTCAGGCCACATTCCTCTGCAAGCCCCAGACACACATAAACAACTTCTCCCTGGATGTCCTTGCTGTATGTTAGCCACTTCAATCATGATCAAAATTGATCTGCTCACTTTGCATCTTCCAACCTCAAATATACTTCTCCTGGTTTTTCTTTCTTTTCAACCTTCCCTGCAGGTTGCCCAGAAACCTAAAAGTCATTCTTAAATCTTTTTCTTACTATTTCCCCTTTCAGCCAATTGGCAACCTCATCTACCTGTCCTACCTTCACAATATTGTTCTCCTGGGTCTCCTTTTTATTACCACTGTCAGCCTTTCTCCGGATTGAGTTTAGGGTACCATCATCAGCTTCCTAACTGCTCATCTCCCTCTCCCCAGCATGGTCCCCTCTTATATATATATGCTCATGTGGTTGACAAGGGAATGAAATTCCTCAAACTAAAATTTCAAAGTATCTTTCCCTTATTTGTAAACCTACATTGGTTCTCTGACACTTTCCACATGAAAGTTTGAATTCCTTTCTTTTATCAGGCTTCTTATGACAATCCCTGTCTGACTTTTCATGTCAGTCATACTGAGCTAACTCAAATTCCTTGTTCTTTGAAAGAAACAATCTCTTGAGCCTCTGCACAGTTTGATTCTTTATCTGGAATATTATTTTCCCTGGCTCCCCTTTCCAGGACCTTCACCTGGCTCCAATTTTTCCTTCAGAAGCTGGTTCAAAGTTACTCTCAAAAGTCCAGAGAGGGTTTCCTGCTCCAGGTCCCCCTAGAGCCCTTTATCACACTTCTGTACACATACAACTTTTGTACTAGACAGAAAAAAAAAATTAAGGGCAGTAACAGTGTCTTGTTCCTAGTTGCATGCTCAGTGCCTCACACTTAATATGCTACTAGGTGTCTCAGTTAAACCAATGAAAAATTCAGGTATGTAAAGCAGCCTCCAAAATGGCCTTCAATGATCCCCACCTCCTATTATTCATGCCCTCAGGTAGTCTCCTCCCATGTTGCACCACAGGTGGCAACACATGCTGCCAGTTGTGATTAGATCTACAAAGATGTTTATGAGGCAAAGGCCTTCAGGAAGCCCACAGCCAATGGCCCCACAAGACACTAAAGCTATTTGAGAGAACTTGGGAATAGATTCTCCAGTTTCATCCATATCTGCAGGGGCTGTACCTCTGGCTAACAGCTGTAATACATGGATGTTAACCCGTGAAAAATTCTGAGCTATAGCAACCCAGCTAAGCTGCACCCAGATTTCTGATCCTTAGAAATCGTGTGAGATTATAAGCATGTGTTATTTTAAGTTGCTATAGCTACATGTTGAGGCAATTTGTTACACAGTACTAAAGAACTAGTACACCTGGCAAAATGAAGTACTTGCTTTACCATTTCCAGGGCACCTCTGATAACCCCACAGAGCAAATTGCAGTAGCACAAAGAAGATCGCCCAGCAGGGAGTTCTTCCACAAACTCTGCCAGAGGATTCTTGTCTAAAATCAGGGAGAACTCATTTCTGCTTGAATTGTTGCAGGTCACACTTGGTGTAATTCCCAAGTACATCTTGAAAGCAACCTGATAAAGAGAAAAATAAATTATTGCCACTTGGTCTAAAACAGATATCTATTAGCAGGACAAACAAAAATCCTATTACAGGTGTTGCAGCACAAAGGTTAAGCACGAGGAGTCTGCAATTAGGACATCTGGTTTCAACTTAATTTTGCAATTTTTTGACTCTGTGCCATGTGAGAACGTTAAATCCTTTTATTTTATGGAGCATCCTAAGGGACAAGTTTCTGTGAAAATAATATGGCATTTTTTTAAAAAATATTTTTAAAAAGGTATATGTCCTCTAGGAGGGTAAGAAATTAAGTATTATTCATCATCAACATATGAACATGGTATTTGTCACGTTGATCGTAGAAAGAGATAGGATCCTGAATTAGAAGGCATCAAGAACATATCTGCCATGGGAAGGTCATGGTCAGAACAGCGGATGCTGAGGGCAGATTAAACCTGAGGATGTGTTTTGGGGTGGAGAGGAAATTACACTACTGTAGATAAGAAGTTGCTGAGGAGAAAGGGTTAGTGGTGGGACTAGAAAAACATAAACGAGTGACAAAGTAATTCTCAAAAATGTCTGCTGTTTTATAGGACATGGAGAATTTTATAATGTAGAAATGAAAGAAATCTTGGAGACTCCTTCTTTTAAACCTCTAATTTCACAAAGGAATAAACTGGAGGGAAGTAAAATGGCGCACCAAGACCCCAGTAGAACTTAGTTGCTTGGCTCCTACTCCAAGGCAATTTCTTTTCACAAAACACATAGGCCTGGGTTCTAAAGTTTATTAATGGAAATTTAATAGCTTGATGTATTGTCATTTTTCAAATAACGTAATTTAATTTTTAAATTAAGAGCAGTTATGTAGGATAGAAATAGAAATTATTTTCTTAAGTTATTTCTAATTTGAGGTACTAAGAAATTCTTCATTAATTCATTCAATAGGTACTTATTGAGCATGGCCAGCCTAGTACAGTGCCTGGCACACAGTGAGAGTTCAACAGCAATTTTCACAATAAATTCTTGAATAAGCATCTGATCTAAGTTTGACACCATATTTAGAACTGAATACAGGCGTATGAGTGAGTTTTCATCAGGTGGATGAGGTGAGGTGGGGTGGGGCCCAATCTATTACACTCAGGAACATGGGGTCTGAGGTGCCATGATGAAGTTCAAGGGAGGTCTATATCTTTCAATCTGTGGGCAGTGAGAGCCCTAAAGATGTAAACAGGCTATGCAGCATTGGATCCTTCTGTTTTAGAGAGATCTCTTTCATGTAGGATGTAGGATAAATTTAGTGTTATGGCTGGGATGGGCATGAGGTCAAAGGGAGAGAAACTAATCAAGAGGTTACCATGATGACTTAGGAAAGAAGTGATGATGAGAACCCCTCTTGTTTTGTTTTTTCTTCAAAACTCAAACCCTCCCCAAAGTTTTCCATATAAGTATTCCAAATCCTAAGACATGGCTCAAGTGTCTAAAACTAGGCAGTATAAGAAGACATAAAATGAATTCCTGCCTTCCAAATCTTAAGTCATACAGCAAGAGGAAAAAAAAAAAAAAAAAAAAAAGAAAGAAAAAAAAAGAAGAAGAGGAAAAAAAAGAAAAAAGACAGAAAAACCCTGGTGAAACTCTGTGTTTGGGGATTGGATTTGGCTCCCCATCAAATGGCTGAAACCCATTTCTGCTAATGTTGATTCATCCTCCTGGAAAATTCCGAGACTATTGTACGTCTTAGTGGGAACTTCTTTCTGATTTTCAATCTAAGCCACATGGAAATAATATTAAAAGGAAGCTGTGCACTTTGAATTTATTCTAAGTCCCTATGTTTAGGCTGCCATTTCATGGCCCAATATCCACCAGTAGGAGGCATTATCTGAACACTGTTGGGAAATGTGCATTCCTAGGGAATGACATTGTTTCCTTATCTGGCTGAATTCAGCCTGAGAAGGAGGACTGTTGTTTCTAATGAAGAAAGAGCTCCACCCTCAGCCACTGCCACAGCTGCGGAGTCAATAGCAAGGGCAAGCATTTTCCCTCCTTGTGTATCTCCAACATGGATGCTTTTCAGAGCATGTTAAAATTCTTTCTTAACCAGAAAACTGCTATTGGCTACAGCTTCATGGCTTTACTGACCTTGGGAAGTGAGCGTCTCTTTTCGCTTGTGGCTTTTAGGTGCCCCTGCAGCACTGAGAATACAGTCTATGGGTTGGTTTTCCTTTTTGCTCCTGCCTGGGTGTTACTGATCCTAGGATTCTTTCTGAACAGCAAAGCATGGAGACTCTTCACAGGCTGCTGTGTAAACCCCAGGAAAATCTTCCCTAGGGGTCATAGCTGCCGTTTTTTCTATGTCCTGGGCCAGATCACTCTGAGTTCATTGGTGGCTCCAGTAATGTGGCTCTCTGTGGCTTTGCTTAATGGAACTTTTTATGAATGTGCCATGAGTGGAACAAAAAGTTCAAGACTCCTGGGACTGATTTGCAAGGGCAAGCCCAAGGAGTGCTGGGAAGAACTTTACAAAGTGTCTTGTGACAAAACTAGCATGCTACCCATGGACAATGAAGAAGTGAAACTGTCCCTTCAAGCGCAGTCTCAGGTAAGAACAAACCCGCCTTTTTCTCCCAGCATGAACTTGAAGTATTCTCTGTCCTCCTTTCAGCCAGGGTGGACTCCTTTCAGTCTGAGTTCTGCCAGAAAATTTTCAAACTAAATGGAAATCGGAACATGATGCAGCAGGAAGACAATCTCAGGAAAAGCTTTTTAGAAGCTGGATGGCTTAGTAAAATTGCTGATTGGATTATATCTTTTCCATTTCCGAAAAGAAAATATCCTCTGGGTTATGCATATGTAAATGCTTAAGTACTTTAAAGCAATCTCTCTGGCTTGACTTTGTAAATAATGCATAACACCAAATCACAAACTGAGTGTTAATGGCTGAACGGTAATTAAAAATTACTATCTTCCATCCATTATTTATTTTATAACTGGTTTCTTGAAACATAAGCATAGCTTATCCATCTATTAAATTATGGCTGAACCAAATGAGATACTACTTTTCAAAGTTGTATGAATATAATCAGTGTAGGGATTCACTTGAGTGGTTTCTAGTGATTGCTCTTTCCATGTATAGATGTTGTCAAGATTGAGAAGAATTTTCTATACCAAGTAGGACTCTGAAATCTTAGTGAAAATTGACTACATTCTCTAGGGAGATAATGTATTTTACTCTTTGTGTCATGCTGTTAAGGAAATTCTTGCATTACTTTAGAAGCTCAAGATGTGGGGCTTTGTTTTATTTAGTGGACAGAATTGTAACTCCACCTAATTGATGCTAGCTACCATCTGTCCAGGTATATGAACACAAATCCAGATGTACAGCCCTTCCCTGGCTTTAGGAAAAGAATTACTTCCTATTTGTGAGTAGTAGGAATTCCATTCCCCAAACCAAAATAAACAGTAGATAAAAAGATTCCCAATTTGGCAGGAATACTATGTTTTTCAGAATAAATACACTGAAAATAGTATAATTTTACTTTTTTGACAAAGATTTGCCTTTACAACACATCAAAGCAAACTTTGTTCTCAAAATCATATTTTCCAAAGCTGGTTGGCAATAAAGTCATACTTTCTTTATAAACTGATAAGCCAAAAAAATCTAAAAAAAAAAAAAAAACTTTTGTTTAGTGCATAAAGCACATCTTAGATAAAAAATGCCAGGCTCCCAAATGTCTTCCATCTTTTGTTGAAGGAAGGTATTAATTACAAATGTTATGGAAGAATGAATGATTTATGGTTTATGTCCTCAGGCACCAGGCTCCATTCAGTCAGTGCCAGGTTCAAACACTTATCACTGTGTAAGCTTTTCTTCTCTAAACACAAGCACAAGGAAATCATGCACATCCTGTCATAGCTGAGACTGGGCACAACGACATGTTGATTTTTCAGCAGAATGAGAAGACCTGGGGCTGATTCCTACGGGAAGATGCCTCAGAGATGTGGACACAGGGAGTTGTAGCAATAGCAGGTGCTGACCATGAGGTTCAGATAGGCAAAGGGAAACATACAGTGCAGACCAATAATTGGGCGTGTGGGTGGGAGTGGAAAAAGTACATTCATCCCTGGGTGGGGCAGAGCAACAAGTAATCCAGCTGAATGACTCTATTATTAAGGACAGTCGACTGGAGTAGTGGAAAGGGTCAAGTCTTGGAGCTAACTGGTCTTAGGTTTGAATCCTGATGCTACCACTCATGAGCTATGTGACATAGAACTTGCATTTCAACTTCTCTGAGCCCCAGTTTTCTCATAGTGGGGGATAATAACACCTACCTTGGAGAGTAGTTGGAAGGTCCAGCATAAAGCTCCTAGAACACATAGGTTTCCAAGTTGTTGAGAAAACTGCCAGGGTTTAGGGAAGGAGACTCATGCAAAACAGGACAGTAATAAGGCCTGAGATGGGAGCATCCACCAAACGGTAGTTCAAACTGTGGATACTGTGAATTGGGGGGAAAGGCAAGAAGATTCAGTACTCAGCAGTCAGGTGAGAACAGGTTAATGCTAAGGTCAAGCCTAAGCAGGGATGGGGATCTGAAGATGATCATACAATTTCTAACTCAGCTAGAGATAGCTCAGAGTCCTAGTTGTAGGGAAAGAGGAAGTTAGATGAAGGAAGGAGGAAGATCTGAGGGAGCCAACCACAAGTCCACAAATGACTGAGGTAATATGAGGACTTTCACATGATGGTTGTTGTGCCTTGCTCATTAATCATAAGTACAGAAAGATATGAATTCAAGTAATGCTTTTACATAAATATATATACATTTGAAAAATAGCAGCAAGCGATAAGAGCTAATACTGATTATACTTTTGTGTCCAACGTCTTTTCCCTAAATTCCCCAAAATACCCTATGAGATGGGTAGCCCCCATTTTACAATTGAGGAAACTGAGGCACAGGGGATGTCTAGGCAAGGGGAACACTAGGGTTTAAAGCCAAGTAGGCCGATCCAGAACTGGCATTCATACTGAGGCTGAGACCCTTCACAGGAACCTCTTATTGAGAGAGAGAGGTTGGGAATCCCTGATCTAGAATTTACTTGTGGTTCTGTTTTGGTCTAAATGGGTTCATTTGCAGATTATTGTTTCTGTTTTAAAATGAGCCCTCCCTTAGTTTGAGGGATACTAAGGGTCATTTGAATTAAATGTTAAAAGAAACTTTCAAAGAGATCTGTTAGCTGTTAATTAAATATAAAATTAATTCCAATTGTAAAAACAGAATTCCAAAACCAAAAATATTTAGGATTTACATTGAGATATGTAGACACAGTGCAACCATTCATATCAGAGAGGATATGAATTTTGCTTTTTCTAATTATCAAAATTCAGAAAAATAATCCTCAAAATTTGGAATGACCCCAAGTTTTTCCTCAGCACTTAGATAGGCTTTAAATTCTTACAACTTCAGCATCCCTCTTATAGTATGCCTCTCTTCCTTTACTGTGGGGAGTAAGTAATGACTTTTCTCCCAGTGTTTGCTGCTCTTTACAAACATAGTCACATGGGAAAAATTGGCCTATAGCTATATATACACATTTATTAATGCCTAAGACACCTGACTAATGAACTGATCCTTTGCTCAAATAATCACAATTACTGATGTATAGAATTTTCCCCTCTAATAGCTAATATATTTGGGGAGCTTGATTTATCCAGTTCTAAGATAAGTTATACTTTATATTCTCTTCCATTTTCTGGCCTTCTGGTTATTTCTTTGCATGGCAACAATGTTGGGTGGGAGAACAGATATTAAGTAAACTCTAACTTCATGTTGGCTGTTAAAAAAGTGTTTAAAAATCAAGATGAATTATTTGAAATGAGGTATGGTAATGACAGTGCTATCAAAATAGCTATATCCTCTCCCAGTTAATTTAAATGTGTACCACCCCAGCTCCCTGAGAACTGATTTTGCTTTCACTTGTCCTCCATATTTCTTTCTTCCCAAGATTCTAGGATGGTGCCTGATTTGTTCAGCATCTTTCTTCTCTCTGCTCACCACTTGTTATGCCCGCTGCCGATCTCAAGTTAGTTATCTGCAGCTGAGTTTTTGGAAGACATATACGGAAAAGGAGAAGGAACAGTTGGAAAATACGTTTGTGGACTATGCCACCAAGTTGAGTGAGAGGAACCTGAAATGCTTTTTTGAAAACAAGAGGCCGGGTGTCTTTCCCTTGCCCAGTTTTGCTGCCTGGGAGGCTGCTTCAGAGCTGCATTCTTTCCACCAAAACCGGCAACATTACAGCACTCTTCACAAGGTGGTGGATGATGGTCTGGAACCTTGCCCCCAGGATGATGAGACCACAATGGTCCTCGTGGGTACTGCCCATAATCTGTAGCTCATCCACCATCACTGGTTCCAGATGCCCAGCGGTACACTCCTTCAAGAAAGCCTCCAGCTATAGCACAGACACCTTGTATCTCTGCGTTTGCTCACAGCTAGTTTCGTTACAATACCACAAACAGAAACTGCTTTGAAGTTCAGATGCAGACAGTGTCAGGATGTGCTCGAGTTGGGGCTAACTGATGATATATATTTTTGCATTGGTGGAGGGTTGGGCTTATAGGACCAAACATTGTTCCAAGTTCTAAGATTTTATGATTGAGTGGACAGATTCATGCAAGAGGATCTGCCACTCTCTGTAAATATTGATCATGGTATCTGGGGACTGAGTGATGGCTTGTGCCAGAACAAACTACTCTTTACATAAGACTGCCTTACACAGTGGGATCTGTGGTGTGGTCAGCAGGAACCCCCATTATGTAAAATCATCCTACTGCCATTCAAGACGTATGAAATTTTACCATTAGGAATTCTTTATCTCAAAATTTGAAGACTTCAGTTCTCAAAATTAGTTAATTGAAAGAATGTGATATCTAAAATTCAGAGTTTTCCACAAGTTTTTACTGTGTACTGAAGATATGCCCTTGGGGCAGGGCTGGTCATGACTTCTGTGAGCCCTAGGCATTTTATGCCTTCACAGACCGATTTCTGCATTCAAAAATATTAATATTATGTATTAGAACACTTTCCTCAACTTAAAAGTTCATTGATTTCCTTCTGATTTTAAAATTAAAAACACTTCCATGTACAAGTATTGTGGGTTCTGAGTGAGGGTGTGGAGTCTACTATTTTGTGAGTACGTCTTAGTCCATTTGAAATACTATAACAAAATGCCATAGACTGGGTGGCTTTCAGAAAAAATGGAAGTTTATTTGCCATGGTTCTAGAGGCTGGGAATTCCAAAATCAGAGTGCTAGTAGGATCAGGTTCTGGTGAGACCCCTGTTCCAGGTTGCAGGCTGCTGACTTCTCACTGTGCCCTTGCAAGTGGAAAGGGCAAATGTGCCCTCTTCAGCATCTTCTATAAGGGCACAAATTCCATGCCTGAAGGCTCTGCCCTCATGATCTGGTTACCTCCCAAAGGCACCACCTCCTAATCCATCACCATGGGAGTCAGGATTTCGACATATGAATTTTGGAGTGATACAAGCATTCAGACCATAACAGGGCAAATTGGCCCTGACTAGAGGTCTTGGGACACAGTCCAAAATAGTACTGGTATGTTGTTTTGCAGTTTCACATTCATCAGAAATAATTCAAATTTAGATGGGCATGGTGGCACATGCCTGTAATCCCAGCTGCTAGGGAGGCTAAGGCAGGAAGATCACAAGTTCAAAATCAGTCTTAGCAACTTAGTGAGGCCCTAAGCAGCGAAGTGAAATCTTGTCTCAAAATAAAAAAATGTAAAAAGGGCTGGGGATGTGCCTCAGTGGTAAAGCACCTCTGGGTTCAATCCCTGGTGCCAAAAAAAAAGAAAAAAAAAAGAAAAAAAATTCAAGTTTTGCGTTTTACTATATAATATATATTCATATTAGTGTGTGTGTGTGTGTATGTGTTTGTAAATTCTCTGAGTGGATTTGTGCCTAAGGAAGAGGAGCCATGTTTTGTGCTGTGACTCATCTCTTGTGTCACTGAAGGTCTAGGAAGCTGGATATGAGCTCCATTACCATGGAGATCCTGACAAACTGAGGGGAGACCCCTACGAGTGTAAGACCCAGAACATGTCTGTGATATTGTGATTTACAATAATAAATGTACATTTTATTTTCGGGCCCATTTCTGGCATAGAGCTGCTAAAACCCTTATGCTCGCCATGATTTGTTTTTTCGTATTCTAATGGAATGACTGTTGGCTCCTGGAGAGCCTCATGCTGGAGTGCAGGGCAGGGGATGGATATTGGCGGAGGAACCATCCATGTGATTAGAGGGTTGAAACTACTCTCAAATCTCTATGAAGTAAATAGGAGCTGAAGGTTGAGTTAATTATCAACAGTGACTAATTTAATCAATCGTGCCTCCATAAATCACCCCTAAAGGACAGGATTCTGAGAGCTTCTGGGTTGGCCAGCACACTGGGGAAGGCATGCCCAGAGAGGTGGAAGCTCCCTACCCCTACTACCCACACCTTGCTCTATGCGTCTCTCATTTGACTATTCTTGAGTCGTATCCTTTTTGTAAAAATAGGTACTCTAACTAAAGCCAATGACAAGCTAGCAAATGAACCTGAAGAAGGAATCTGTAGCCATGTCAGACCAAAGCCATAGGTAGACTGGGAGCCTACTGCTTGTGATTGGCATCTAGAGTTGGGGGGAATTACTATGGAAATGAGCCCTTAACCCTTTGGGGGAAGGTTCTGAATTTAACTGTGGTTTCAGAAATGAACTGAATTATAGACAAGCAGCTGGTGTTGGAGAATGGCGGTGTTGGCAGCTGGAGTTGGTCAGTGTGGGACCACACTCTTGATGGTCAGGATGATGAAGAAAGAAAAATTGTATTTTTTTCTATATACAATATGCTTTGGATTTTGGAGATACAGTATCATTTGGTGCCTGTGTGTGTTTGGATCAGAGACAGGACAGGGATTAGGGATGTAAGGTGGCAGAGGTGGCAGGATGAAGATAGATAAAACTCAGCAAATACAAATGTTCTTCTGTATCCCTTCTTGATTTAGAGCTTGTCTGCCCTTAAGTGTCTGCTGAGCTGGGAGATGGCAGATGGAACTAGCCAATGTCCATTCATCTCTTGCCGAAGCAGCAGTTCTACAGAAGTAGCTTACTTGTAGAAAGTTAAAGATGGAGGAGTCAACTTGGAACATTTTTCTGCCACCTTCAACCCCAGAGATTTTCTGAGGCCAGAAAGCTCCTGCTCATGACAATGGCTGACCCGTTCAAGAATATCCAAACCGACTAGTAACAAGCCAGCAGCCTGAGGTAGTTTTATCTGCAGCTTAGTGAGCAGCAGAGGAGCTCATCATCCTACCCTGGAACAAGTCACCCCAGGATGAGTCAGATTCCATCTTGACTCCCGGTCCTAATTCCTTTAGAACAGTACTTTGCTCAGGGGGGAAATAAGTCCAAGGAACCTTATCTGTCCCATGAACAGCCTTGAAGGGAATGGGTGGAGATAGGGAGAGCAAATTGCTATCTGTTCTTGGGTGTTCAGAGGAACCAGTATCCAGAGGTAGGGAGACAAACTGGTTTTGGTAAGGAAGACTTTAGAAGTATGGACAGTTTGTTGTCTTAAGTTGGGTTCCTTAGAAGTAGTGCCTATCAGAGGAAGCCGTGTGTGATTTATTAAATCACCTCTTAGCAGGATAGACCCAAGAAAGAAGGAGGTTTCAAGTGAAGCCTCATATGCCAAATTATCCCATAGGGAATTCTGTGCCACCATCCTTGGGCTTGGGCTCACAGTGGGCTCAGAGGTTTTAGCTCTGGCTAAGCATTGTTCCAGAGCAGGAGATAGCATTCCCCCAGACAACTCTAGGCAAAGAGCCATCTGTGGCCCAGAGGTGACCCTCCAGAGAAGGGTTCACTGCAGTGACTGAAGGATAAACACCATGCAATTAAATAATGGAGAAGGTATCATAAGGTTCTCACTGATGTGTGCTATAATAGTCTCCTTCAGGTCTAGAACCAAAACATAGGAAAGACATTCTGGACACTAGTCCTCAAGCTGAGGCTGACTCCATTTTAACTTCTAATTTTTCCTGAAGCCAGAGTAACAAATGTGGGTGCCTTGTACTCTTTTACAACCATTGTTCTGTTACATAAAAGAAAAGGATTAGAGAGTACTTTTTAAAAGAATTTGATGTCTTCCCATACAAGGAATATGTATAAGAAAAAAAATCATTGATATATAACACCTACCTTTTCTAATTTATCCCAAGAATAAGTTGTGTAGAAGTATATATGATTCTTTTTTCTGTGCAGTTCCTATTTTATACAGACTTGACTAATAAACTCAGTAATTTTAAGATACTCTCAGCTTAAACATATGCAATGGCAAATGGAAAGAAAGTAATTTAGTAAAGATTAAAAAAATAAGGCTTGAGAGACACATCATTACATAATTCTATATAATGTTCTTATAACTTTAAGTAACACATTGCAAGATGCATATGTGTCCAAAATACATATGTGTCTAAAACAAAAAATACATAAGGCTTTCTACTTGGGACCTTTGAAATGATATACATTTAATATATATACCACTGAAATATATACATTTAAAAGGAAAATCATAAAATTATTGATTTAAAATATAGTATCATATATCAAGGCCTGATGATCCATTGATTTTACTATAAGAACTGGTTAAGACTTCAGAAGTCACTAGGTGGCAGAGAATTCCTACCTGTTTTCACATGATATATTTCAGGGATTTCAAACTACTAATTTGTGTTAATTAGTAGTTGAAATTAGTAGAGAAATAGAAATTAGTAGTTTTTATTACTAATTTGCCTAAGATAAATCAATGTATAAAAGGATAAAATTTATTTTGGTTCACAGTTTTGGAAGTTTCTGTCCATTTGTGCCTTGGGCCTGTGGCAAGGCAGCGCCACATGAGGAAACATATGGCAGAGCAAAACCACTTACCTCATGAACAGGAAGCAAAAGAGAGGAAGAAGAAGGCTGGGGTCCCACCATCCCCTTCAAGGTCATGCCCACAATCACTTAAAGACCTCCCACTATGCCTTATATCTTCCAACTACCACCTTGCCTTGGGTTTTTGGATATTTGGAATAGTTAAGCTCAAACTATGCTTCTACCATGTCAGTGAGGCGAAGTGTCACAGTTTATTTCTTGGTGTCTTCCAGTGCTCAATAATCTGGTAAAATCCAGTCACCAGGAAAGAATCCAGTTACCTGGAGACTACAACACTATGAAGATGCCTAAGCTTGTCATGCAGAAAAAGAGAGGAAAAGAGACAGACAGACAGAGATAGGGAGATCCTAAAAGTCCCCACTGTTCCAGTCATTCTAGCTTAGGTGTCAGATATAAATGAAGAGGTCTTTGTGGAAGTCTAACCCCAGTGTACATGGCATGGAGAAGAAGCAGAAAGTCCAACCAATACCTGGAAAAAAAGGCTCCAGATCTAAGGCCCTAGTCAAACCATTCCAGCATTCCCCAGACATTAAAGCTATCACAACTGAAGTTGCAGTTTTGTAGAGCAGTCTCTACTATGTTCTATTCAAATCTCTGACCTAGAAAATCATACACTTTAAAAAATACGCATTATGTTAAGACACCAAATTTGGGGGCAATATGGAGCAACTTAGGCAAATCAAACACAAACTAATAAAAATAAGAATTTATAAAAAGAAAATAGGAGGCACATTATATTTATAAACAGATTTATTCAAAGATTTTCTCTATGCACAGACTTTCCCTTAAGGTTTTCTTCTTCTTTAGGTTCCATTTAGCAGTATTTAGCAGTACATCCTCTGTGGTATGATTTAGTAAATGCTGAATAGGTACCTCTCCAAAATAGCTCCACCAAAGCCTGAGATGCACTTTTAATTATTTCTGGTAAATTCTATTTGAAAGGAACACACCGCTGCGGGTTAAATTCCATTTAAAGTAAACATATTATTGGGAGGAGTGACCCATTAAGTTATTATTTGTCATTAATATCTGGGACAAAAATAGGAGTGGAGGAGATGAGAGGATAGGCCTTGAGTAAGCTGGAAACTGATTGGTCTTTTAAGTGTTGTCTTTAGACCATCAGCATCAGCAGCAGCATCCTGAGGAAGCTTGCTAGAAATGCAAAATCCCAGACCTGCTGGATCAAGTATGTAGTTCAACAAGATCTTAGCTGATTTCCTATGCAACATAAATTTGAGAGGCAGAACAGTGGTTCTTAAATTTAGCAAATATCAACGTCATCTGGAAGGCTTATTAAAATGTAGATTGCTGAACTCCACCTCCAAAATATCTGATTCAGTAGGTTTGGAGTGAAGCAAGAGAATCTGCCTTTTTAGCAAGTCCTCAGGTGATGCTGATACACAAGGCCTCACCCCTTCTTGCTTTTACCAGTGACCACATCTTGAGGATGATGACTCTAATGCACAGAGCAGACCATTCTGGGTAGGGCAGACTAGAAGAAACTCAAGAATTTTGGGCTCTGCCCCAGGTCTACTGAATCAGATATCTTTGTTATGTTTTATCAAACTATACAAGAAATTGAGATGCCTTTTGGTTTGCTCAAGGATACATTTTGTCTTTTAGGAATATTTTAATAATGCTTATTGAACATGTTTTGCATTTTTCTTGTGAACTTTCTTTATAGGTATTCTTCATTGCTATTGTAAATAATTTTTTTCCACTATGTCTTCTAAGTGATTGATAGCTGAGTACACTGAAAAGCTCTTGTTTTATGTGTCTCAACTTTATACAACACTATTGATCCTTTTATTGTTTGTGGAGCTTTTCAGAATTAGAAAAGTAACATTTTGCAACCCCTAATAATGTCATGGATCTAGATAACAAATAAATTCTAAATTGTGAGGCAAAAGCAAGAAAGATGAGGCCTTGGGCAACTTGAAGCCACTCATCCATATTAGCATCCCTAAACATGGCAACCAGATATTACATGCCTTGTGATGTGAGACTAGAGTACACAGTACCACCTGCTGAATATTGTTTCCAAAAAATTAAACCTGAAGCTAATCCAGTTTTTAGACATAACTACTAGCTTGCAGGGAATATCAGCAGCAGAAAGAAGGGTAATTCACACCCTAAGGAAGCAACCAGATAGATCTAGATATAGAATATGCTATTTTGCAGGTGCTATAGTTTGAATTTGAAATGTACCCCAAAGGCCCATGTGCTGAAGACCTGATCACCAGTCTTTGACACTATTGGGAGGTGGGGGCCTAGTGGAAGAAAATTAGGTCATTGAGGGAAGTGCCCTTAAAGAGGACATTGGGAACCCAGTCCCTTTCTCTCTTTGCTTCCTGGCTGCCATGAGGTAAGCAGCTTTGCTTTACCACATGTTCTCTGCCATGATGTTCTACCTCGGCACAGGCACTAAGTGACAGAGCCAAGCAACCATGGATTGAAATCTTTGAAACCATGAGCCAAAGTGAACCTTTTCTCCTTTTAAGTTCTTTATCTTAGGCATTTTGTCATGGTGACAGAAAGCTGACCATTTCAGTAGGTGATTAATTTTTTTCCACAGATTGATGGCACTAAAAAGAATATATAGGATATAGATAAGATATAAAGACCTAACCAAATTCAATACGTGGACTTTATTTGTGTCCTATTTCAAACAACTGTGAAAAGATAATTTTGTGATATTTTGGAAAATTTGGATGTTATATGGGTATTAGATGATTTTACAGAATTATTAATTTTGTTATATGTTATAATGACATGCTGGCTTATGTTTTAAATGTCAGTTCCCATTAAGTTTTTATATAAATTGCCATGATGCCTAGAATTTTACTTAAAATATCTTAGTTTAAAAAAAGGGGTGAGTTGAAGCATGAAACAAATTGGCAAAATATTGATACTTTTGAAGTTGGATGGTACATACCTATGATTCATTACATTGTTTTTTAAAATTTGTGTTTGAAAATTTTCATAATAATTACTTGGAGGGAGTTATTAGTAATAACCTTTTCCATTTTTATAAATAACCATAAAGTTCAAAAAGGCTAATGCAGTGAAGCCATCATTAAATTACAGAACCTAAATCTGGTGCCAAAATTTGTCTAATGCCTAACTTCCAACACACAAATGCTGCCTCATGTTGTTGTTATTCTTATGTGTTCATTTAAACTTTAAGAGCATGTTTCCTCAATTTTAAAATAAAGGATGTTGAATTATTACATCTCAAAATTTCTTTCAACTCTGTCATTTTAAATTTTATAGTCAGTAGCACATGAATTCCCAGTCATTGGCTTCTTGGTGCAGTCCTGGGAATAGACGTCTGTCCCCAAGTCTCCTAACCTCTCTCTTGGGTCCTGGACTCTTCCATCCTGAACAGCTTGTCACCTTTGGTTTCAGATATTTGGAATAGTTAAGCTCAAACTATGCTTCTATCACATCAATGAGGACAACTTTCCATTTATTTATTTTTATTTCCTTAGATAAAAATTATAGTTGATAAAGAAGGAATTTTTAGTAGTAAGAAGTTCACAAAAGATTTAGAAAACTCTCTAAACTTTAATGTTTACATATTTTAGATTTAGAGTCCACCTTTCTTTCTGTCTGACCAACTATCTTTTAATAGTTTCAAATTTCTTGAAGCTGTAGGAAAATGCTATGAAGAAATCATTACAAGTTTTAAATTATAGTGGAAACTGAGATTAAAATGGGTAAAATGAATTGATGCACTCAGCTAATCACATTTACTGGATCATTTCAAGGAATACGATAAAATCAGAAAAGTAATAACTCAGGTGATATTGAGTGACTTTACTTAAGAATAGTACCTCAAAATGTGCACATCCTTTGTCAGAGCATAAGACCCATGAAATGTTGACTGGTTCCCTTTCAATAACATTCTATTCCTAGTCTTTAACATAAAGGGATGTGCTTCTGCAATAATAATGAATGCTGATGGTTTCAACAGAACAAGATCTCCCTGGGGTTTTGTTGGTATTTGTTTCATGGGAGGAAACAGGAGGGATAGTAATCAGGGTTTTTCCTTAAATAGTTGGCTAACGACAAGCAGGTTTCACTGGTCCTGTGCATGAAGTATAGCAGTTTAAAAACTATGTAGTTATGAACTGGTATTAAATCAATTTCCATCTTCTTTGGAGCCAATGTGTTGAAACCACAGCTTTTCTTCCTTCCTCTTCCCCAGGAGATAAGATAGTCTTCCCAACCTTTGTTGGATGGGCTTGACTTCAGTCAAAACTCTTGGTATCTTTGGAGTGTTTTCCACTGTTTTTTCCAGTTACATTATGTTTTGTTTGAAACATTTAAAGGAAATAAAATGAGAGATAACTCAAAGAATTTGGATGCAGTATCTTGTGAGTGGCAGCCCTTTCCTGCCACTTCACTTCTACAGCAGTGCCCTAACGCCCCCGGAACACAGTCTGAAAACACATGCTCTAAAGATGGGTGCCCATTAGAAAGATCTGGGGAGCATTTACAAAACTCTAATGCCCAAACTTTGCCTTATTTCCAGAGACCATGATTTGACTGGTCCAAAGTAAGCCCTGAGCTTTCTTGGAAAGCTCCATGTGATTTTACAGAGCAGCTGGGATTGATAACCACTGCCCTGAGTGTCACTGAGAGGTCAGGGCAAAACTGGACCAAATCTTACTTCAACATAGCCTAAAACTCACACCAAGCAGGAAGGGCCCAGAGTTTGATTGACCTTCCTAATGTACCCCCAAGTCCTTAGGTTCAGAAAGTGCTCGTTTTAGCCTTTGGGGTTTTGTTTCCCAGAATATTTGCTCTACAGTTTTCAAATCCTGGTAAGGAATTTCATTGTAAGTAGTTACCTGAATGAAATACCCGCAAAGCGAATGCTAAGTTCAGTCCACACACTTAGGTTTGTTTTGAAGGAGCTAGGAATAGGCCACACCAAAATGTGCCACTCTGGCATACTGATTGTTTTGAGTTCAAGGCACTTGAAAAACAGCAGCTGCAAGGCAGTCTCTCTGACTTTCCTGCTGTTTCTTGAAGGCAGGATCTAAAATTCTCATGTGACGGCTCCCTTCCCTGTCCTAGAAGGAAAGTATTCTTATCATGGAGGACATGAAGTTGAGGCTGAGGGAATTCTGTATAGACTTAATTAAAATAATTCTTCTAGCCTTGCCAGATAATTGAGGGTTTTTTTTTGGCAACATAATATTTGTCTAATTCAGTACCTAAGAGTTCAATCCTTTGGGTCTCCCTTTTCCTTATGAAGTTTCTCAGACTATGTAAAATTTGTGTTAAATAAATCATATGACTTTTTTCTATTGATCTGTTTTAATGTCAATCTTATTCTCAGGCCCAGCATAAAAAAAATGAATGAACAAACAACCTAAGATGATAGAGGTGAAGCCTTTCCTTCTCTACAATTTGACATCATTCTCTCATGCATTTCATCCAAAGGAACTAAGCAATAAAAATAAAACCAAGAATTTCTGATGTAAAGTTAAGACAGCCTAGTTTACATGTGCTGAGATGGAAAATTCAAAAATTCTTTCCTGTTGTGCATATACAAATATGTAACAATGAATCCTACTATTATGTATAATTATAATGCATCAATTTTAGTAAAAAGGAAAAAAATCCAAAAGAAGAAGAAGACAGACAGACAGACAGACATGGCTGTTCAGGATCTCAAATCCTGGAACAATTTATACATCACTAGACCACAAAGTAATTAAGTACTTTAACAACACCACCAAAGACCAGAGAAACAGATTGGTAAATATTAGGTTACTTTCCATGTAATGGTAAAAGCAGAGGGGACTTCCTGATGGGGCTGGCTAAGAAGGGCCTCTTTGGAGATTTGGCCATCCTATCCTCTCTCTCTCGATTCTTTGACATGTCTGATAACAACTTAGTGTAGGTTGGTGACTTGGGATTTCAGCATGAGTCCATTTTGATCTGGTCTCTAGGGTCCAACAGAGGGACTCAGCACAAATATAGGTGACTCATACATTTTATTTAATTGTGGGCAATATTAGAAACCATTAAAGGTAAAATTGGAGCAAAAAAAATTCTCCCTGGAGCATCTCTGGTAACAGTGCCAGGGAGACAGGATGATTGGGTCAAATCAGATTTCCTAAGTCCTGATCATAAACAGAAAGGAAAGATGGACATTCTTAAGCAAGGGGAGAGGCAGCACTAAGTTAGTTTAGGGACTTGCAGAATTTGCTGAGAGTTAAGCCTTAAGAAATACTGTCTGTGACTAAAGGGAAAGTACTCTAATCCAATGTAGTCATAGTTACAGTGTAAGGGTAATTTTCCTGCAGGTGCCTTGTCTTCATGTTAGAATCAGAGTCAATGTGGTCTTCTGAATTCAATCCAACCAGCCTGCAAAATCCACAGACCTTGTGACTGGATATATACATGCTTTTCCATACAAAAGAATATTGCCCTCATTTTCCCTTTTACCCCTCCCTGAGGTATAGAGAAAAATAGATCAAGTATGTGGGGGTTTATATAAGGCAGTTCTTGCCTACTCAGTGGGAAGAATCAAGCCTAAGTGATTACAATTATTTTAAAATTCTCTTCTTTTTAATAAGCTCATCTGCCATATTTCTAGACCAAATGGTAAAAATTTGCAAACTATTTTAAGAGTTGTTTTTGCTAATAATATTATCATTTTTTAAATACTGAAAATTTTATTACCACAAAGAATTTTTCTTTTCTTTCAGTTTACTTCCACGCCCTTCTTCTCTGCTTAAAAAAAAAAAAAATGCTACTAAGTAGGAAAATGGTCTGACATTCAGCTAACTGTGATGCCAGCCTTCTCTGGAATGCTATGTTGTGTTGGGCTGTGACTTCCTTGGAATTTGATTCTTATTTACCAAGGGCTCCCACTTATTTTAATATATGTTAGAAAAAGTGGAAAAAAGGAAAACAATTCAACAGTCCTCTATCATTATGAGTTAGTCTTTGAAGAATAGAAATGGCAAAGAAAGATTTTGGATTTAGCCTTTATCTGATTAGCTTCCAGATTTTCAGTTGAAAGATTCAAGGAAGCAGCAATTCTGGTTCAACACAAATCCTTTTTGCTCCTGGGTCCTCCCCTTCCTGCACTGTGATAAGAACCTCTAGCTAGGTCTCCAGTTTCTACCATGTGGTTTGTGAACTTGCATTCTCCACATCCATCCAGACTGTACTAACAAATGAGCTTGTTCCTGACTCCTCCCTACTCCTTCAGTTCTGTATACAGTAAAGAATGCCAGTGTCTCCAACCCATCTAGACCCTGAGGACTCTCTACCATTCCAATACCTCAGTTTCCTAGCTTCATCTTTTGGATGGGAGTGGGAGACCCATAAAATAATGGCTAAATTCTCAAAAGCCTATTTATAAATTATTGTAATATGAGATAGAAGTGAGATATACAAATAGATTAGGGTTTGGGGATCTTGGTAACCAACAGAGTGACAACTGTTGTCATTCTGATATGGGTGAAAGAAGTGGGAGGTGCCTTTCATCCTCAGCCCTTGCATCCTGCACTCTCAGGGATTTCCTTCCTGGCAGGTTGTCCTAGGTAGAACACTGAGTGACTTGAGATGGAGTAACTTTGAGCTGAGTGAAGTTGTTCTGCTTTAGTATCTGCCTTCTGCAGTTGTAAAGGAAGCACAGAGCCCTTCTCCATGTCCTAGAAGGAGGAAGTCACATTATCACCTGGTGAGAATGACAGCTGGGCGGCCTCAGTGATGTGCTCCCGGCCCTGATGAGGTGAAAGCAGCAAGAATGAGCTACCTTCTGTGATGATCAGCAGCAGACATCAGTTCTCCATGCCAGTGAGCTTTTAACAAAGAAAAGGGCAGAAACTCCACAGAAAGAAAGAGCTTGCAGGTTTCCCTCTGTTTTATGCCCTCCTGGCTGAGTTTCTCTTAAGTTAGGTGTTAGAGAAGGAGTGTGTGTGTGTGTGTGTGTGTGTCCGTGTGTGTGCACGCGCACGTGTGTGTGTGTGCACCTGTGTTGTGAGTAAACAAGGGGAGAATGGAAGATAGCGCTAAAATTGAAATTGAAATTTTCATTCTGATAAAAGAAAGAACAAAAGACACACACATGCTTTCTCATTTCATGAACAACATGCCAATGGCAACACAGTTCAAGTGCTGTGTGTCTTACCAGGCACATTATATTTGGACTTCTGCCAGAATTGTGAAATATGGCAACTTTAAAGGAAAGTATTTGTTTTTAAAATGCACATGTTTTAGGAAATTAAGGAAGTCTAATACAACCAGCAAAAAGAAAGGAGAGAAAGTAATATACTGAAGAATAAAATGCAAAATCTTTTCTACAGAGAAAGAAACAAACAACCCAAGATAAGCTGATGTCTCTGGCTTGAATGGGTTGGTTCAAATTCACTGTATCTGGGAAGTTTTCTTATTCATATAAAAAAAATCAGGTCATCTATGGTGTAACATTCTTTGAAAAAAAAAAGCAGAGTGCCAAGAGAAAGGACTGGAAAGACTGAGCAGAGTAACAAAGGAAAAGCCCCACAGGACTATAGGACTAGGGCAAACTTTTATGATGAATTCCTTTATAAGCTCAGAAGAGAACCTAACACTATCTCTGAAAGCACATCATTTTTCTTAGGACAGTTTGTTTACTTCTATTCTACCAAAGCGTCCCTTTGAGCTTACTGTTCTGAGAAATGTCTGCCCCACTCTTGCTAATGGCCTAAAATATTTACTTTCAACTAACAATGTGGTTTTACTTGGACTGCTTCCGAGGGGAAGCATTTTTAAAAAGGTTTTCTTACTTTATTATTATCTATGAAATGCATAACAAAGATAGTTCTACTTCCATACCTTAGAGAAAGCATATGAAATGGAACCTGCCACACTAATAATTCCCCCAGAGCGTAACCCCTGGAACAAAGGAAAGCAAGCACCAGCCTCAGTAAGGTGTATTCAGTGAACAGAGGGTTGACAGGTAGGGTGGGGTACACACATGACTGTTAACAATTTCCCAGAGAGGAGGTACACCTTGTTTATCTTATTTGCTAAATTAAAAAATCTCAACATGTTTTTCAGGCCCAAATCTCCTCCCTGACAGGTACCCTATGATGCCGTGTTCCATGTCTCATTACCCTTCTATTCTGGCCACAATTAATGGGTGTCAGTGGGCATTTGTGAGTCCAGCAGTCAGTCTGGAGCTTGACTAAGGGCCTGAAATGACCTAACATGAAAATTCTACCCAAAGGAGGCTGGTGATGGATGGGACAGGTTAGAGGCTCTCTTTTCAGGACTTTGACCATGAGATACACAGAGGAAATCACAGTTTGACCAATTGATTTTGGCAGAAGACAAATGATACCTGGAGAAAAGAGTAAGCAGAAGCAAAAACTGTGTAGTCCTGGAAGCCTGAGGCAGACAGAAAAAAAAAAAAAAATAGAAAGAATACAAGGTAGCTGCATGAGCAAATGAAGCAGCATGAGGTCTGACTACTGTATCACTGAAAATCCTTCCATGAGCTCCCGTGGCCTGACATACTCAAAAGCTGGCAACCCAAGGGAGTTTGTCTAATATGATTTGTCTCCATGGTGATTTTTAGAATAGATTTCAAACATTTTCCATAATAATGTTAAATATAATATGTAATGATTTGATTACCTAGTTAATGTTTATATTTTGTAATCACAATTGACCTCAGAGTAAGGGATAGGAAAAATCTCCAACTTTTGAAACTTTCCATACTGATATAGACAGTAGAAAAAAAATAAACATTTCAATAAAATTATCAAGATGAGTTTTCTGTCTCCTATTTAATGAGAATCAGCTATTTTCCTTTCCGGGATCCTATTGCAGTTCAAATCTTGCTGTTGCAGATTTGTTACTGTGAACCACATTTATAGCACTGGATTGTAATGGAGTGAATGCTGCTTGAAATAAGAGGGTTCTTCTGCTTGTGGTGGGAGTAAGGGGAGAAGAGGAAAGGGTAGGAATGTGTCATCAGGGAGTGTGTGGATTGCTGCCCTCTTCTGGGCAGAATAGGAGAAGAAATAGTGCACAGAGGTATACAAAGATCTTCAGATATTTTCTAAAAGTTCACTTTAAAACATTTCCTGAATGTCTATAATGTGTGGCATGGGGAGCCAAACTCCAGCAATGCTCGAAACTATTCCTCCCTTTGATAAGCATATAGGTGTGATAGGGAAATGAAGTTGTTCAGAAATGAAAAATAACTTCACTGTATAATCCAACCAAGTATCAAATTAATGAAGTTTATGTGTTTAAAAACTCAGGGAAACTGTATACTTCATCCTTTTAATTTCTTTGAATATAGGGTCTCATTATGTTGCCCAAGCTGGCTTTAGATTCTAGAGATCGTCCTGCCTCAGTCTCCTCAGTAGCTGGGACTATAGTCATAGTCCACTGTGATTTATCTATTTGATTTGTCTCCATGGTGATTTTTAGAATAGTGCTCAGATCTGCTTCGATTCTTTGTGAGACATTTCTGCTCTAGTTAGATGAAAAATGGAAATACATACAAAATAAGCTGTTCAACAGCAAATTCTTGGAAGATTGGTGACGAATCATCAATAAATGGGATTTCACATACTGATTAAAAGTTAAATAACATATAACCTATGTTGCTCTATTATTCTAATAGAGATATTTTAAGGAAGGTTAATCATGAGTTCCCTTATTTTTGAGAGGTTGGCTGTCAATTTTGCTTAACTCAACACTGTAACTTCTGCCTCATACAAAGCAACTGTGATCCTGTAAGACCTATAGATGTTTCAGAAAGTGAATCTGGTTGATTTAGGGTCTATGAGATAGTATGTTTTTCATTTGGGCATTAAGTCTAAGCCCCGAGTTCCCCCTACACCTTTCACTGGGTGGTTTCTTAACTGTCAATCTGCCATTAGGCTTGTATATCACTCCTTTGGACTTTCAAGGAAAAAGCACAAATTCTTAGTCAGCAATATTCTGGGGTTTTGACTATAGTATCATTTTAATAGCATGTGCTCGTCAGCTTTTTGATATTGTGACCAAAATACCTGACAAGAACAACTTAGTGGAAGATAGATTTATTTTGGCTCATGGTTTCCGAGGAGTCTGTCCATGGTCTGCTGTCTCCAAGAAGAAAAATCATGGCAGAGGAGCATGGTAGAAGAAACTTCAGCTCATGGCAGTCAGAAGGGGCAGGGGGTGCGGGGGAGAGAGAGAGAGAGAGAGAGAGAGAGAAGACCAGGGACTGATACAGTCCCCAAGGCCTTATCCCAGATGACCTGCTCTCTCCACCTCTTGCTGTACTGGGGAACATGCTTTTCATGCATGAGATCTTGGGGGAAATTCCAGATCTAAACCACAACATGGCATTTTTAACAGTAATAGAGACAGTAGAATTCATAGTCATGGGAGTGATTGAGAGTGAGAACATATATTTGGTTATAGGAATTAAAAATTTTGTAGAAAAGAGAAGCAGTGGCTATATTTGATAAACTTCACAGTCTTTAACAGAAAGTTCTTATTTCAGAAGAAAAGATGCAGACTGAAAACTGTATGCTTTAGTTTATTTTTCAATTGCAGGAAGTTGACACCACCTTGGCAAGAGTGGAATGTGGTTTCCTTTGCTCCTCCCCCATCCAACTAGAGTTGCACTGAGGCAAGAAGAGTTCCAGTGTGGGCAAGTGGGTGGGACAGAGTCAAACACAAGGCCATGGAAGTAAAAACTGGCAATAGACATGATCATAGAAATGAGTAACAACCAGAGTGGCTCATGCCTTCTGTGCTGATTGTCTGATGGCCTCTCAACAGGAAAGCCATTCTTCATTGCCTGTGATGCTTTTGCTAGATCATGCAAACATTTCTCCTTTGCCCATAGAAGGTGCTGTGGGAACAATGCAGAAGGAAGGGGCTCCTCCTCTGGCTTCAGGGTGCCTTTTCTTGGTTTGCTCCTGGCCTGGTAACCTGCAGTGCATGGTCCTTCCCTTTCTAATTTGCTAGGTCCAGTCCATAGTTCTCTCTCTGTCAGCATGGATCTCAGTGGTTTCCAACTTGCTGGTTTTGGCCCATTGTTCCCTGCCCACCAGTATGTCTGGTGCACTTCTCCACCATCCCAGGGACTCCTACAGCACCTTCTCCAACCAGTTTTGAATCCTGTGCTTGGGAAGAGGAACTTCCTCCAAAATGTGTTCCTTCTTTGTGCATTCTCTCTCAGTCCTCGAGACTGAAGACTAAAGTATGTGTATTTTTTCTTTCTAGCAGCTAAATGCCTTGAAAGTAGTTTAAAACTTTTTAATATTCAGTATTTCTTGTTGAAATGTGTGTGTGGTATTTGTTCTCTGACAGGACCCCCGTTGGTTTCCCTTACCTCTACAAATATCTAATAAAGTTAGATTTGGATGGCCCTGTTGAGTATCAAGTCAGTACTTCTGAATACAATTCTGAGTAGGTGTTGATCATGGAGCTGTCCCCATTCTATAGTGACCTAGGAGTTTGAGTCTTCAGAAGGCTTGGATTCTTCTTACAGATTCAGTCATGACAGTCTTGTGTACTCAAATCAAGGAAGCATTTAAATGTGTGGCAGACATCATTGCCCTGTGTACATGCATGAATGCACAGATGGTGTGACTCTACTTTGTGTACAACCAGAGAAACAATAGCTGTACTCCATTTGTGTTCAATGGATCAAAATTAAAAAAAAACAACAACAACAACAACAACAACAAAAAACCCAGATGACTGGAATGATTTACTGGAATCCTTCTATTTAGATTCCATGCTAATGTTAAGTGGACCACTTTATTAGAATATAAATGGTTTAGCCAGTTTAAAAAAAAATACCTCTGCTATTTAGCTTTCTTTCTGGATTATGTTCTAAAATCTTTCACTCAGAGTTTGTTTACCATATTCACTTTTCCTTCCCTGTTTTAGGCATCCTCATTTGTATTATTTCCTGTGAATATTTCCTTTGAATTATTTCATTGATTTTATATCACTCACCAAAATAAATAATTGCTCCCATTATTTAATTAAGGCAAAATTTCAATTTATACTATAAAAGGAAATGATCTCATTTTTGCTTTCCCGAATTTCTAACAAGTGCAGTATATTGGATTTCAATATTTTAATCTAAAGATAAGAATTTCACATTCACAAGTCTTTTTATTCTGTACTTTTTATTTATTTAAAAGTCTCAAGTTAGTATCACAGTACCAATGCTATGGTGTTTATACTGAAAACTGACAAGTTCCTTCTATTGCCTTTCAGAGCAACCATCATACTGAAATTGACCAGATAGTAAAATTTGTCCTGACTTTGATGAGCAACTCATGCAAGGCCATGCAGTTAAAAACACTGTCCGTTAACTAAGGTGTGGATACTCTGAGGGAGGCTTTGAAAACGACACCTACCACACTCAGCCATACGTGATTAGAATTCAGTGTCCAGACTTTACTTCAGGAAAGCAATATTTGAAAAATCAGGAGAACTACAGTCAAAAAAGGACTTATCAGACAAATGGGGAAAACTGAACTTTGGACAGGCTATAATTTGTTTAAGGTCACATGGTGGGATTGTAGCTAAACAGAATGTGACTCCTTCAATCTCTACTTCATTGAAGATGGTTAGGCTAATGCTTAGTTCATGATGAGGGTCAGAGCTCCTTGTGCTTGAATAACTTTTCAAAGGTAATTTATAATATTTCTTGTCAAGGTCAGTCTTTATAATCATCTTGATTTAAAAGATGAAGCTTATCTCTATTTCGCTTCCCCTAATAATAAAAAGTGTCATATTATAAAGGTATTTGGAAATCCTGAAATGTGTTTTTGTGTAACTAAGGAGGTATTTTTAGTTCTTAGACCAGAGACAGGTACAATTTTATTTTCTACTTTTTCTTATAATAAACTGAAAGACATCTAGGTCTGTAACAGTTAAATATTCTAACTTTTCATGACTACAACTAAAATCAGCTATGATAATGCCACTGCAAATTACTATTTTCATTTGGAGCAACTATAAAATTTTGCTCAGGGCAATGGCCACAGTAGAAAAAAATTTCAAATGTATTTTTTTTAAAGAAACAATGAATTCGTGGCGGTGGGGGGAAGCACTGGAATAAGATCAGAAGAATTAAATTCTTGGTGAGTGCTTTTCTTATGTATCTGTGGTAATATAAGTCTCTATTACTCTGTCAGTAATATATAATATGCTGATATTACTATCAATAAAATAGGGCTAATGATAGGCTTCTTTTAACTTCACAAGGTTCTTGTAAGGTGAATATAGGTGATAGGTAGGAATTACTGTGAACGTTCATGAATAAATCCTCTGTATTATTAAAGTTTTTCAATATCATGTTATAAAGTTGCTACAACATTTAGAAATTATAGCCATCCTTCAGTATCTGTGAGACATTGGTTCTAGAAAACCCTGTATCCTCTCCCCTCCTGTGGGTACCAAGATCTGTGTATGCTCAAGTCCCCTATGTAAAACAGCACAGTACATGCATATAACCTCTGCAATTCTCCTATATTCTTTAAATCATCTCTAGATTTCTCTTGATACATAATATGATGTAAATGCTACATAAATTTTTTGATACTGTATTGTTTAGGGAATAATGACAAGAAAAAATTTTTATGTGTTCAGCATAGGTACAATTTATTTCAAAATTTTTTGATTTGTGGTTGGTTGGATCTGGCTGATGCGGACCTCATGGATACAGAGAGCTTACTGTTCATATGTCTTATTTAATATTTGAATGTGTACTTGGATGCAACCACAAAATGCAAACTAGTATTTGACCAAATCATGTTTTGTGGATCCATTTTAGCTTTTCAGGACGTTGAATTTAGAGTTAGCTTGTCATCTCTTTTTGTATGCAAAATGTAAATCCTGTAAGGCCTACAAAAGATATATATATAGTATATCTGTATATATATAGATATCTGTATATATATATATATATATATATATATATATACACTTTTTTTTCGGGGGGGGGATCTTTTGGACTCGTTCATGAGATTTCTTTTCAGACCACTAGATAGCAAAATTTGAGGCCTAACGTTGAAAGAATTTGTCAGATGCCTAGAGACAGAGAGACATCCCTTTTGAAAAAGGCAAAGTGAGGAAAAAAGAGAGGGGGTAATGTTATTAGTATCTGAAGTCACATGGTCCTTCTGGTGGAAAGGCTGAAGGTTGCAGAGTGGAGTGAAAGTTCAAAGACCTGGCCTATCTGCAGGATCTCCCTAACTGACTCAGAGGAATTGCTTTCCTAGGCTGCACATAGGTTTCTTCATCTAGTCAATTTCCTTTTCTAGAACCAGAAGAAAGGATATGGTATATAGGTGCTCAGTACTGAGAAGGACGATGATGATGTACTTTACAATGCATAGTCTACGAGGGCAGCCACACAAAAGGCACAGAGATTGGGTTCTACTCCTGACTCCACAAGCTATGAGGGCAACATGCGACCATGTTTCCTCTGACTTTGCCCTAGTTCTCTATAAAACTGACTCAGTAACATTTGCCACCTGCCTCCTCTGAGGAGAGTTCACAAGGATTAATGAGATAATACTCCAAAGGCCAGATCTTTTAATGAACGCTGCTAATTATAAGCAAAGCACCAGTGGGTGAGTACATAACTAAAGTCTGACCCTTCATCTCAGTCAAAATGCTCCTGAAATGGGTGACACCATCACCAGATGTAAAAGAACATTTTTCTGGAGAAGTGAAAATGAAGAGGGAGAAAATTAGGCCTTCAAAGATTATGAGACAACTGCTGTGCATGCAAGAAGGGTGAAGGTGATGAAATTCTTTTTACTGCCAAGAGCGAATCTTGCATGGGAGTGGAAATGGAACTTTTCCCAGCTCATTGAGGACAGAAGATGTAAGACAAAAATTTGCATGATGTCAGAATGGTTGGCAAGACATAAAAAGCTTTGGGAAAGGATATTTGGAAAGCAGATGCACGTTTCTGGTTTTATATAAAATAGAATTGCTTCTAACCTCGTGAAAATTAGGCATCTAACCTGGTGAAAATTTGGCACTGTTGGGAGGTCAGATACCTTTAGCTGCTTTATTTCTTTTAAAGGCAGAATATGCTTTCTAAAATGGGGTGGGGGCACTCTGTGGGGATTATTTTTTTCTTCTTGGCTGAGATAGGAATCCTTTTTTCCTCTTTCTCACTAGGCTTATCTTTAACTTTGTTTTTTCTTTGGTGCACAGAAAGGGGTTTTATTCTATTTCTGCACACTGATGACTTTATTGCTAGGTGTAATGCACGGTTCCTCATGAAAGGGACTCAAAGAGCCCTTAAGTGTGTTGAGCTCTTAAATATGTTCTTCAACCTCGTGAAGAAAAGCTCTCTTCCCAAGGCGCCTAAACAAAAGATGGCTTTCATTCCTTCTTTCCTCATCTTCCTCTTTTCCCTCTCATCATTTTTCCTTCCTCTTATCTTTTTCGCCCTTCTTCTTTTGTTTTCTTTCAACTAATTTTTACTGGGTTTTACCAAGTAACAAGTCCTGGGTACGGCCCCAAATAAACATGTATCATACTTCATATTGGCTTAATTACTTTGACTCTCAGTTTTGTGCTTTTCCTGTGGCTAATAGGATATGGAGGGTCTCTTGGTAGAGGGCCACAGGTAATAAGAAAATTCCATATCAGACTTCTCATCTTCTTAGCTACCTCTGGGAATAACTTTTATGGGATATTTGTTAGCAGCTATTCTGAGAAAAATAATGCTGATAAAAATGCTATTTCTAATACTGATTCCCCCCACCGCCCCCTGATAGAGAAGCCTACTATTCTTAACGTTTCTCTGATTAAAATGAATACTGAATTATTCCTTTGAAGTCCACAGAAGCCTTTCACTGACTTAGCCTCTGCAGTCAGAGCCAAGAAAAACAGTAAGAGAGAACTAGAGAACCCTCTCTGCCAGCACCACACTACTCTAACTGGAGCTCAGTTAGACTAGCAGCCATGATTCTCCCAGTCAAGGGCATTTACAATATTGAGCACATTTCAGATGAACTCTGATTTTCCAATGCACGACAGAAAATAGTTCCAGATTCTCAGTAACAAACTTGTATATGCCTCCATGTCCAGTAGGTATTGTTCTTTACTCAACAGATTTTTAAACTCATCTTTAGTCATCTTGTTTTAAACATAAGAGAAGATACTGCTAAATGGAAAAATATGTGTATCATACATATGTAAACATATCCTGAGGAATAAATTAAAACTTTAACTGATCCTGCTAGCATAATTTTAGAATGGAGTCTTATGTCAGCCCTTGAAATTATTTTCATTTTCCAGATACCAAAGCCTGAAAAACAACTTTCTATGCAAGAATCAGGTTTTATTTTTCACGTTATATGATTTTTCAAATTATCAACCAATGGGGTGAATTTGGGCAAATATTAAGGGAGAAGTCATTCTCAAAGCACTCTGACCATTACCATTACTGAAAGACACTGCCTCACTAATCAAAAGGCCTGGGCAGAGGGCACCAACTAGAAAAACAGAAATAACAGCAAGCACAGACATTTCATTTATGTGTTTCAACTACTGTATTTATTTCCCATTAAAATGGCTAGCATTCCTGGTTATTGACCACAAAATCAGTTTAGTGAAAAACTAAATCACTGTTTGAGGATCTTATTGATATTATGCCAATGTATATGAAAAATAACTTTTAAAAAAATCTGCTTAATAATGTGATAAATTCACTGTGCTAAAGCTAGATTTCAATTTCAGTCACATGATTCACTAATCATGAAATAATAAGTACTAATTCAATTAGTGGAAAAATCTTTCATTTGGATTGTACCTCAAATGTATGATTTTTTCATATACACTGTCATTCAGTTTCATCATATGCTTCCTGGGACCCAGTTTTCTTATCTGGAAAATGGAGATAATAATTCCTATTCTGCCTATTTCACAGAACTACTGTTAAGGATGAAAGACAGAAATTAACTAACTGCATTTAGAATCACAAAGCACTATATGATAGTATTAGAACCATTTGTGGGAAAAGTTAGTTTGGCCATATAAATGATACTAAGGATCATGAAAGAAAAGAATGAGACTGAGTTAATTTGATGATGTGTGAAACTTGAGGCACCATGCCAGAATTTCCTAAATATCTGATTCAAGCACAGTTTCTGAGTCTCCCACAAATTAATGATATTAACCGCAGGTCTGCAGATTTAAAAAATGCTGATTACAGATGCATTTCACAGTTTTATATCTAAGAAAGTTGAGCTAGTGCTGGGCATGCGGCTCTTGCCTATTATCTCTGTTACTTGGGAGGCTGAGGCAGAAGGATTGCAAGTTAAAGCCAGCCTCAGCAATTAGGCAAGAGCTAAGCAACTTAGCAAGACCCTGTCTCAAAAAAAGGGGGTTTTGGGGATATGGCTCCATGGTTGAGAGTCCCTGAGTTCTATCAATTCCTGTTTTAAAAAAAATTGAGCTAGTATTGGATGATCCCAAGTTGTCTCCACACATCAGGGCTGTGAAAGGTCTTAGAAAATGTGCATTTACAGGAAGTTTTATTTTTTTTTCTTGGGAAAAGACCACAACAACATTTTCTGACACTACCAAACACTATTTCTTCCCATGTGCTGAACACGACAACATAAGGAAACCGGATTGGGTCATGAATATAATAAGGTTCCCTATTATACTCCTCTGTTTACCTTTTCAAAATATTTTTTTTTCTAATCAGTGACATACACTCCACACTTGCCCTGTAGTAAGGAAAATCTATAGATACTTAAATGCCTGGAAGCATTTCTCTTTCAGTTCTCAATAACTTTATCTTTGTGCTGAAATAAAATGCTTTTCAATCAGAATTCCCTGTCTCAGCACCCAGCAATGTATACAGATGGAACCTGTCCAATCTGAGCAGAAAACCAATGAACTCAGAAAAACTCAAAGTTCTCAAAACATATTGACAGAACTAAAAATGCATTTACCTGGGCAATTATGTCTATAATTTCTGAATAACTGTGGCATCTTCTCACACAGGATCGAGCCAAAAAGTCTTCTATCAGCCGTGTTCCAATGCCATAACCCCTGTGGATGAAGGAAGGAGTGTGGTCTGCACATGTGGATAACAAATAAACCAAATATGATGAGTCAAGTGGTCTTTAGCAGTGGGCTTTGTATCTGCCCCAGAGAAGCAGAAAACAACAGACCCAAGAAATATTAATTAGTCTCCTATAAACATAGGAGCCTGATTAGAGTGAGACTGGCCCAAACTTGACAGTAGCCGTTGAGGAAAGCTGGTGTCTGTAGCCTAATGCTTCTCATCATTAGCTACCAAGAGAAACAGCAAAAGAGTCTGGCCCTCTTGTCTGCTATGGGCGTGGCTCCTGGGTGCTCGCTCTTAGCACAGTTATCATGGGAGAGGGGCAGGCATTTCCAGGATGAGCTCTGGGAGAAGGGGAACAAGAGATCAGAGAAATACTTTCTATTGCCTGTGAAGGTCTTTGCAGTTAGGACTCTGAATTTTACTCTGTGTGTGAGTGAGTGAGCCAGGAGAATAGCCAGATTATGAACGCTCATGCCTCTTTCTAGAGAAGCTGAAATGATGGAGCCTGGAGGGACATATTTTCTGTTAATTGTACCCCAAGTAAGTAATTTGGGTAGTACCTGAAGTAGAATACTGAGAACCTTTATTGAGATATGATAACACAACTGAATATGTGACTAAGATGGCTGAGCACACTCCTTAAACTATGAAATTTCTGAAAGGGATACTAAAAACATATGTCAATCTCTGTATAAGAAACTTGCAATCCAGTTGAAGAAATAGGCCCTTAATAGTGAAAAATAAAGGGAATGCTGTTTTTGTCAAACCAGTGGCAAAAAAAAGTCTTTAATTTCACAGCCACAAGTACACAGAGAAGTGAAATCATTTGGATGGAGTAACAGAGGGCCCAACAAACTAAAGACATTACAGTTTTTAGACACAGTGATTTTTTTCAGAGGATCTAAAAAGACATGAGATCATTGGAGACTGGGGGAGATGGATTTGATGTCAGAGTGCTCATTCATTCACTAAATCTAGTGAGAGATTCTATTTATATTTCTAAGTGGATAGAAATAGTCCATTGAGCTTAACTGAGATTTCTGAGGAAAAATGGTTTATAATTCTAAGCAGGATGTGCTCACACTGGAAAGACACTTGAAGAGCAGAACATCTACTTTGAAAGAAAGTGAAACCAGTGTTAAAAGATACTTCTAGTACTTTCCATTTATCATATCATATTTTCTATTCGTCATTATGCAGAGCGATAGGCTCAGTCAGTAGAACAGTCATGGGAAGCCAGAAAGTTAGAAGCAGGGCATATACTGCGTGTCTTGCTTTGGTCAAAGGGTATGATTCTACAAGGTAGATATTTATAAATCAAATTAAAAACATAAGACACTCCCAGAAGCTATTAAAGAAATTCAAGTGTGAATTTTTCTTTCTTAAGGCCTGTCCTACAGCCTCTCCAAATTTGTTTTGTAACCAATATTCCATTCACATTTGTCAAAATGTGCATTTAATTAGCTCACCAAACATATTTTTAGTCAAACCAGCTTCTTCATTTTCTGCAGACACTCCACAAAACAATGCAAATGTAATGTAAGTCAAATAAATGGATAACTTTTGGGAGTAATACTGTTAGATGTTGAAGTGTGACCTCAGGGTCACACCTCAGCAGCTTCCACAGCTACAGACAGTTAAACCGAAGAAGAAACTGAGAAAGATATTTGTGGGTAGGTGGGCTGTTTGCTTCTTTTTGAACACTTCTGACTAATCAAGAAGCAATGTAAAGAAAGGAGAGAGAGATTCTACTGTCATATATAACTAAAGGGAACCAATTAAAGAGAAAAGGGCAGGGAGAGAGAGAGAGAGAAAGAGAGAGAGAGAGCCTTTTATAACAAAATGAATAAGAATTTTTCAAAGAGAAAAAAGAAGGATATGATATAAACAGGGAAGAACAAGGGTTAAAATAAAAAAATCTTTCAAGCTCTCCGTTATGTTTTGTATTCCAATGGGAAATACAATGAGCCTTTTCTAAAAGCTCTAAGATGCTTTTAAAAGACTAAATTTCCCCTTCAACCTGACTAAGTAAATCTTCCAACTAGTGCATATTTTCCAGCGAGCCCATAATTAAGAGGTTAAAAAGATGTTAACAGGTATTTCATTGTTTGGAAATAATCTGATGATCATATAATTATTTCCAGGAAATTAAAAGGTTGAATTTGAGCATGAGGAATCTCCTAATAAAGACAAAAGAGAATGAGCTTTATTTCCAAATGAAGAAGTGGGTTTTCATATTTAAAACATATTTTAAAGTAAATTATAGTAAGGTCATAAACATTTAACAATGGAAATATTATATAGGAAAAAGGAATTCTCTCTTCAATCCATAATTCCCTATCACCCAGTCTTCCTTTTCGAAAATGATAATTACATTTTTGCATATGCTTCCTTAGATGGTCTATACTTCTGTAAGTACTCATTGTAGGGAGCCAAGGTTAGAAAAAAAGACTGCTAAAAAGATCAAATTGGATGCTTTATCTTATTATTAAAATAGCAACTTTAGTCTTGCTACAACCTTTGCTCATAAGTGGCTAATAAAGAAATGGTTTCTAACAACAAACATTCCACATCTGATATTCATGGGGGAAAAAAATTCTTCCCATTAATTTATGCTATCAACTCAAATGGCCAATGTAAGAAATTACATTCAACTTTCAGGTGTGATTCATTGACATAGAAGAAGAGATGGTGAAATGGAGCAAGTCATTAGAGGCAGGAAAAAGGTAGGTGGTGTTAAGAAACAATGAACATTCCCTAAGAATGAAAAATGTCTACTTACATTTTATCTAAGTATTTGTTCACATCTTCATCTTTTTCATAATCCTTACACAGTTGGGCAACCAGAGCTCCATAGGTAAGGACAAAGAGATCTTTGTTCTGCAGGAAAACGGATGGTTTCATGTTATAGGCAAAGTTACAACAGTATACCACTGTATTTCTTTTTTTCTTTTCTTCCCCCTCCCTACCTCCTTCCCTTTCTTTGCAAAATCTTGGTGGTGTTAGAATCAGCCTCATTGATCATCTGTTCATTATTTTTCCATCTTTCTATTATTGCAACACTTTTCACTTTTTAGAACAAATTGTACTTACATTTTGATACTTAGCTGGGGCTGTGGCAAAGATCTGTGAAATCAATTTCTCAGCATGAGAATATCTTTCTATGCCTTTGATTACATTATATTAGTTGCAATGTATTTCATGGAAGAAGTATTTTTTAACCACTAATTTCTAAGACAAATTCCTGTTGTTCTACAATGGACTTTGATTTGTACTGACCCTGTTTTTGGTTGGAAGAAATAATTGGGTGAAACTTCTCCTGAGTCTGCACAATCCCTAATGAGCAGCAGATCTGCCAAGAAGAAATTCAGGTTGAATCCAACTGCAGTAGCAAATTTGTGTGAGTTTTTTTTTCTTCTTTTTACTTAAAAAAAAAAAAAGCAGGGTGGGGTTGGGGCTATAGCTCAGTGGTAGAGCACTTGCCTCGTACATGTAAAGCACTGGGTTCAATCCTCAGCACCACATAAAAATAAATAAATAAAATAAAGGTATTGTGTCCATCTACAAGTACAAAAAATTTTTTTTTTTAAAAAAAGAAGCGGGCTGGGGATGCAGCTCAGTTGATTGCTTGCTCTCAAGCACAAGACCCTGGGTTCAATCCCTAGCACCAAAAAAAAAAAAAAAAGATAAAAAAGAAGGGGAGGAGGAATTGGAATTTGTGCTTTCTTTATGGTTCTCCAAAATATGTCTCATTTTTAGAGTGAATTACAAGTGAAAACTATAACCAAAACCAATTTATATACCATTTAGCATAGATAGTGAAAATATGGGAAACAGAAAACATAAAGTTCAATTAATCCATTTGTCATTCTCTCTGTTTTGCTTCTAATATTGAGTACTACCCAAGGAAAGGAAGGGGATCTTAGAGATAATTTATTCCAGTGCTGTCCCTCTTCCAGAGGAGAGAATGAGGCTTCAGAAGAACTGAGGGACTTGCCCAACGAGCCAGCAATTGCAAGAGCCAGAAAGACTTGTCAGACTCCAGGCCTCCATTCTGACACAGCATTTATCACTGAGGTACACAAAGGAAGGAGAATTCTATTTGGAGTAGAGGTGGGTAGGAGAAAGAGATAAGAAGGAGGATCAGTTCTGAAAATAATATTATTTTGCACATAATCTTGTATTTGCTTGAAAGGTCAAATGTAGATTCCAGATTAGAAGAGGTATCCTTACCTCTGGGATAGGTATCTTGGATAGCCTAATATATAGGGGAAGATTTTTTTAAAGCATGTACAGGAATGCCTTTAAGAAACCAATAAACCAATAAACCAATAAAATTGCTTATTCAACAAATTACTTTTGTAAATATTACATAATTTGATTCAAATACTTCCAAAGCTGGTCCAATACCACCAGTTTCTTACGTATGGGTTCACGTAACATGTTTCTTCGGTCAGGTAGACTATTTATTAAGACTAAATAAAATTTAAATGAATAGAATCTAAATATTATTCATCACATATGACATACCTATGCAAAAAAACCCAAAATGCTATAAATGTGCATAGGAAATATATTATACATAATTAATTGATATCATATTACATATTAACTGATAATACAATAATATATACAATTCAGGTATAGGAAAATAGTGAATATGTTAATATTTTTACTAGGAAATAAGGGATATAGGCAAGTGATATGAACAAAAATATTGTTAAACATAACACTAAGGGCCTGGAGATATAGCTCAGTTGGTAGAGTGCCTGCCTTGCAAGCACAAGGCCCTGGGTTCAACCCCCAGTCCCCCCCCCAAAAAAAAATAACACTAAGGGTCACCATGTATTCAATTTTAATTCTCTTCTTATTTAAATCTTCCATGAACTTCATCATAAATTACAAAAATGCCTCTAAATTATAAATGAAATATCTGCTTAGCATATAATAAACCACCGAAGAAAACAAAATACGGCTGTGTACCAATGTTACAGCACAAAAATGGCAAAAGTGAAGGATACAGGGAGAAAGAGCATGAATGACAATGTGTTTACTGCAACTAGAAATAAAACAAAAGAATTTGAATAGAAGAAAATATTATAACCTACCTACATACTGTAGCCTCAGTATTGTGCCCATTTATAATTAAGTTCAGACTGAAATAATGACATGTCCCCCCTCCACTCTCTCTGCTTTAAAACCAAGGGCTGTACCCTGAAGTACACGTGTAGTTGGATCTGAAATCCACACCACAGATCCCAAGAAATGTCAAAATAAATTTATTTATTTTTATGGTTTTTAAAACCATAACAAACAATTTTCCTATGTTAGAAATAGAACACTTAATTATTTTCAGAAGTTTATGATTTATCAGGATAAAAAATGTTTTTACTGGTATATATTTTTTTCAAGCGATTTAGGTACAATATGACCTATGTGCAATATTTTTTTGTATCTGAGAAAAGAAAAGAAATCAAGATCCAGAGTGCCAGGGGGGCATCTGCTGGCATTTCCAATTGGGTGTGCCAGTTACTACAACCCAAAGTACCCAAGGCTGAAATTACTTAATTACATCAAATGCCTATTATTCTCCTGAAGTCATTAACATAGTTTTAAACTTAACCATGAATTTTCACATTTATAGCGTATGAATAGCTAAAGCTATAATGAGAGAGGATTAAAAAAGAATATTATCCTAACTGAATCTGCACAAAATGAAGTTTAAAAAACAACCTCTGAATTTAAAATAGAAAGGATAACAGCATGGAGCAGATACACGTACATTTAAGAATAAGAAATACATTTTCAAAGGTAATCTTTTAACACCTAGGCTTTTTTTTTATGATCTTACTCTTATTTGATTTTACACATAAAATGTAACTATTCTTATTTCATGCAGTATGAAATACAAAGAATTGCTCGATCTTTTTGTATTTTCTGTCAGAGACAAGGAAAATTTGACACTTTTATGGATGTAATTAATAAGGAAAGAAGACCCTAAAATCTGTATAAAGAATCGATTATTCTCTTGCAGTATGTAAGAGTTAATTTGTACCCATTCCCAGAGGTATCATTTATGATACACTTCACTAAACCCAACATTTCCTCAACTGAAAAATTCTACTTGTAGCATCACCTTTCAAAGTAAATCAAGACTTGCTCAGGAAAAACATTTTCTATGAAATAGAATAAAACCTCTTTATAAAAGGATCTTACAATTTTTTGGTATTCCGGTCTTCTATGTGCAGGGCGAGACATAATGCTTGGTAGAGGAAGAATGTGATCTTCAATTTCTTTTCTTTTGTCTATAGCTTAGAGGTGCATCAGTCTTTGTCCGTTTTGGGTTTTGCAAGTTCCTCCTTGCTTTGAGGCAGGAATGCTACTTCTGCCCTCTACTGCTTTCATTCTTTACTGAACTCAAGAGGAAAACAAAAATCATGAACAACAGGACTGTCTTGTACCTACGTAACTTGCCACTGCTCAAATAACTGCTTCACTTCTCAGGATGAGTTGTAATCTGTACCCATAAAAGTTGATAGTGTGAAGTCAGATCAGAAGCACCAAGACACTATAAAAACTCTTTAGCCCCAGGGAGTTCAAGAGTGGTGTTTTGTTCTCGTGCCAAGGCATTGTTTTAAAATCACAAACAGAAACCTTTATAATCTAGGGAGAACTAAATGTTAGCATTATTCAGTCTTGTATTGATTGTCCTATAAATTAGAGAGAGAGAATCAGCAATCCATAGGCACTAAATCCTGAGTTCAAACCCAATCAACAACTCAAATGGGTATCACATTGTTCCCAGGACATAGGGCCCCCCATATTGTGTGATTACACTATTCAAGTATTCAAATATATCTGGTATCCTTTTTTTCTCTTTTCATAAGCAGCAACAGCAATTTTAAGAAGTGTAGAATCGGTGATATTTTCTTACAAAACTGTTGCTCAGAATGGGTGCTCTATAGTTTAATAATGTATGAGGATTTTGGCAGAGAAAGTAAGCCCTTAGCTTTCTTTTGCTAGTTCCTAAGATGTTAGCTATTGAAAGCTTGCTTTATTTATGCAGAAATAAATATATTTAAAGTTCAAACAAGAAATCTCATCTTGACAACTACAGGGTGTGGAGGATCAAAGCAGTTCCAGAGACAGAAGCATAAAACTCAGTTTAGGAAAGTGGTTTCCTACCTCCTACAGCTTGAGACAATTAGTCCTATTTGTTCTGGCATACTCTTGCTATAAAAGGGACAGACTAGTGAATACTTTGAAGTGTGGTATAGTTGAAAGAGCCTTGGAGGATTGGAAAGGCTCATGCTGAATTTCAGTTCTACAATTACTGGCTGCGTGACCTTGGGCAAGCCACTTTATTGCTCTATGGCTCAGTTTCCACATCTGCAAAATGGCAGTAATAATACCTACCTCACAGAATAATTGTGAGTATCAAAGAGATAATACATACTATAAAATGCATGATAATGCACTAAGTAAAAACTAATGACTATAGGTTATTCCTGTAGGTGAATTTATTAAATGGGGTTCTATAATACTTAAGGTATTTCCATTAGTGCCTAGATACCATGATCTCAGGAAAATCAGTTTTGCTGAGTTGTGGGGTGTGGAGGACTTTTTTAGTGGCAGATTAATGACAACCTATATAAACTTTACAATTTACAACATGGTATTCATTCTCTTTACCTTGTTTTAATTCAACTATATGATGTCGTCATTACTGTAATCATTGCCATTTTGTAGAAAAGGGCTCTAAATGTAGAAAGACTAAAAAATCTGTTCAAAGATGCCTGGATAGTCGGTGGAAAAAGGGACTTGAGCTAAATTTGCTGATTATAAATTAAAAAAAAAACTTTAAAAAAACCCTTTTTTTTCTATTGCACATTTTCTTAATTCTAAAATAATTTTGAGGTAGACTCACAAAATCACTAAGGTGCAGTTGACAGGACATTGCTGGGCCTACTTTGGTAACAGTTTGGGGTTCTGGGTAAGAGATTCCTGAGAAAAGCAGAAAAGATCTGTATGCTTGGAGAAAGGGTATGATAGTACAGGAATCAGTATCACTTAACTCTAATGGCTGTGGTACGACCACATCAGAGCCATTGTGAGAATTCAGGACATTGTGAGGACTTTAGAGAAAGTGAGCTCTTCTTCCAGATTGACAAGGCTCCCCTCTACCCAATAGCCCTCATCCTGGGACAGAGGGATAAAGAAGAACTGAGTCCCAACCCAGGGCAGTTGTACTAAGGAAAGCTGCACAAATGCAGCTGTAATCATGGTCACTGGGTACACTGGTTTGCTGGTTTTCAGACTGTGAAACCCACTGACCTTCAAAGGATCTGAGTGAGCCTTCTTGTCCCTGGGGTCCTTCTTTTTATTTAAATCCACCTCCCACTTAAATAGAAGAAAGCTCCTATTTTATATTTGAAGCAGGTAAATGATTTACAATGTCTAGCCTGGCAATAAACTAGGAAGGAAAATCATTTTTAAAAAATACACAAATAGTTTTTTCTCTCAGTAGGAGTTCTTTAGGCTTGCTAGGACTGAATTTGGAGCTAGGGCTGAGGGAAAGAAGCATTCTTGTATTTCATCAAATGTGCACTGTAATTAACCAACCCAAGTAAATGGTGAACTGGGTCATGCCCCCTTACAAGGCTTTGGGAGGTACCTGGGCAGCTGAGAGGTGGGAAGCAGCTAACAGAGAATAGATGATAGCTATTTCCAGGTACCATAATATCTGGCCTAGAGGCTTATTTTTTTTTTAAACTCTTTTTCTGTTTAAGGCTGATTGTAGTGTTTGTTTTATACTGTTTTGTTTCAGTAATATCTGTATGTGACTTATCCCCTAAGGACAGTCCTGGAGTTTAGTTCTGATCCCATATCCATGTGCCAACTTGCACCTTGTGAATGAGGTGGTGGGTCCCTGCTAAGAGGAGTACACATTGGATACCTATGTGTTGTAGACAGTGGCAAGTTATCTTTAAAAAGAAGACAATTTGGCTATAAATTGCTATGGTCTGAATGTCCTCACAAAATGCACATGGCTTAAACTTAATCTCCATTGCGGTGGTATTAAGAGGTGAGGATTTTCTGAGAAATGATTAATAGCCATGAAGCATCTATTCTCACGAACGATTAAAGACTTTAAAAGGGTCTGGAGAGAACTAGCTCAGGTCTCTTTATTTTCTGCTTTTCGGCTACATAAAGACACAGCAATAAGGTGCCATCTTGGAAGCCTTGAGCAGCCCTCACCAGACACCAATGTTGGCATCTTAATCTTGGATTTCGCAGCCTCTAGAACTGTAAAATGTAAATTTCTGGTTTTTATAAATTTTCTAATATCAGAGATTTTCTTATAACAGCACTAAAGGACTAAGACAAACCCAAAAGAAAATTGATTACTCAGAGATGCAATCAGTCACAGCCATTGACAAGTTACACACACACACTGGTGCTGCAGATGAAGTGATTATTTCAACAGCTAACAATAATAAAAACTTGCAAATTTGTTGTCAGCGAACTCCTTCACAGCAATTTGACACTCTAATAGTGACATCTACTTCATCAATGGTCCATCCTTCCCTACATAGCTCCCAGAAAGATTGGTCCGTAATCTCCTTCCCCACTTCCATTTCCATATACTCTAATTAGGTAGGCTTTTATTTTTTTTTATTTTTATTTTTGGTCTTTTTTTTATTTACTTATTGATTCATTGAACACGAATGGAGTACAGCTATTGTTTCACTGGTTGTACACAAAGTAGAGTCACACCATCTGTGCGTTCATACATGTACACAGGGCAATGGTATCTGTCACACATTCTGTTATTATTTTTACCAGCCCCCACCCCTCCCTTCCCTCTATGCTATCTATCCTTCCTCCATTCTTGCCACCCTTCCCCCCTGCATTATGCATCATCATTCATTTATCAGAGAGACCATTTGGCCTTTGGATTTTTGGGATTGGCTGATCTCACTTAGCATAACAGTCTCCAACATCATCCATTTACCTACAAATGCCATAATTTTATTCTTCTTTATGGCTGAATAATATTCCATTGTGTATATATACCACAGTTTCTTTATCCATTCATCTACTGAAGGGCACCTACGTTGATTCCATAATCTAGCTATTGTGAATTGAGCAGCTATGAACATTGATGTGGCTGCATCACTGTAGTAATCTGATTTTAAGTCCTTTGGGTATAGGCCAAGGAGTGGGATAGCGGGGTCAAATGGTGGATCCATTCCAAGTTTTCTAAGGAATCTCCACACTGCTTTCCAGAGTGGCTGCACCAACTTGCACTCCCTAGGTAGGCTTTTAAATATGAAATTATAAACATAAGGAACGATGTGACATTACTGAACACATTGATGTATATATTTCAGACTTTTTTTTCAGTAATAAAGCAGAACTTAAACAGCTACACCCTCTTTAATTCTATTTTCCTTTCCGTTTCAGTGGTCACATTATCCAGAGCTTGATAGTTATCATTCTATACATGTTTTAAATGTGAAATATGTAACTATCCATAAATAATATATAATAATATTTGAAGTTTTATGTATCAGTATCATACTGCATATATCCTACAACTTGAATTTTTCTTAAAGTTATTTAAGGTTTATTGATTTCCATGCTTGTCACTGTACATCATTTGTTTGAACAGATTTATAGCAGGGGTCAGCAAAATTTTTCTGGAAAGTACTGGATAGTAAAATCTTAGGTTTTGTAGCCATATAGATTCTGTCACAAGAACTCAGCATTGCTGTCACAGTGTAAAAGTGGCCTCTATCCTGAAGTAACAGACAGGCTATGTTCTATAAAACTTAATTTATAAACACTGAAATTTGAATTTCAAATAAATTTCACATGTCACAAAGTAGTTAACAATTTTTTTCTACCATTTTAAAATATGAATGCCATCTTAGCTTATAAGCCATACAAAACAGGCAGTGGGTCAATTTGGTCCATAAGTCATAGGTGCCAAACCTTACTCTATAACATTCTGTTACCATGGTTTATTAATTTGTTACCTTGTTATTGGACATTAGTGCTGAAATTTCCTCTGTGAGTTTCTACATAATCAAAATATTTGGCAAATGATTTTGTGGGGGAATTTGTAAAAATGTTTATTTTCTATTTTGAGGGTATGGAATACTATATATCTCTACCTAAACACCTAGATCTTAGACAAAACTTGCTAAGTTTGTTCTCTGCATCTTTTGTATCCTTTCTAATGGCTACTTGATCAATTTATTTCTGATAAAGTTCAGTTAAAAATCTCTATGATAAGACTGTTGTCTTATAATTCAATTAGCTTTTACTTTATATATTTCAAAGTCACACAGTCATAGACATACAAGTCGACATTGTCATATCTTCATAATGGATTGTTGCTTTTATTATGAGGGAGCATTCAAAATTAGCCCTCTTGACATTATTTGCCTTTAATTCCCTTTTGCCCTCTCTTAGTATTGTTCCCAGTGATCTAGAGTCCAGTTTCTTTCTTTTCAAGCTTTGCATGTGGTACAGTTTTTGGGAGTGTCACTTGTAAGCAAAATGATTGTCCATCACTTTGGAGACAAGTTGAAGCCAGCTCTGGCATGGGGGTTAAAAGAGGGTGCCAGGTCACCTGGGTCCTGCTTTTGGTTCTTCTACTCATTTCTGTGAGACTGGGCAATTGTCTCCAGACTTAGTCTCCTCAATCTGTAACAACATTAAGGATAACATGAGAACCTCATTATTGAGTTATTGTGGGGATTATGTGGGACAAAGTTCTTAGAACAGTGCCCAGCAGGTAGCACACCTAGTAATTGTTAGCTATTTAAAATTGTTAGCTATTTAAAAATGTAGTTGTGACTGTTCATGTATTAGGTCTCATTTCTACCACTGTTTTGTTTTCCCTTTATCATCCCCTTTTCCTTTGTTTACTTTCTCCTTTCATATCAACATTCTGATTTTATTTCCTCTATTTTTGAATATATATAACCTATATGTTGTATATTTATTCTTGTAGGAATCATACTTGAATTTTATGGTTTTATCAAGATATAATTGCTATACGTTTCGATGAGAATATATGTATCTGTGTATATACATAATATATATGTAGTCATCAAATTAATCAGCATAATTAACATTTCTATCACCTCTGCTCTGTGTTTACTTAAATTGTCTGTCTATTTGGCGTCCATTAATTACAGAGTCAAATAATGGCCAAGTTGTTTACATCTCCTCTGTGACCCTGAACCCATGTACTGAACCTCCTCCTTATGTAACTCTCACATAGTAAGCCAATATTTTCCTGCCCTAAAGCAACTCATGTCCAGGTCACACACAGGTAGCGACAATCTATACCCCAAAGCCCACTAGAATTATCTAAACTAGCCAGTTCTAAGTATTTCCCCTTCCTGCTTTACCTTTCCCACACACACACACACACACAAAAAACAATAAAGGCTCTGACCTATGCTTTCCCTTCCTCCTGACCAAATCTGATGCTTCCTTATATGACCCAGCATGGCATGGCATACGCCCTTGTCTTGAAGAAAGATAAGTCACAAATTCTTCTTCTTTCACTACTGTTGGCATCTCTTTGTTGTTACTTTGTCACTTTCATAAATTAAAGCTCTGTGGGTTCAAGTTGATACAACTCCCAAAAGATTTCTGAAGTCCCTTTGTAATTTTTCTCTTCTTATCCCTCCTCCCCTACTTTCTAGGCAGGCCTTGGTCGGGTTTCTGTCAGTATAGGTTAATTTATAATTCCCTGAATTTTATATAAATAGAATCATATACTACAAATTCTTTTTTTCTGAATTATTTTTCAGAAAATTTATTTTCTGAAAATTATTTTTGAATTCATTAATGTTATTGCATAATTAAATAATTTTCCCTTTTGTTTTGCTAGTAGTAATCTCTTAAATGGATATCAATGACTTGTTGATTCACACATTTGGTGATGGACATTTGGGCTATTTCTTGTTTATAGTTACTATAAAGAAAGTTGCACTTTGTGTACAACCAGTGAAACAATAGCTGTACTCCATTTGTGTTCAATAAAAAAAAAAAAAAAAAGAAAGTTGCTGTGGTCATTCATGGATGAGTTTTCATGTAGACATATGCTTTCATTTGTCTGGTGTAAATAACTAGGACACAAATATCTGTTTTATATGACAGGTACATAGTTAGCTTCTGAAGAAAATGTGTAATTTAAAGTGGGTAGTCCCACTTGACATTCCCATCATCAGTGTATGAGAATTCCAACTGTTTTGCATCCTTCCTGACCTTTGGTATGGTTAATCTTTTAAATTTAAACCATTTTAGTAGATATGTAATGATAGCTTGTTATAATAATAAATAATATAAATAATAATTGCCTTGGTTGTATCTTTAGAAATAAAATAGTTGTTTCTACAGTTAAAAATTAAATAAAGAGAACTTTAAAATACCCTGTTGGGCTCATCAATATTTTTGCTCCCATATCTTTCCTCAGGGTTCATTTTTCTTCCTGCTGGAATACATCCTTTCATAATTCCCTCAGTGAGGTTCTGTGGGAGATCAGTTCCCTAGTCTTTATGTATTTTTATTTTGCTCCATCTTGAATGACAGTCTAGCTGATACTAAGCATCTTAAAGATATTGTCTTCCTGAATCTATTGTTACTGATGAGAAGTCATTCTTTAGTGGGATATCTGTCTTTTCTCTTTTGTACCTATGAAGAATATTTCCTTGTTTTTCACATTATGCATTTTACTTTGCTGTATCTAATTGTGAATTGATCTGATTTAGTTCTGCTCAGAACAACCAACATGCTCATGATGTAAAAACTTGACTTTGATTTTGCAATCAGTTATTTCTTTTCAGATATTGCTTCTCCTTTCTTTTCTTCCTTTGAAATTCCTATTAGATTGTGAGTTGCTTAATCTGTTTTCTGTTTCCCTCAGATGTATTATTTTATTTTTTTGTCATATTGGACTTTGAATGAATATCTCTGTACTGCATTTTAATTCACTAATTAGGTGTTTAACTATGTCCAGTTGAAAGTTTTGAGAGGAAAAATTTATAATCCCAACCACGCCTAGTCCAGGGCCCTTCATATAGGAGTTGTGCAATAAATATTTACTGATTAAATCAACTTTGAATACCTTACATATTTAATCATTTCATTATTTACAGATATGCTAATTTGTTAAAATAAAATATCACATTTTTATGTAAGAAAAAGATACCACATAAACAAATTTGCAAATTAACTTTTAAGGTAAAGCATTGCAATATTCTGGCAATAGAAACAGATTTTAAATCTTTATGTGAACTTAGAATATTTCATTGTTATTTGGCTTTTTGGGTACTAGGCCTGTTCTTCCTCTTTGGAAAATCTTTTGGGATCTGGCAGAATCCTTAGGTTATGGATTTTCCAATGGGCCCTAAATTTTGGAATGCTCTAGTATTTGGTAATATTCATTATTCTGTGTATTATAACTTTATGATGAAAGAACCCTGGTCTAGTGCAGAGGCAGGAGTGTCTCTGTTGTGCTTCCAGCACTCTATTTGCTGACGCTCAGCATTGTGTTTTGTACAAAGCAGCACACAAAGATGGAGGCAGTCTGCTTCACAAGCAAGCTGTGCTCTTTTTAGTAGGAAGGTATATTGAAAATTTTCTCAGTTTATACAAAGCAGATGAGAACTGAGATTCCTTCCATTCCTTCTAGCTATAAATCTGATGTGTACTTATTAGGTCAGGATTCACAAAGTACATAAGGAAAGATGCTAAAATCCTTTAAACATGTAAGTATGTCGGGTCACTTGACACAACCAGTTAAACCAGTAAGAGCCCATAAAATGGTTATAGCTGGTGGAGTCTAATGATCAGAAAGGGCCATAAGCTGATTTGTGGATGAACTTCCCACGATGAGCCCGACTCTCAACAATATTGTTTCTTCTCTGCAGAGAAGTGGAACCTTTATCAATTCTTTGATTGCAGCATTGACTATTGGTGGGCAACAGCTGTTCTCTTCATTCACTTTCAGATGTCCCTGTCAGGTGGGAAAAAACTTCTATTATGGTTCAGCTTTTCTTGTCATTCCTGCTTTGATCCTTCTGATTGCTGGCTATGCTCTGAGAAGCCAAATGTGGACACTTACCAGTGAATACTGCTGTAGTTGTGTCCCTCGCCGGAGGATCAGTCCCCTGGAGCGCAGGCTGGCTTGCCTTAGGATCTTCAGCATCACTGGGAGGGCGCTTGTTGCTCCATTAACGTGGCTGGCGGTGACCCTGCTGAAAGGCAATTACTATGAGTGTGCAGCAAGTGAATTTGCATCTGTGGACCATTACCCAGAGTTTCGGAATGTCACTGCCAGCAAACGAGAAGAGATCCTAGCTGGCTTTCCATGCGACAGGTCGACTCCTAATGCGATCCTAGTAAAAGATGAAGTAGCCCTTCAGCACAGGTACCAGTCACAAGTAAGTTTTTTATTTTATTTTTTTGCCACACTATTCCATAATTACTACAGTACTGGAAACATTTCACATTTCTGCTACTTCTAATATAGTCTGATTATAGAACACAAACTAGATGCCATTCACCAAAATGAGTTCTACAGAGTAGATGTAATTAGGACATTGGGCTTTTGGAGTCAGCAAACTTGTGACTTAGTCTTGCTTTACCATTTATTAACCTGAAAAAATTTCAGTAAGTTATCCATGCTTCACTTTCTTCATCTGAAAAATTGGAGTATTAATAGTATCCCCCTGCATAGGATTGTTGTGAGGAATAAATGAGCAAATATATCTAAAATGCTCAGTACTGAATTGATATTAGAAATAATGAATTTTAGGCATTGTACGAATATCATTAATACTATATCACAAATCCCATTTTTCTGCATGTATGTTCTCATAGTCTTGCTTAAAATTACAGGAAGCATAATTATGATTTAGAAATATCCAATGGTGGTTCTAAATTTAGAGTCTGTGGACAGGTTTATATCAGAGTGTGGGATGGAGTGGGAGGAAAGCCTGAACCTACTACATTTATAGGTTAAATTTTAGAAGTACCATTTTACATCTTTTCAGAAAGGAAAGAGTCCTTGCCTTTCATCAGTCTCTTCAAGGAATTTGGGAAAAACATATTTTCAAACCACTGTAATACAGTAAAAATATGTTATTTTTTAAACTACTTACTGCAAAGGTATATAACATTTCTACTGACTACCTACTACTGAAAGTCTACCTACTGACTTTCAGTTATTAAAACTGAGGAATGCTGATGCTCTTTAAAACTATAATCAAGACACACAATACTGAAGTGTTGCAATATGTTTAAAAAAAGTTAAAAATCTCAATAGGTTATGCTTTGTCTCAATTTGTTTTTCACACTAGCCCTAAAGGTCAGGCAGAGGGGTCTTGTGAAGCTATGTGAAAAGTAAAAAAAAAATCAATAGGACAATTATAAAGTTCAAAAATGTTCTTGCTTAAGAAAAACTAAAATATAATACAGAATGGTAAGATTTTCTTAAGGTCAAAATAAATGTCACTAATGCATTATACAGATTTCTATGAAAAGATGGTTTTACAGTTCAAAGTACCATTACCAGATTTTTTTTTGCTTTTGTGACAACAAAACATATATTTTTAGATATTTTTCACTGAGAGTATGGTATAAATATTTCATGTCTCCACTTTCTCATAATATCAAGAGATAGATAATATTAACCCCATTGTACAAATGAGTTAACTAAAGCTCAATGAGTTTATGTAACTTGTAGGCGTTCATAGAGCTAATAAAAGGCTGATTAAGATATCCAGATGTCATGCTGTTTCCATTTCACCAGGTTTCTTTCTGCAACTACCTTGAACTTCATTGTCTTTTAAGGAATACATGTTACTTTTCAGTTGGGGTTTTCTGAGTTGACCACAAGGTCATATTAAGTTAAAATTCCTTCTTTGTCCATGTCTCAATATAAAATACATTCATTTCACCTATTTCAGTCTACCTTCTGCACACGTGCCAAAAGTATCTTTTAAATGTTAATTGGATGATGAGCTTCCTCTCCCTCTCACATAAAGTCCTTCAGTGTTTTTCTACCAGCCTAAGCACAAATCCAAATCCCTCGGCATTACATGCAAAATCCTCCAATATCTGGCTCTTGACCGCTTCTCCACATAACTCCTACAAACCTGTGAATACAAGTTTCTAACTCTTCAGGCTGTTGTTTTTCTGTCTTCTTTTCTTTAGAATTCTCAACTTCTTGCATCTTGTGAACTTCTTTTTTTCATAATTTAAGTCTAAGTACCATCTCTTCCAACAAGTGTTCCCTGATGCTCCTCTCCCTAAAAAGAGTTCAATTCTCCTCCATTGTACCTCCTCGGGTGCCATGTTTACTCATACCAGAAATAATCACATTGTGCTTTCTCTGGGTTTGCTCATTAATTTTCCCTTTTGTGCCTAAAGACTGTACAGAAAATAAATCCCCATTCGAGTCCCCATTACCAAATATCACAGGCTGCATGAGATGGGAGGTCAAACTGGAGCACGATGAGTGATGGTTGATAAATTAATGGGCATCTGAGATGACATTTCTGCCACCATATTGGCTTCTATTAAGTTCAATTGTCATAAATATAAAATTGTAGTTTTTAGCCTCTATAGAGTGCAGCTGTTACACTGTGCCACCCTGGTAACTCCAGGCTTGCAGATGAATGGCAAGATGAAGAAGTGGTCTTCATTGCCCAAACGTGGCTGCACACTGCTGTACAGTAGGCTTCCCTAAATGTATGGAACTTGTCTTCTTTAATTTACAAAGCAATTGTTATATATTGAAAAATAATAATAAAAAGAAAAAAGGGATTCTAAGACTAGAAAACATTTATGGTGGTCTTTAAAAGCAAGCACTAAGTACTAAATAGTTTATTTGAAAACAATAAGGCACTACAAACTACAATGACCATACTATCTGTAATAAATTTAGAGACCCGAGTTTGCTCACTGACTTCTTTGGTTGCAAAAGAAAAGAGGAAAGAGCAATACAGGAAGAAATATTAATGGGTACTTGTTGGCACATGATTGAAGACATTTTGGGAGGCTACCATTATTGTCTATCATACTATTATTTTTATCACCATCATTACCAAATATTCATTAAGCCCCCAAGGAATGAATGGGCCTGTACCTGATGATTGAGAAGTAAGGTTGAGCTATAAGTAAAGAACAATATTTATGTATCTTGTGTAAGGTTAATTGATGGGTTATAGCGTCTGAGACTTCAAGAAGAGTACTTAGAATCCATTCCATATTAACTGGTCAAATTCCTCTGTAATCCCAAAGCCAAGTTGAAATGACTTAACCTATCCTCCCAGATCCGTTTCCACATCCAACCATCAGCTCTTGTTAACATATTAAATACGGGAAGAACAAAGTTTTTATGCACACATAAATTCCTCAGTTTTGTAGGAATCCCTCTTGACATGGCTGTTTCTTGAGTATTTGATGTATTGGTGTTTTCTGTTTTTCTTTCTAATAATTATGTGAAGATGCTGGGCTGGATTTTGATCACCTTGGCAACCATTGCTGCTGTGGTCTCTCGCTGTCTGGCGCAGTGCTGCTCTCCCCTCACCTCTCTGCAGCATTTCTACTGGACCAACCACCTCCATAATGAGAGAGAGCTCTTTGAACAAGCCGCAAAGGAGCACTCTCGGCTTCTCATCAGGCAGCGCATAAAGAAACTATTCGGCTTCTGTCCTGGGAGTGCCGATGTCAGACACATCCGTATTCCTTCATGTCAGGACTGGAAAGATATTTCAGGACCCAGTCTTCTATGCATGGGTGACACCTCACAGGGGCACTATAGCTTTCTTGGAGACAGGGTAGTTGAGGATAATGAAGAAGACAAATCAGAAGGTATTGAATTAAAACCTTGATAATAGCACCTTTCACAGTTCAAGTTGTTAAACAGATATTTGACTTTCTGATAATGGAGATTCAATGCAATCTCTTCATTGTTTTCTCTGTTTAATATTTGTCAGTAAAAATTAATCCAAAAATACTATTTCAGAAATAAATTTGACAATTGTGTCAATCTCTGCTTCTTTTTTTTTTAATTCATTGATGGTCTGGTAATGCCTACAGTGTCATACTGATCTAATAAAAACAACATGGAATTTTAAGTCATGTCAAATTTACTTCTTCGTTTGCTATTTGCTCCTTGTGAAAATTAATATTTCTGGGTGGCATTTTTTCATCTTCACACGGTAGCTACCTCATTTGGCCATTGTGAAGACTAAATGTGATAATGTCAGCAAGGTGTTTACTGCAGGACCTTGTATCAAGTGTTAATAAATTTCACTTTCTCCCTTCCCCTTTTAACTCCATGTCTTCTATCATTGTTTTCCCTCCCTCTAATTTCTGGCTTTCTCTGTTTCTACCTTTATATAATATCCAGGAACTTTCCACTGCCTCTTCTTCTTTCTTAAAATCTGAATCTCTGAACTATTGGGAACAAGGATAAAATGCCCTTCCTAAACTAGCAACATGTGAAGGTCTTGAGTCATCCTGCCATAATCAGGGGAAAATGATGCCTTATGGTATCACCATTAGCATCATACTGTCATTTGTAACATGCTGCTTATTGGGAGCATTTTTACGGCTACTACATACAAGGATTAGTTTAGAACACTTACTCTCTGTGCTCCATTACAGGGGTCCTATCTGTGCCTTTTCTTTACCAAATTGTACCTTTGCCCTGAAAATCTGTCTGGGGAACTAAGATTACAGTTTATTCTTGTTTATCCACTACTAGAACCCCAAAGGCGAAAATACCTGCTGACCTTCCTCTGCCTGCCTTTGCTATGCGACTTCTTGTATTTGAAAATTTTCTAATTTATCTTGATTCTTTTTAATATTTTTATTAGTGCATTATACATAGTAGTGGGATTCATTATGCCATATTTGTATATGCACACAAGATAATTTGATCAATCTCATTTCCCTTTCTGTCCTCCTCCCTCCCCCTGATCTGCTCACTCTACTGATCTCCCTATTATTATTATAATTATTATCATTGTTACTTTAGCTTGTGCATTTTAATTGTATATATAATAATTATATATATAAATAATACATATATTAAAGCAGGACTTATTTTAGTATATTCACATTTGGACATAGCATAATTTAGGAGATTTTGTCCCCCCAGTACTTCCCCATTTCCATGCCTTCCCTCCTCCCTTCCTTTAGATTCCCTTCATCTACTCTATTGGTTTCCCTTATTTTTTTTTGTGAGAACCACCCTCCAACACTTTTTTAAATTCCCAGTTTTTTTCTCCTTTCTGTCTAGCTTCCATGTACAAGAAAAAATTTGCTCTTTGATTTTATGAGTCTGGCTTATTTCACTTAGCACCGATGTTCTCCAGTCCCCTCCATTTACCAGAAAATGACATAGTTTCATTTTTCTTTGTGGCTGAATAAAACTCCATTGTGTATATATATACACGACATTTTCTTTATCCATCTGTTGATGGGCACCTGGGCTGGATCCATAACTTGGTTACTGTGAATTGTGCTGCTGTAAACATTGGTGTGCATGTATCACTATAGTATGTGATTTTAGTTATTTTGGATAAAAACCAAGGAGTGAGATAGTTGGGTCATGATTTTTTCCTATGTATACTGTCTCATGTCTGCTTTTTCCATGTTTACTGAAGCAACTGGCTCACTGACTAAAAGGAGCAATCTGGTGGCTTTCATTTATTCATTTCCTTAGCCAAAACAATGATCTCTTACTGTCAGTAGACTAACCTGCCAATGGTCAACTTCACTTTAAAGATTCACTTTCAAGGAGAACAAATAGCTTGATTATCTAAAATGCAACCCATTTCTTGATAATTTATTATATACAATTATGGAGGATTCTATTTTGCATCAAATTCTGGGTCCTTCAACTTAACAAGTAAAAATGAATTTTTAAGGAAACAAAATGTTTTCAGGTTTTCCCCCAACAAAAGGCTGTTCAGTTTAATATTTTGCAAGCACTGATGACTTGTGCCACTCTAATCATTGCTTATTAGTTATTTAGCCTGTACAAGTCAGCTCATCTCTCATGTCTCTCACTGTTCATCTGTAAAACCAGGATAATGGTGCCCTCTCTTCTGGAAGGTAAGGAACTGAACACATTCCTGAGGTCCTTTCTAAGTGTATTAAGACTTTAATATTTATGTCTATAGGTATACAGGTCAATATGTACACATCCTTCTGAAATGTTAGTAGGCCCAGCTTTTTTCTTCTGGAAGAAAAATATCACCGAGTTTGATTTTGAGCTTTCTTTAAGACAGATACTGGTACTCTACTTTTTAAAGAATGTTAATGTACTGACTTTTTGCATGTGGCTAGGGAAAGTTGTTCTAGCTTATCAACTAACCATATACTCAGTACATTGTAAGAAGGACATTAAAAACAAAGTGTGTCATGGAAAGCAACTAGGATTCTAGTTGCTTTTGTTACATGAGCTGGCAAATATGGAAAGTCTCATCTATTTCATACTCAAAGTTCTCCTCAAGCTTGAAAAGTCTATGGCTGTATTTACATGAGAGGTTTTGAAATTCCTCTGTGGTGGGACTTGCTAGTTAAATGAGCCCTTTATACCATGCTCAGAATTAGTTTATTGGGTTTCAGGAACTATACCACAATAAAGACTCTTCAATAGGATATTCAATTAAAAGCAAAATCAAAGAATGTATGAAGTTTAGCATACATCATCAGAAAGAAGATTAATAGTTGTTTATACCTTAATAACAGGAAACTGTCTCTGTTGGCTTCTGAAGCCCTTTCTACTTAAAACTCTTTCAGAGTATGACATACGAAGTTTATATTTTGAGCCAGTTAATCATGATCTTCCACCATAGCTTTCTGGTAAAGGAGAATGAGCGTCCTTTGGTTCTTCTATATGGCTTCCAAGTATGTTATAGAATCTATATGAATATTTAAAGGGTAGTATACATCCTTGGGATTGCACTGTGCCACTTCAAAAGAAAGACTTGAATTCCCAATCATTTTGCTGTTTTTGTTTTTGTCTAGAATATTCTTTTATCTCACAGCTAGTTAGGTAAATTTTTCTCAATTAAGAAAATGGTACTTAAAAAAAGAACAGAACTGGTACTTCCTCACTTTTATGCTTAATGGATTTGTGTAATTATGAAGCATATAATTAAAATCAATTATGTGCTAATACTACCTAATACTTTGCTACCAAGTGCTTTTGGCTACCACATCAGATTTTGTGGCTTGACATATAGAGACCTGCTGACTTCTTAACTTCATTTTTGTCAGCTCCTCCATTTCCCCAGCACAATCTAAACTGTCTCTTTCCCAGAAACTAAATAAAAAAGCCAATGTGTATGTATGTTTAACTTAGATTTCTTTGATTTCCAAAGCTGAACTGTACAGCACTATAAATTCTGTCATCCTCCTTGTTTCTTTCCTCTGTTCTCAATCTCCAACTCCATCTAAAAAAATTCTTATTTGTGTTTGTAATAAGAAATACTAATATATTTTACCAAGTATTTAATACACAAAGGGAAAGCATATTAACCCTAAATTTTTGACATACCACAACTAACTAAAGGCCTTCTGAACTCAAGACTATGTAGGTATTTGCTGACTTAAAAACATAATTGTGTAGAGGCACAATTTTATCTTCTAAAAGAGTAAACCAAAATTAACTCTAGTCAAGGAAGAACAGAAACTGGTAGGATAAGGGGAGCAGATGGCTGCTTGAGCTGGGGCAGGGGAGGTACAAATTCATAAAATATGACTCCTGGATATAAGAACAGTGGATAGAACTGAGAGAAATTTCCAGAGAAGCAAATTTAATTATTCTTGACCAGATTATTTTTCGTACTAAGCAACAAGTTGATTAAGCCTCTCTAGTCTCAGTGCACCAGAACACTTCAGGAAGAAAATGGATTTCAAGGATGGCTTCCTCTGCTGCCACCCAGTGGTCAATAGTAGTGTCTGCACCCATCTGTAAATGCTGATAGCAGATTGAGCGCTCTTAATCTAAAAATCTGAAATCTGAAATGTTCCAAAATCTGTAACTTTTTGAGAACGAACATGATGAATTGGGACAATAAAATAGTAAAATATATGCAAGCATTCCAAAATCTGAAAAAAAATCTGGTATCTGAAAACTTCTCCTCCCTGGCATTATTTATAAGGGATACTCGACCTGTAGCAATAAAATTTATAGTGCTCACTATATGTCAGCTACTTTTTAAAAAGCAGCTTCTCATAACAAGCAAAAAGAGTCACATGTCAGAAAATAACTTGCTGGAATGACACTAAGTCATGTAGGGAATATTTTTGAAGTCCTGTACAAATGAAATACTTTTCTACTTATATGATTTTACTAGATAACTGGTGAATCATAAGTCATAATTGGAATACAAGCTTACATAACCCAACAAAATAAGCCTTTACATTTTATTAATGAGGTAATTGAGACGCAGAGAAATCAAACAATGTGCCCAAGATCATTTATCTGTAAGTGATGAAACCTGAATCTAGCTCCAGCAGGTTGACTTCTGTCACTCCATAGCACTTTGCTATAATGTGGTGAAAGAGGCAGTTTATCAACTTTTCAGGGCCCTGTAGTGTTGGGAGTTTTTCCCATATAGTATTATCAATCAATAAATCAATCATCCTGAATTCCAACAAGTCCATGCCATAGCACATTTCAGTCCCTGTTTCCACCTCTATTCCTGCATACATAAGGCCTAAGCCTCAAGTCACTGTGCTTCTTACCAAAGTGACTTGTCTACTCTCACTGGACCATGAACTTTGAATCTGACCTACTCAACAGTCAGTAGCACTGATTCTATGAACTTCAGATAAACTACATGCTTGCCCTGGGTTCTCAGATGTCCTCTTTCTTATGCTGGGCCTCAGCAGGACAACACTATAATCTGTGAATATGTTTCCAGTAAGTCATAGTTATGAAGGGTCAAAATGAGGTTCAGGAAAACATAGTCTCCATTACTTTTATGGTCTTGTACAAGTCAGTCTCTCTGGAACTTTAATTTCCCCTTGAATGAAATAAGGGAGTATATTAAATTGTGGGAGTGGGTGATTAAAGTATTTTGAGTCACGGATCTCTTTGAGGAGCCATTCGGGTTACAGTTATTTTTACAAAATATTTAGCAAAACTGCATATACACAGACACAGGCTCACGTACCTCAGAGTTCACAATACTGTGCAGCTAAACAATGGCCCCCCAAAGATGTTCACATCCTAATTCCTGGAAATTATCCCAGTATAATCAGGAAGGTCTTCATAAGAGGGTATAGGAAGAATCAGAGTCAGGGAGAAAGAAAAGTGACAACAGAAAAGTGTCAAGAAGTGTCAGAGTGAAGCAGTTTGAGAAATCAATCACTGATGGCTTTGAGGGTAGAGTGGGTCATGAGCTAAGGAATGTGGGTAGTTCCTAGAAATGAAGAGGCAAAGAAATGGACTCCCCCATGTGACTGCAGAAGGAACACAGCCCTGGTGATACCTAGATTTTAGCCCACTGAGACTTGTGTCAGAACAGTAAGAACCATAGACAGTTCTTACAGTCCTAGAACTATATAATAAATTTGCATTTTTTAAACCACTAGGTTTGTAGTTGTTATAGTGGTGATAGGAAAGTAATACACATACTGGTGTGTTATGGTGGTTTACGAATCCACAAGCCTGTGGACAAATGACACCCTCTGAATTAAGATATTTTCAAAGTCATTTACAGTACAAGTATCCTAAGATTCTATATGTGCAGATGCTCTGTCCTAGGTGAAACTCTTGCTCCTAATAAATAAACAAATAAACAAATAAACTATTTTGTAAAAAAATACAATGTGTTCTAATATTTTAAGGTGTTCTAAAATATAGAAGAGCTGAATATAAACTTTATTTGTATTTATAGATTTGCCACCTTAAGTCATAAATACAAAGACCTAAAAATCTATTTTTCTTCTGTAGTTACCAGTTAGTGTACATCAACAGAACTGTATACTATAAATTATTTCATAATGTAGACTATTTCAGTATTTGAAAATGTGAGAAAGCAAATATCAAAGCAAAAAAGAAAACAAAACAAAAAACCCTATAACCACAATATTTTGTAATAAAGGAATCTGGATCTATGTGGTGCTTTATTGATTGTATAAATTTCATAAATCAAGAGTAGTTGGCCTATTAATGATGAGTCTTTGCCTACCATTCTTTCATATTGAGATTAACTTGAATTTGAGAAAACCATTTACGAAATAATCATCTTTAGTCTGGTAATGGTTTAATAGATCTTATGAAATCCTATGAGAAAGACTCCCATTTTTGTGGAGAAGATAAAGGCAAAAGCAAGAAAAATATCCAAATTATTACAGACAGAATAATAGTTAGTATGCAATTCAGTATTGCTCCCCAGCAGGGTTCCTGCCTTTGAGTTCCTTCTCTGAAATGTTCTGGGAACCCCGGGGTGGGGCGCTGGAAGCCAGCCTGCCTAGCTCCGCTTGGCTTGCTTGGGCTCCTTTAGTCCATTCCTGGAGATCTAGGCTCTACTCCACGGGTGAGGTGAGGCCTGGGTGTTTAGACCCAAAGTACCAATCCCCACCTGTGTCTCCTGAGCCCGCTGGGTGGTGAGAGGTGACACGTGACACCGTGCTCTCCAGTTGATCAAGTACATTCCTGACAAGGCAATGGAACCGCTCACCTAGCGCCGCCTTTCCTCCCACCTGGTGGCCTTAAGTGCAAGTCGGGGTGCAGTCAAACACTAATGTTTCCATTCTAGGAAAGCAGTGATTATGACCCAAAGACATCAAGAAAAGATGAGGTTGGAAGGTGTGTGGCAAATTTTGCTGACCAGAAAACTTTGGGTTAGATCTTAATTTGTGTTCATCAGGAAGACGTTCTTGGAGAAAATCATTGGAAACCAGTATTCAGGAGAAAACCTGATGGCGTTTAATGACCAGCATTACATAAATGATATTAATAGGGTACTGCAGAGGCAAGAACTCCAATTGTTTCAATATAAATGACAAAGTCATAACATTATGTGTAATAACAACACTATTTGTCTTTTAAATTGTGATGAGAGATAAGAAATCAGACAGGAACAGTGCATTTGCAAATAAAGAACATGAAGAGATGGCTCTAATCTCAACAGGAAAAGATGGTAAGTGTACACTATGGAGAATTCTCACAGTGATTAAACAATAAACAAATGTGTATGTATCTAGCTTTATTGTAATTTATTCTAAATCTTCATCTGTAAGTCTATGATATCTTACATAGGCCTATGAATTGTTTTAAAATATATTTTCAATATAATTAAATGTTTAGATAGACTGAGAGCCATTTCTTCACATGGTCCATTCTGCCCAATGTAGAGTATGCCAATTGCTGAAACGATGAAGTTTGCAATAATTTATTTGCAAGATAGCCAAGTGTGCAGACAGGAGACCCAAGTGTCAAATCTATCTCCAAAGGATAGGGTTTGAGGATATTTATGAGATATAGCAGCTGGGTATTTAAGTGTGGAAAGGTGACTGCAGATGAAGTAACTCTGAATCTGTACATGTGTAATCAGTCTTCATGGGTCTTCACAAAACATCTGTTCAGAAATTAGTGGCATTATCATGATCTGAGTATCGTTTTTGCCCCAATATCAAAAGATCATCCACTGGACACGTGCAGTCTCAAGTGAAGAGTTGGTGGTTTCAACAAAGATGATCTTTAAGTCCCTGAAAAGTAACCTAGACAACCAGTATCATGACCTGTACATCAGAGACATAATCTATAGCAAACCTACTGGGAGGCTAATCATATATTGCTCAGCTGTGTGATCTTCCAAATTGGTGATGTTTCAAATCAACTAAAAGCAAGCAACTGAAACCAAGTAAAGCTGAAGCTAGGTTTTCCCTCCAAACATTTGCCATCTAGAAGTGCCATACCTTAGGGGCAACCCTGACTTAACCCTTCACTTTTATCACAGGAAACCAAAGAATTAATTACTTGAATTTTATTTTTTTTGTTTTAACTCAAGTTCATTTTCCTTCTATACATTTTAGGACATTTACTTTGAATTTTGGTAGCCATATCTTCTTCAGTCCTTCTTCTGCAACTTTGATTTTTCCTCCTTCCTCACCTAGTCCCTTTTAAATCCAAAGTATAAGAGAGGTGTGTGTGTGCGTGTGTGTGTGAGAGAGAACAATGTAATAATTAATAATAGTAGTAATAATAATATGATGATGATAATAATGATAGCAAAGATAAAAATTACCAAAGTGTTCTAGGTGGAAGAAAAGGAAAATGTACAAATTTTATTCCGTCTGCTCACCTGTTCTTACGTGCAAGGTCAAGTTGAAAATAGAGTTCACAGAAAACTATTGTGGTCCTTACTTTGTTTCTGCCCAGAATTGAGGTCCCCTTCCGTTACATGGTTCAAGAGAATTATCACGAGACTATAAGATTATCAACTACACCCATAAAATACTACTCCTTTTGACTATGTGACCTTGGGTCAAAGGAACTAACTGCTGACTTTGAAGGCTGGTTCCATACAATTGCTCCAAAATGAGCAAGATCTGGAGGAATTATAGGCTCTTACTTCTGGAAACGTGGAAATCATGTTACACAAAGCCCTTGCTTTATAGATGGGGAAGGTGAAACCCAGTGATGTGGTACCTTACCCAAATTCATCTGTTAATTGCAAAGATCCATAACCTGGTTTTATAATCCCTGGCCCAGGGATTATAATACCATACCATTACCACTTCATTGGGCTTATTCATTCAGAGAAAGCACTTCTCTGAGTGACTACTCTTCTTTAGGTACTGGTATATGCGTTAAATATATCAGTAAATAAAGATTTCTGCCTTTGAGGAAAGACTAGATGTGAGGGGATGACTCATGCGGTTATAGAAGGAACATTAGTCCAGACAGAGGGAACAGTGAGTGCAAAGACCTTTGGAGAACAGACAATCTTGAATGTCTGAGAAACAGCAAAGAGGCTGGTGTGGCTGGAGCAGAAAAGTTTGTAATAGGAGGTTAAGGTCAGAGAGGAAAGAAGTGCTGCAGGAGAGGATCAGGGTGCCAGATTCTCTAGGCTCTACATTGTAAAGACATAGGCCTTTCACCTGTGATGGGAGTGAGGTGCAGTTGAGAAAAGGAGTGATATGATCTCATGACACTGTAACAGGATCATTCTGGCTGCTGGATTGAGTCAGAGTAGACGGTAAGATAAGGGTTAAAGTGGGGAGATCAGTTAGACTAGAAGGTATTACTAAGATTCCCACCTCCAAGAGAGATACATGCAATCAGAATTTTACATGGCTATTTGTATATATGACTGCTGAATAGCCTTCAGACACCTGAGTAAATGAAACATTAGCCACACGAATGGTATGAGAATGAAAATTAAGCATTAAAAAAGGAATTCTCAATTCTCAGCTCATAAGAGGAGTGAGACTGAAAACTCATTGGCACAGGAAGGCAAAAATAAACACCAAAACAATTTTTAAAGACATAATATTAAGAGATAATAACTGAGTTTGCATTACCCACAGAAGAAACTAAGATGAATCCAAATGACTAAGGTTAATCTCTTAGGGACATTTTTCTTTAGCAATAATGAACAACAGAGAACAAAAATGCTTCAAGAGATACTTTATTTTTCAAATCACTAATAAATAAGTTGTTTTCTAGTTTATAATATGCTTCCACACACATTTCATGCTGTCCAAATGATCCTATAAAGCTTGTAAATGTCTAAGGATGGGCTACTCACTCTGGTTTCACATATCATGATGGTTATTCTCACTCCACCATTTGCTTACCTGCACAGCTTGAAACACACTTGTTCCACACCATTTTTAAGAATAAATAAAAAATGAAATGCTATAAGCGTCAATTTGCCTTTTGAGAATTTGTCATACTTTCAGATAAGGGCTTCCTGTGTTCATTGACAAATGAAATGAAGAGATCAACTAAAAAATGTTTAATGATGTCCAGGTAGGTATGACAAAGTAAATATTCAGGGGCATGTTCTTCTTACAGTTTAGATATGAGGTGACTCCTAAAAGCTCATGTGTCAGACAATGCAAGGAAGTTTAGAGGTGAAATGATTGGGTTATGAGAGCATTAACCTAATCAGTACATTAACAGTTGAATGGATTAACTGGTTGGTAATTGTAGACAGGTATGGTATAGCTGGAAGAAGTAGGTCACTGGAGGTATGCCTTTGGGTTATATATTTTGTCCTTTTTGAGGTGAGCTCTCTCCTTCCTGATTATCATGTTCTGAGCTGTTTTCCTTCTCTATATGCTTCTGCCATGCTGTTGAGTTGAGACTCAAGTCCAGAGCAATGGAGTCGGTCAGCTGTGGACTTAGACCTCTGAAACCAGGAGCCCCAAGTAAACTTTTCCTCCTCTAAAGGTGTTCTTGTCAGGTCTTTTTGGTCACAGCATCGAAAAACCTGACTAAAACATATCTTTTGATTACGATAGGTCTGGAACTCTCTAAGAGAACTCTCTCTAGTGTTAAAAACCACTCTGACATTCTGAAAAACGGAGGCTTTCAATGACATGTAACAGGTTTGAAAAGGATGCATTACCAAAAATTGCTAACAAAATAGTAAATCAAATAAAAATGGCCATTTCACTTATTAGATTAAGACCTACAGGCAACAGCAACTTTCTTTTTCAAGATATTACTACATTGGGTGCTTTGCTGCATCTCACCTATTTTGGTAGCTATTTTGCATTACCAATTAGAAAAAAAATTTACTTTGCATTTTTCTTTGATCCATGGTTCAAAGATGAATACTCCTCTTTCTTTCCAAACACATGATGTCTTAGTCACTTATCATTTTGGCCATCAAAACTTCTTTTCAGTTGTTTTAGCCAAAAACAATCTTTGACTCTTCTCTTAAAACTCATGTCAAATCATACAGTTTTATCTTCAACATATATTCAGAATTTTATCATTACTTCAACACTTTAATTATTGTCACTCTGGTCCAGATGACCATTATCTTCTACTTAGGTTACTGCCATAGCCACTTAACTGTTCTCTATACTTTCAGACTTAGTCCTCCTTAAGTACACTTACAACATAGAAACTACTGTGGTATTTCTAGTCAAATCGTCACTCTTTCATTTAAACATCCAATAATCCTATACAATCTGTAATGTCAATCCTCTTCCCCACAGTTCTCTGTGCTCTCTCTACACTGGCTTCCAACAGACCATGTGGGTTCCCACTTTCTGACCTTTGCAGTGGCTGTTCCTTCTGCCCAGAAGCTCTTTCCTGAAAAGAGGTAAGTAATTGTAATTCCTCTGAATTAAGGATATCCAGAAAAGAAACACCTTATATTTGGAAAGCTATTCCATGCATTTTATTTGATTCTCAGTATAGTCAAGAGACTCCCCTCACCCCCAGTTTAAAAGAATGTTTAAGACGCGGAATAGGTAAAGAGTCTTCTTGAGTATGTCTCTTATAAAGTATTCCTCTGTTATAAGTAAACAATATTTCCCAATTAAAAAATCAAGATGACTTTCGGTTCATGAGATATCATCATTTTAACAAGAGAAAATCATCAAGGGCCTTCATCATTAGAGTTCTTATTTAAAAAGTGCTCCCCCTACTGTATAAGTGAAACCAGATTTACTACAGAAAAGAAAAAGGAAAATAAATGTGGGGAAAATCTATTAATATGTCAGGAGTATTTTCTTACATTTTCCACATGTTTTACTTCATATAATCATATAATAAAGAAATCTGAGTTCCTTTATTGCGAACATAAATACAAACTTAAATAATTATTTAATATTCCTCTCATAAAAATACCACGCTTTTGCCTCGCAAGTACAAGGCCCTGGGTTCAATCCCCAGCACCGCAAACAAAAATTAATAAAATAAAAAAAAAATTAAAAATAAAAAAATACCACGCTTATTCGCTACCTTCTTAGCTTTTGCCATATGGTTCTCTGACAGTTCTCTGTGATCGTTGGGCACGCCTGGAGTTGCCAGTGTTATTCTCACAAGCAGCACTGCCAAATCAAAGGTTCTGAACCTTTTTCACGGTGCGGCAAATTTTACACGGCATATCAAAACTGACATCCTCTTTATCAAGTCACAGAAATACGTCATCACAGGCATCTTTATCATATGCCAGCCGAGTTCTTTCACAAATTCAAAAACAAGGCCTAACAATCTGAACCTGGAGGTCAGATCCTCGACCCCAGTCGATTTTCCCCTGGATTCCCCTCTACTTATTAAGCAGCCGGGCCTACCCGGCCCACGCATTAGCAGAGCCTCTGCCGCTCCGCTTATCGGCCTCTACGTGGGTCCCAGCCTTTTCGCTCAACTCCTGAGGAAGCCCAGCAATTTGAACTCCTAAAAGCGCAGAAACGACCTGAACTTCATCAACAACAGACACACTAAGCTGAGCAGGCGCCTAGCTTCAGCGGCAGGTAAACCAGAAACCGTAAAAAGCGCAAGTTCGCCGGCGTCCCCACCGCCCGCCACTAGAGACAGCGTCCCACCAGACGAGCGAAGTGGACTTTCAGCCTAGACACATCGAACGAAGATGCCTCGCTGAGGGGCTTCTCAGGCGCAGGCCCGGCAAAGCCCAGCAGCGGCCCTAGGTGTCCGTAGCGAATGCCAGACGGGATGCCTCCAGGAGCCCAGCAAATGTCGAGCAGGCGTGGAAGGGGCGGCAAATCAGTGTCCCGCTGGTCAGGCTGAATGAGTCGAACGCGGAACTAGTGCTCAGGCGGAGCGACGTGGGGTTGTTGCTCAGCAGGCCGGGCCTGACTTTGGACTGCGGGACTTCCAGCCGGGGACTCTGCGCTTGCGCCCGCCCGGCAGCCGGCGCGGCCGCGGTTTTAGCGGCAGCGCGCTCCCTGGTATCGGGGCGATCCATGGGTAGCAGCGAGGGCCACGATGACAGATTACAGCGAAGAGCAGCGTAATGAGCTGGAGGCTCTCGAGTCCATCTACCCCGATTCCTTCACAGGTGACTTTCGCGGCCGCGAGCCCTTAGTTGCCTCGAGGTGGAGTGGGTCGGGCAGGAGCCGCCTCAGGCCTCTGTCTCCCGGGCTGGGGTGAAGAAGGGATCATGGGGCCGCGTGGCCACTTCGCCAGCCACTCACCTCAAGTTTTTCAGCCACTTGCCGTTAACTCAGTGGCTGTTTCCCCTTCTCCGCTTGTTCACTGAGATCTGAAAGTCCGGGTGACGCTCGTGAGGTCCCTGGAGACTGTCAGGCCTGGAATTGGGTCGGGAGCACGTTGCTTTCCGTGTCACCCATATCCACCCGAGATTCAGTGAAATACACGTAAAGATACTCCAAATGAGATTAGTTTTTCCAGAGTCACAAAGGTGTGAGATTTCATGTATTCACCCCTAACTCGGTAGAACCGTTTTTCATAGGATGGTATGTGAAAATTTGTGGGATTCCGAGTGCTCTTCTTAGAGTAACCTAGAATCAGTGTCGAGCGTAGCGTAGTCCCTGGAGTTTGTCGGTTTTCTTTCTTAAAAAGAGAAAGAAAAAGAAAAAAACAAACCTCCTCCCTGGCATTCTGCAAAATGCCTCGTGAATGATGTGGCCCAAATTTCTGTTCCGCTGTAGTTTTCTAGGTTGTTAGGCTGGTACGGATATTAGACATCATCTAGTTTGAGATTTTTCTTGCTACAAGCAAGATAATGGAGGCCCAGGAAAGGTAAGTGGCTTGCTTTGGGACCACGCGCGAGTTAGTGGCAGGGCTGGTACTAAGTATTAGGCCCGGAACTCTTTCCTTTTTCCTTTTCCAGGCTTTGGGGCTTGGGATCCAGTTCCAACTGATATGAGGGGGAACAGATTACTTGTTGGTTGGGCTAAGATAAAATATTAATGAGAAGTTCATTAGATATATTTTAAAGGAAGAGAATTCTTCCGTATGAGTCATGCTTCAATTGGTTCTGAAAGTACTATAAGGTAATTGTATCAATACAGCTTCTCTTGGATTTGAAAAGCAGTCAAGGTAAGGCCAGAATGAATGAGCAGGCGTTCCCCATCCCTTCATTTGAGTGCTGTCATCTTCGATTGTCAGATTTCAGAGTGTAAGATATATTACTTTAAGTCATAAACTCCAAACCCTCTCCCTTTCATTGTTTAGCTTTTTTTTCTTGTTTCCACCTTTTCACCCCTGCTTGCAATGGTAGCAAATTTTGTTCTGCTTTGCCAACAGGCAGAAGTGTGTCAGCTACCCCTGTATAGCTCCAGTCCTGTTCATATTCTCTCTCACCAGCAGTACAGCTGTGCTGTGAGGATGTTAAGGGAATGAGTGAAGAGGGGTTTGAGAGTGTCATTACCTGGGTGAGTGTGTATGGAGTCTGGCTCCCTTCTCTATCCTTCATTATATGTCAATGCCTAAATAAAATAGAACACCAGCATCAGTTGTTGGATAAATTCTTAATCATAACGTTTGGTCATTTCCAATACTCTGGACATATCATAAACATGAACTCTGCAGGCAGAGGCAAACCAGCATAGGGTGTGCTATTCTTTTCATTTCTTTGGATAGTAAGGTATCTGTCACTAAATACTGTGCATACAAATAGTTAGAAAAGTGATATGTTTATACCTCTAAATTAGTTTTGTAAGTATTTCAAATTGTATTAGGCCCTGACAGCTCTTTTATAGTTCAGTATGTGGAAATTTTGTCAGATGCACTGTGCTTGAGGATTCTGAGCCAGAGAAATAAATGAATCTTTTGATGCATTCCGGTTTTCTACTCTTATCATTTGAGTCTACCTGTCTCTAATTCATGTCCACATTCCTGTAATCTTTGCAATAAATAAATTAAAATATCTTGATTTATAATTCTTAAGGAACTTTGTCTTATGATTATGTTCTTTATGAAATGCCTTAGGTGAAAGGCAGAGGACTGTGAAATAAAATGTTTCCATGTTTGATCTTTTGAAATTTTGAGAATTTGCAAGGTTTGCTGTTTTATAGCCTTGTTTTGTGTTTGTTTCCATACTTTTGTATTTTTATGCCAGATTTAAGAAAGAGCTTGTTTGTGTCAGTTTGCCAAGGAACTAATTCATAGTTTTCTAACTTCATTTTGAATCATATTTAATATTGGATTTGGTAAATCTTTGTTGCTGTTGATAAAACCTCCTCTTTTTTTCTTCCAATGGATGACTGAGAGCTAAAGAAAGCAGCATTTGTTAAGTACATGTGAGTTTATGTGGGTGCAGAAGAGACACAATTCCAACACATAGACCTAACTAACCTCAGAGTTAACTGGTTTTCTATTTACAAAGACTTTTTGGTCCAGTGTTGCATTTGTTGTGAATTATAACAAATCATAATACAGTTTCTTCTTTTTGCCTATTCTGTAGCTTGATTGCACATTGATCCAACCCTCCTAACAACTAGTCTTCCAAAATTATAAATGGACTCTCCTGATACCACATTCTCCTTCAGTAGTGCTTCACTTGACAAGGTCCTGCTAAGGTAGTAGAATTTGGTTATTTCCATTTCTGTATCACAATCTCTGGCTGTGGGGAGTTTTGTTGAAATAAATTGGTTGACATCCAGTGAACCAAAAACCAGGTTCCCTTAATTCTGTTTGCCTTGCCAAGAGGTGTACATAATCCTGTATTTGTCATGTCAATCCTCTAAGTAGCAACCATTAGCACTTAACAGTTATTATATCTTAGAGCAGGAATCTCTTGTAAAGCAGTTTTTCTGAGACATACTTTTGAAAGAGTAGGTACTCCCTAAAAACCAAGGGGACTTATTTTATGTGGGCTTACTGGTTCTTTGTGAAAATCTAAGGTCATTTGTGTTCTGCTAAGATATTTTTTAGATACTACCTATAATCTGTTTTTGGCAAAATCCTTAATTCCCTCCATCTCACCATCATCTCCTTCTATGCCACCTGACATCTCTCCTGCCCTTCCATTATGCCCAACAATCTTTTTTCCCAGAAGTATTTTGATCCACTCACAATGGTGGAAGTCTGGCATCTGATACTTTCTCCAGCTCACAGTAATGCATTATAATGGTATATTCTATTATCAGAGCTCAGGATCTCCATGTCTGTTTTTTGTTTTCAGTTGCTGCCCTACTTTGGCATACTATAGCACCTTCCCCCATTATTTAAAAATAGGTTCAGCTGTGATGGAGAACCCCAAATAACATTAGTTTTTAAAAGTAAAAGTTTATTGCTCTTGCACATAAAATACTTATGACAGCTCTAATCCAAAAGTTCCTCAGGGACAAGGTTTCTTCTGATCCAACTCTCTGTCATCCCTCACGTGTGCTTTCACTTTCTTGGCCTAGATGATGGTAGTATTCCCTTTCTACCTAATAGGACAGATAAAGGAATTAAGGGGGGGGGAGTGAAAACCAGCAGTTTCTTAAGGGAATTTCCTGGAAACTGTCAAAGGACATATCTGTTTCCATCTTGTTAGGTAAAACTTAGTCATTTCATGAGAAATGGGAAATGTAGCTCTTACTCTGGGACTGGTCAGTGTGCTCAATTAAAAATGGTATAACTAGAACAAGGGGAGAGTCATTATTAGGGGACTATCAACAGTGTTTCCCAAAATACCTTTTTTTTTTGTTGCACACTGGTTCCCATTTTTTTTTCTTTATAGTGACAGCTTGATATAGCGTCCTTGAACAAATCATGTAACCTCTGCAAGCCTGTTTATCTTTTTAATGGGAAATAATATGTGTAAATACTCTGTATCCATTAAACGAATATAAGATACTCTTTTCTAGAAATTTACCATCTTAATTGTTGATTCTTTTAGTATCGAGGCTTCATAATTCATTGTCTTTATCAACTAACAGTTTTGATTTTCACCTCCTTCGGCTGCATGTGGCCATGGGCATTCCTTAGAAATGCCATATCTAAAATTTGGCTTCTGAATTTCCTCCTTTTGTCCATAACCTTTGTAGCCCTGTAGTTCATTCACTGTCATGCTTTTAGATACTTCTTGTCATGATTTCTCATGGAGTGGTAGTTCATCAGCTTTTTTTCTGGTCCATCTTGCTACCCTATTCAATCTGGCTCACAAGGTCCAGTGATATTCAATTCATTGATATGCTTGCTAATATCCCCATGGCCTTTTGACTTCTTCATTTACCAAATATTTATTTATATACATTTTTATTTTTCATTTTTTATTTTTTGGGGGTACTGGGGATTGAACTCAGGGGCACTTCACCACTGAGCCACATCCCCAACCCTATTTTGTATTTTATTTAGAGATAGGGTCTCATTGAGTTGCTTAGGGCCTCGCTAAGTTGCTGAGGCTGACTTTGAACTCGAGATCCTCCTGCCTCAGCCTCCCAAGTGCTGGGATTACAGGCGTGTGCCCCCGCGCCTGGCTTATATACATTTTTAAAGAACTCAGTCTAATCTAAGGAAACACACATAATATAAATTTAGGGGAGAAGGGATAGCCTGAGTTGTTTTGAAGAACTGAGGGGTACTGAATCAACCAGTGAGCGAGACTGGGGGGAGGGGTATTTCAGCAAGGGGTACAGTGTATGCAGAAGTAGGACTCAGAGATTTTACAATGGACAGAAGGTTTGTAATTGTTTGGACATAAAGTGAGAAAGGAAAATCATAGAAAATGAGACTTGACAAGTAAGCAGGGGCTAATCACAGAAAGCCTTGTCAGGGATTTAGATATGATCTTACATAGCAGTAGTTCATTGTCCATTTTTCCTCCCATGTAGCTACAAAACTATATAGTACACATTGTAGACATTGCCATATCAAACCCAGATCCTTATAGTTGGTGTGGTTTCACAAATAAAGTCTATTTCATTTATGCATAGTTTCTAGCATGTTGACTGTATGATGCCTCCCCTTTTTCACAACTGGTCGAAACACCACAGATAGAGAACTGTTGGAATCGGCAGGTAATGATATGATAAAACCTGCTTGATAGAAAACTGAGAAGCAGTGGATAGGGTGGGATGGGGAGCATTATCCTCCAACTCTTTTTGAAACTTTCTTCCCTTGATTTGTTTAACATTGTTGTCTCTTGATTTTGTTATTACCTCTTGTGGCTGCTTCTGGTAGTCTCTGTCAGTTTTTTCTTCTTCTTAGCTTTGTTCTTCCAATTGAGGATTCCTTTCAAAGTGAATGTGGGCATTTATCTCTCTTATTACATTTTCTTGTCCATGATCTTATTTAGTTTGTCATTCTGTATAAATGATTCCAAATTGAATTATAATGTCCAGTTTTCTTTAGCTCCATTTTCTGATTGCCTGTGTGACACCTCCAACTGAAAGTACCCCTGTCTTTAAAATACACCATGTCTGATTTTTATTTTGTGTTCCTTGTTTGTGTTAGTGGCATCATATTCTCATCCTGCAAACTCAACATCTCATCACCATCTTAACTTCCTCCCCTGGCATTCCCATGGCTGACAACCTAATTCAGAACCTTCCTTACTTTTAACTGATGTATTATAGTAGTGACCTAGTTGCATGTCTCTAGTTTTACACAATTATATTTTATACAATTTTAACCATATCACTACTAAAAACTGTTATTATTCCTGCCTAAACTTTAAACTTTACTTTCACCTAGTGTTCTTTGTTTACCATATCACTACTGCAAACTGTTATTATTCCTGCCTAAGGTTTAAATTGCATTTTTGTCTAGTGTTCTTTGTTTACATATATATCCTTCAAACAGAAAATATAATTATTTCCCTATCTGATTTTTTAGCTTTCTGACCATTATGCTCTTGTTGCCATGGTACCTTCAGCTATGTTCCCTTTCTCCATCTCTACATGCCACCCATGATTTTCACCTAACTCAAATGGAATTTCTCAACCAGAAACATATTTTTTCTTTTTAAATGAAGTTGTATACATCTTTCAGTTATGCCACTTGCTAGTTATAGAGCCTTGGGTAATTTATATAAAATCTCTTGTCTGAGTTTTCACATTTTGAAATTGGAATGATAATATATTTAATATTTTCTGAGACACATTTTTTTTTTACATTTTAACATTACTGAAACATGAACTGATAAAATTATGTGTCATAGTTCAATTGGTAGCTTTTTGTTTCTTAGTGGTATACAAGGTAAAGTGAATCTCATACTTGATAGCATCTTAGATTTGGTGAAATACAGTATAACAATATAAAATCACTGTCCTGGTATTAGAATGAAAAGATTTTTATGTAAACACATGGCATAGTTACAAAGTAATGCTAAATGAATGTTAGCTATTATTTCCTGGTATAGGATACCCCTGACCAACAGCCTCATGGAATCCTAGAAAATGGAAATAAGTAAAAGTCATTCAGTTGAACTCTTATTTCTAAAGTTGCAGTGTTTACATTTCATGACATAAAAATGCTGAAACTGGTTGTGAAAGGAAAGAAAAATGAAACATATCAAATGTATTTTATACACATTTGTTAAAAAAAGGTAAGACCAAATATTATGTAAACTTTATTATAATGAGCTTTCAGTGGCTTTTTCATCATGGGCTCAACTGTTGATCAATCTAGTACAATATAAATTCAATACATCTTTCATCTTCCTGACCAAACACCTTTTTAGTAATCATAGATGTTCACCATTGCTTCAAGTATTTTATATTTCAATTAATCTGAAGGTATCTGTTTTAAAAATATATTGACAAAATATATTTATGGTGGCTTTGAGAAGTTCTGGGTACTAAAAGCCAAGTAGTTTCCACAGTGACTTCTTGAGTGATTTCCTTCTCTTTCATTTCAGAAAGTCTGCAGATCTGCTGCAAACCTTGGCAGATGCCAGTGCTTCCCAGGCATAAACTAAGGCATAGGCTTTCCTCACAGGCTTAAGCAGCCCTCCTTGTAGCTTGAAGTTTCCTTGGTTACTTTCACCTGGTTTTGAATCCATTTCCTTTGTGTCTCATCCTTTCTTCCAGTGGTTTAATTCTTTTCATTAAGCCAGTATTTATTGATCCTGCCAGGCATTGATCTAGGAGGTCTCTTAGAGTTTTTAAAATATTTTTATGGAGAAATAGATGATAAAAAGAGATATAGTATTAGTTAGACATGAGGCTGTAAAATGATTTATAAAGTTTTCTTATGTAAATATTGACTTATGTCTGGTTTAATTAATTATAATCAATTTAAAGCTTTGATTCATAGCTAAGTTTTTTCATAATTTCATGAAAGATGGTGGAGTATTTGTGAAAGGAGTAAGTTTGATTACACTTAACAATGTGGAAAATAATAATAAAGTATAAAAGTCAGTGACAACATGCATATCAGTGGGCAGTGTCTGGTGCGAAACATCAAACTCTGCCTTTCTATTTGAGCTTTTTAGGTGTGGAATTTTTCAAGTGTAGGTAAAAAAAGTTAAATTACTTAATACTTTAAGTTCATTTGTAAAACAAGGATAGGTATCTACTGTAGGTGTTCCTTTGTAGATTAAGGACTCAATTTGCATAGAAAATTGATGTAGGTTTTATTATTTCAATATTCATTCTGTATTTGTGGAAATGAAAATAAAGGCTCGGAAGCAGTTTTGAGCCTGGGTAGTGATAAAGTGCTAATAAGGAAAGGCATCTGGCCATAGTAAGCAGAATAATAACATCTGTGTGTATTTTCTTGCAGTATTATCAGAAAATCCACCCAGTTTCACCATTACTGTGACATCTGAGGCTGGAGAAAATGATGAAAGTAAGTCTCATAAACTTACGTGTGGTTTTTGTAAGCTTCTTTCTCAAAAATTTCACTCATTTTGCTGCCATTGTGCTAAGCACTGCAGGTAGGGGAAGGTGCCGAATTGCTATTGAGAATCTAACATGAATGTTGTGTCTTTCTAGTTGATATTTCCTGTGTAAGCATAAATCATAGAAAAATATGAAGTCGATGAGATATAGTCTTGCACAATATACTTCAGTTTACAAATAAAACAGCACATTAACAGTATAGCAGATGGAGAAATGGTGGGAGATTTTTGCCTAAAATAAGATTTTGCATACAAACGTTTTTCAGTGATGTGGTATTCCATTGAGTGACTGTTATTTTCCATGGCTATTTTTCATACTAAACATTTAGATTGTCAGTTGGACATTGCTTTTATAAATGAAACAGGATATACACCTATCTGCATATTTTCTCTCTCTCTTAAAGTAGCTATGAAACTAAAAGTTAAAATTCACTTAAATTTGATGGATAATCAAGGGAATGGCATCTGAAGTTCATTTCTACCTTTAGACTAATTCAATTAATATAGTGCTTTGACAGAAATGATATGTAAGTTGGCATTAGTCCCAAGATTATTTTTTCCCTGTTAGCTGGTAAGTGCCAGTTTTAATGGTCTCACTTGATAACTCTGAATCTGTCTTGTACATTTGAAAATAAGGTGAGCACTGAGATATTTTGAAATGTGAATTACAAAGATGTTGGATATAGTTATTTATTATTAAACTGATATTGAATATACTTTTAGAGGTAATAAGTTAAAAATGCCTATACTATATCAAAGTAAAAGTAAATATTGTGCCCTCTGCTCTTCAGTATTTGAAATTTTTCTTTATAAAGAAGTTGGTGACATTATTTGAGTTCCATATGATGTGAATTATGGTGTGACAGAGGTCATTGATAAAAGAATCCAGAAATATAATTTTAAGATTATGCTTAAATGAAAAGTAAAATTTAAAAATTTCTACATGTCATTCCCATATTCTAAGTAATAGTTTTTCGTTTTTGTTTTTTCCTTTGGTGGGTACTGGGGAACTCAGGGGCACTTGACCACTGAGCCACATCCCTAGACCTATTTTGTATTTTTATTTTGAGACAGGGTCTCACTGAGTTGCTTAGTGCCTTGCTTTTGTTGAGGCTGGTTTTGAACTTGAGATCTTCCTGCCTCAGCCTCCATATTTAGGAGGTAATAATAGCTTTGTTGTAATAGTTTTATATAGTTCATCATTCTTGATTTGAGGAATACTTTTAAAATTTGTTTGAAGCATTTCCTAAATTATATTTAATTTTTGTTCCGAAATTTCATTTTAATGAACCAACTAGTAGAAAAGTAGGCAAATGGAATGTATGTATAATTTCTAGAGGCAGCATTATAAATGATTGTTTAAAAAAGTTAATCTCACCAGTAACTGAAAAGGTAAATTAAAATTAAAATATTATTCATGTCATTCAACACAATATTGATGAGACAGCAGTATGCTATTGGGAGTGAGTATAAATTGATACACATGTTTAGGAAAGCCATTGGATTTTCATTCATTCATTAGTGAAGCAGAATATTTAAAAGTATTTGTATGCTTGGTAAGTATCTACTAATGGAATATTTATTCTAAGGAAAATTTTGTGCACAAATAATATACATATAAGAATTTATTATAATCATAGTTTATATCTTAACCAGGAAATGGTGGCCTTTTTATACAATGGAGGTATACTTGTTTTTGATATTTAAGGAATTGGAGGGATGCATTTGTGATATATGATTATATATATGTACATATATTACAAAATGATTAAATCATATGTACAACATGAGTATAATAATAATGTTATGGCTATAATTTTGTTTGAAATGTAAATGTATGTATAAAAACATACTTTAAAGTGTATTTTTAGAAATACTTCTGAGATTTTTTAAAAATAAATATACCAAAATGGTAACCTTGAACTCTTGCCGATGATAGGATTACTTGTGATTTTCTTTTGTCTTTTTGTATTCCTAGATCTTCTATAATGAATGATTGGTATTCTAATAGTACAATCAATAAATATTATTTTTAAAAAAATTTATTCCTTAAAAATGTCTAATGCATTTTAGTATACCTACAGGGTGGAATTCAATTTGCCATTATTTTAAATATGTATTAAAGAATATTCCAGAATAATGATCATGAAACAAAACTACATTTATAGATTAAAGAAGTAATATGCCAACAATGGTGAATTTTAGGTATTTATTTAAAATGTTTTTGTGGTGATACCATTTAATATTAATCTTTACAATTTTTAAGTACATAATATATTATTATTATTGGACGGGGGTATAGTTCAGTGTAAGAGCAAGACCCTGCGTTCTATCCCTAGCACCACAAAAACAAAAACAAAAGCATTATTGTTAACTAGAGTCACCATGATGGACAGTTGATCTATAGAATTTATTCATCCTTTCTGAAACTTTATACCATATAATAAACATTGCGCCACCCTGGTATCATTTGTAAAAGGTCTCAATTGTTCATTTATTTGAGTCTTTTTTCAGTCTAGTTAAGTTTCACTGATCTTTTCTCTTGTTTTTCTGGTCCATGTTTCATTTCTTTCCACTCTGAATTTTATTATTTCTTTCCTACTGATGATTTTGTGCTTAATTTTTTTTATTCCTTCATAATTCCTTGACATGTAATGTTAGGTTGTTTGAGACTTTTTTCCTTTTTGATGGAAGCATTTATTGTCATGAACTTTCCCCCTTACAACTGTTTTTGCTGCAACCCACAAGTGTTGGTGTGTTGTATTTTCATTTTCATTTGGCTCCAGATATTTTGACTTCCCTTTTAATTTTTTCTTTGACAAATTGTTTTTTTAAATGCTGGGGTTGGGGGAATAGACAGAGATGTTAGCCAAAGGGTACCTAGGCTCAGTGTAGGATGAATAAGTTTGTCATCTTAAGTATTCTTTCCACGCATACAATAAAAATTATAGCTATGGGAGGTGACTTACGTTAATTGACTTGACGTATGTATTTAAAATGTATTTTAAAACATGTTGTACACCTTAAATGTAAATAATTTTGTCAAGTATGTCTCAAGAAACTTGGGAAAAAATAAAAACAAATTCTTAGTTTTGTAATAAAATTAGAACTGTGTTAAAAAGGGAAGAAAGATGAATGTCAGGAGACATTGATATTATTTCTTCCTGACCCTTTAGCACTCAATCCTTTGTATTGCTTTACTCATAAAGTTCTTTATTGACATCATACACAAAGATTAAAACACACTATCAAACCTGCAAATTTTAAGGTTCCTTTTCCTCTCCTTGTATGGAAAGCCATGTAGATTTGAGTTACTTCATCAAAATCAGGTTCTAATAATTAAAATGTATGTTACAAGAAAGTTGAACTCTAGCAAAAGGTCAAAAGTAATAAAACTTTTAACAGAAAATGCATAGCAGTATTGCTTAACTTTAAATTGCCTGGTGGAATAGAGAACTCACTGAGCTGGGCTGCAGAGGGACAGCTTACGTTAATGTGCCCTTAAGAATTTCATTTCTAGCCAGGAGCTATGGCGCGCGCCTGTAATCCTAGTAGCTCAGGAGACTGAGGCGGGAGGATCTCACGTTCAAAGCCAGCCTCAGCAAAAGCGAGGCGCTGAGCAACTCAGTGAGACACTGTCTCTGAAATAAAATTCAAAATAGGGCTGGGGATGTGGCTCAGTGGTTAAGTTCTCCTGAGTTTAATACCATTACCCCCCAAAAGAATTTAATTTCTGTGTGTCAATTCTGCAAAATGGCACAAGTCCAAAGAGCAGGTGAAAATGTATAGCTGAATCAGATTAAACGTTTTACAGATAACTTCTTAAAATGTCCAGTTCAGAACTGTCATCTAGCAATGCCGTAATGTCATTGTGCAGATATAAATATAGGCTGTAACCATATCTGGCTCTGATAGAGGCTCAAACAGTATGAGCCTCTGACAGTGTTTTTTTTATGTTCATTACTTTTTGTTTATCTCAGGGAAGATTTAAAAAAAGAAAGAGTAGTTTTTGTCCATCTTCTTTTTCAGAAAAGCAGTATAGTAAAATGCCAGTTGGTGGTAAGTATATTTCATGTGTAAGAAGTGACTTGGGGTATTTCGTTAAATTGTTTCACTTAGGTTTTGTTGTATATGTTGTTTATACTAGTGATTTTCTATCTGGTGTCTTAGTAACCTTAGTTTTCATTGTAGGAAAATCTATTGCTACTTTTCATTGACACATTGTAAATGAATTACTGATTCAACAAAAATACCAATTTCTAAACTTGTAATGTATTTACATCAAACTCTTATCTTGTGTCTTAGCTGTTCAGACTACTCTCAAGTTTACATACAGTGAAAAATACCCAGATGAAGCTCCCCTTTATGAAATATTCTCCCAGGAAAACCTAGAAGATAATGATGTCTCAGACATTTTAAAATTATTAGCATTACAGGTAAGGAAATAGTTTTGTTTTATGATGGTGTTGTTATTCCATTGGCCCTAAATATTATACATTAAAAGTTAGAAAAATGTTGTTAAATGTTTAAGTAGTCTATTTACCAAACCAAATTCAAGATTCATTCAAAGCATCTTTATTTTTGTTTCCCACTATTCTTTTAAAGTTTGAGTAATACAAGGTATCCTAATGTGTCTGTTTAAAGCTCAATCAGTTCCATGACTTACGTATTCTCTTTAAATGATAAAAAAGCCCAAGAGGTACTTTAAGTTGTAAACATGGTTCTGATTTGGTTCTTAAAGTGTCTAGTCCCATGTGTAGCTAAAAACTTAAACTGTGAGTGTGTTACTAGGGATCAGACCACAGGGCCTCACACCAGCTAGGCAAGTAGTCTACCCCTGAGCTACACCCCCAGCTCTTTTTAAAGTTTATTTTGAGACAAAGTCTTGCTAAGTTGCCTACGCTGGCCTCAAACTTTTAACTCTCTTGCCTCTTGCAGTCTTCCCGAATCAGCCTCCCAAGTAGCTGGGGATTACAGGTATATGCCACCATACTCAACAAAAATTCCAACTTAGGAAAAAAATAAAGCTTCTGTCCCCTCTCTCCTATTATTATAGGTTAGTAGCCTGCAGTCTAGGAAGAGTGGGAAGAGGCCTGTGTTTTTTTTTTTTTTCCCCCTGTGTGGCTCTTCTTTACTATGTTTAGAAGCACCAATAATGGCTTAGGACCCCTCCAACAGGGGAGACTTGTGTGAAAGTAAAAATGAATATTGGGAAGTTCTTACTGGACTAGTTCTGTGCAGGATGGACTCTCCACAGTGAGGCTTGGCAGGTAGTTAAAGTTCCCTCATGCTTGGGTAGAAAGTTTTCTTAGGTTCTTTAGATATAGTAAGGAGGGCAAGTGAAAGATTTTACTCTACCATCTTAAAATCCAAAGTCCTCATTTTGTTTATTTCTAAGAATTGTCAAAAAACATGTCTTGACTTTAGGTGTGACTTGTATATTCTAAGGACCCATGGTCCTCTAAATGCTGATTTTATAACAAAAGTATCTGGAGCTATTAGAGAATGAGGCATGAAAGAAGCTCTGTCGGGAAGAAATTTATGCTGATCCTGGGCCCTGTTTATTCTGTTACCCAGCATGAAATTATAGTAATTCTAACATAATTTGGCTTAGCATTTTTCATTTTAAAACATTGTAGAAGACCTGGGATGATTATGCTATATTCAGTTAGTCACACATTAATGTTCATTATTCAATCTGAGAGAATTTTTCCATGTGTTTAGTATATCATTTATACTCCAGCTCTCTCCTTCCAAAAAGACAATTTTGATTTCTTTGACACTTATCTGAGATCAGATGTGTTGAGGGAATATTTGCACTTTTTCTTAAAGAATCGTATTGATAGTTATCAAAAAATAAATTTATATTAGAAAAAAACTCAAAAAAGTCATGAAGAAAATAAAAATGACTCAAACCCACCAATTGGGTAGAAGTATCTTTTACTTATGATATAGTGCCTGATTTTTTTTCTTTATACACATAAGTATATAAGTATCCCACCTCATATTGAATCATTCCATCCATAATGTTTCATAACATCTCCTTTTTCACATAATGGTATATGTGGACATCTTTGCATTTCAGTGAAGCATACACATATATGAACCGTTATTTTTGATAACTGCATAAAATTTCATTGTATGTATATGTAATTACACATATCATTTTTGCTTTATTTAATCTACAGTTCTTTCACCATTCTTATTTATCACTTTTTATAAGTCCTTTGAGCAGATAGATGTTCCATTATATCTCTAGTGCCCAGCACATAGGAGGTACTCAAATGTTTGTTGAATAAATGAAAAGAATGAATTATTTGATGACTTTACAAGTCTGGTATTTTATGTTAGTCAGATTGCTAGATCAAAGTGTTTGCATGTTTAACAATTTCATTCATACTGCCAAATTGACCTTCAAAATGATTTTACCCGTTTATGACCTCATGATAGCCATTCAGGTATCTCTTTAACCATTTGTAATATTCCAAACTGAAATTTGCTAAAACTAGATATTGTCATTTAGAAATAAAATGTTGACAAGATGAAAATAGCATATAGTTATAATTTGCATTTCTCTAAATACTAGTGATGTGGACGTGGTATAATTTCTAAGTTGTCTGGTTTCCATGAATGTTTATTTATTTTTGCTGTTCTATTGAAATATTTTATTTTTATAAAAGATACCCTACTGGAATTTGTTAATGAAATGTGTCAAGCATTAGGTTGAGTGGCACCATCCCTGGTCTCACAAATTTTATACTCCATTGAGGAATTTGGACTGGCAAACTGGGAATCATTATTGTATGTGAAAAATGCAATGATGGTGAAGTTCAGGATTGTATGGATGGTTGTAGACTTGAAACACTGGAGAAGCTTCCAAGAGGAAGTTGAGAACTAAAGGAAAAGCTTTCCAGGACATAAAGGGAATAGAAGAGTTTCAAGATAGAGGATCGAGGTTGCTAAAGGAGTGGGGAGAGACAGAGACAGATTCTTCCCAGAACTTCCACTTAAATTCAACAGCATCAGTTGAATTTAAAATTCAAAGTGGATGGTGACGAGAGATGGAACTAAAGAAGGTACTCCATTCTTTAGAAGGGTCTTCTAAACTGTTTAAAAAATATGAACTTGGCCCTGATTGGTTTGGGAAGCTGTTAAGGAAAGCAAGAGACTGACAAGATCAGTTTTATGGTGCTTCAGCATATAAATTAGATTAGCTGTGTATGTGTGTGTATGTAGAATGGTTTAGAGAGGTTATGTCGGGGTGCAAGGTCATAGGTTTAAGAAGACCAGTTGAAATTTCTTATAGTATTCCAAACTGAAAACAATGGTGTCCTGGGCTAGCTAGGGTATTAATAATGTAGATAGAAAACAACGATCAGAACAACACAGGCAGAGATTGATTTTAAATTGGTAAGGATATTCAGACTGGGTAGAAGATGACGTGATTTGCTGAGATTGAGAACCCCGGAATGGGTTTTGTGGAGAACATGATGGTTTTAGTATTGAAGTGACTGTTGGATATGAAGTCATCATCTAGTGGGCAGTTTCAATATGGCTTTGACATTCATAAGAGACTCTTACAGATTTAGGATGCTTAACATAGATGCACCGCATTAAGGAGTTTTATAGGAGTTAGTTTACAGAGGGCCCAACTGATGAGATACCCGCTTATATGTTGCTGAGGCCAGCCTTGCCCAAAGACGTACTTAAGGATCTCTGCTTCTGGGAGGAAGATTCTGGCTAGTAAGTTTGAAAATGATTTTTTTAAAAAATCTATTTTGTTGTATTCTGCCTTCAAACAACCAGCTTTATAAAGGCCTATCTTTGACTTATATTCCTTTCATGAGTTGGAGACGCTTTAACATTTAGTCTTAAACCATTCCAAACCTAAAGAAAAAAGGTAAAAATCAATTACAAAAGTACCCACAGTGTCTATTATTTTAATAGATTTAAAAATCAAGCTGGTGTCAAAATTCTATTCATTTTTTTAGTGTTTAATACTCAAAAGAACAAAAATACTGAGAAATGCTTGACAAAAGTTGTCACTCATACAGTAGGAAAAGGTTCTCTGAGTTCTGTGTCTATGATTATTAAACAATTTAACTGAAAAATATGTTTTATGTTGGGTATGGCAAATTACATGACTTTTTGAGTGATATCTCATTATTCATGTATATAATTGCTTCTTAACATGTTCATTTATCCAAGTATATGAATATACAGTGTAAATGAATTGTAATCATGTTAGGAACATGTCTTTAGTGATGACACTAAAACATTTTTCATGGGCTAGTTTCTGTTTTTCTGAGAAGTATGTTTTTTACCACTTTTTTGTTACATAGGCTGAAGAAAATCTTGGTATGGTGATGATCTTTACTCTAGTGACAGCTGTGCAAGAAAAATTAAATGAAATAGTAGATCAGATAAAAACTAGAAGAGAAGAAGAAAAGAAACAAAAAGAAAGAGAAGCAGAAGAAGCAGAAAAGGTACATTAAAAGCCTTTTTCTTGTTCATTCTCTAAATCTGTTGTTTGTTGTTAATTCGTTGGTTTTTCTCTTTAGGAAATTTTAATTTTTTTGTAATTACAAAAGCATAAGTTTTGTAAATTTTTGTGAAGAGTAAAAATTTAGAAGTCTCTCATTTGGTTGGTGGAATAACATGAGTAATGAATTCTAATCAGATTAGTAAAGCTCATACAAGTAAAACCAAGAAATAGAATTATTTCACTTATAGAAGTTAGAATGATAAGGTCCCTCTCTCAATGATCTGAGAACCTCAGTGAAATGAAGTGAAAAAACAATGATTTATTCTTATAAATTGATTTGTATTCAAAGCATATTAAAACCAACAGCAACATTCTTCTTAATGGTAAATATAGTAAATACATTATGTATTATTTTTGTTTTTGTAATAAGAGTGAAACAGTGGGCTTTTCCAAAGGAAGTGGCCAAAACCAATGAAAGTATCGAGGCTAGGCAGGAATCAGATTAAGTGATTCAAAATTTCAAACATTAATTTTTGTATGGTTCTCTTACACATTGTTGTACTTATTTATCTAGAAGATATCATTGGACTTTATTTGTTAAACTGTCCTCTCATTCTGGTGACATGTCATTTTTATTTTCTAAGCAATTGTTCCATGGCACTCCTGTTACAATAGAGAATTTCTTAAGTTGGAAGGCCAAGTTTGATGCAGAACTTTTGGAAATTAAAAAGAAACGGATGAAAGAAGAAGAGCAAGCAGGAAAAAATAAATTAAGTGGTATGGTACTCCCCCACCCCATGATTTTTTCTATTACCCTCAAACATCTGGTATCTTTTCTTATGTAGCAAGAGGATCATTTGAACAGATTTTTGTAAGAAAACAATATATATAGGCATCTAGGATGAAAATAGAAAATATATAAACATGATGGTATTTCTTCACACATAATTTATAATTAATTTTTTTCCCCAGTACTGGGGATTGAATCCAGGGACCTTCTACCACTGAGCCATGTCCCTAGCCTTTTTTCTTTTTTTATTTTGATATGGGCTCGCACTGAGATGACAAGGCTAGCCTCTTTGTTTTGTTTTGTTTTTAATTTTTTTAAAGATGTTGATAGACCTTTATTTTCATTTATTTATTTATATGTGATGCTGAGAATCAAATCTAGTCCCTCACACATTCTAGGCACATGCTCTACCACTGAGCCACAATCCCAGCCCCACAAGGCTAGTTTTGATTATGATCCTTCTGCCTCAGCCTCCACTAAGTAGCTGGGGTTATAGGCATGTTTCATTGTGCCTCGCTATGATGAATTTTTATGTCTAATCTCTGGTACAAATAGTGCAAATAATAGATCTTGAAATACAGGGATATTTAGGATAATAAGCCTTAGAGGCAATCTCATTGTTTTTCTAGGATTCTTAAAGCAGACTAGGTTTTCACTTATTCCATTTTAATGTGAATATATTTCATATGTCTCCTAGCAACTGAATAGGTTCATAAATTTATTGACATTTGCAGGAAAATGGATTTTCAGACTTGTTTTCCTGAGTTAACATTTTTTTCAATGTTCCTAGGGAAGGTGAAGGAATACTATGCCATTTGAATTAAACATACTTATGTCTTTTAGGGAAACAGCTGTTTGAAACAGATCATAATCTTGACACATCTGATATCCAGTTCTTAGAGGATGGTAAGATAATATTAGAATTCTATATGTATATAATGTTGTCTTTGATTTTAAACCATAAAGATTAGAGTGATAATGTCAATTTTTCTTCCCCCAAAATTCTAATAGTTGATCAGCTTATACATTTAAACTGAATGTTTTAATTCTATAACAATGTACGATTTAAAAGTTTTATGATAACTTAAGCAATTTCAAGATAGGAATAGACAGACAATTATGGTCACATTAGCCTTTAATAATTAGTTAACAGGGCTATTGTGACTTAGATAACATGTTTCCTCAAAATTTCTGGTATCACAACTCAATGGAAACTATATTCCAGTCTCTCATGGAGCTTGGAAAAACCTCAGATGTAGAACTCCTAGTATTTCCTTTCTTGCTGCCTTTGGAGTGGCTTGTTCCCTTTGCTTTCTTTCTCCTCCTTTTTCTCCTACCCTTTCCCCTCTTTTGGTCTTCCATCTATCCATTATCCATCCACCCACTCACAAATATTTATTGCGTCTCTTGGACACTCAGAATATAGCAGAGAATAGTATAAAGCAATTTCCTGCCCTCGTGGAGCTTATGGCCTACTTATATTTTTAAACTATATTCCACCCTCAGTCACCTCTAACAGGACCCTAGATTTTTGTACTTTGTGAAATTTCTGCAAGATTGATCTTGCCAGTTGGGGATCTTCTAGCTTCTGGACTTTCAACCTAGTTCTGCCTTATCTGCTATAGAAGGTTAGAATTATTCAAGGTGTTATCTTTATGGAAGGTTAAGAAGCAGTGTTGAAGTGGGCCACTGCTAAATCATTCTTTGTAACCTTGTTGGTACTCACGTTTTTAAAAAAATTTATCTTATTACATTCTCTGTAGCAGATTTATAGTTGTCTAAATGAAAAAAAGGGAGCTGGTATTGTAGCTCAGTGGGAGAGCACTTGCCTAGCATGTGTGAGGCACTCAGTTTGATTCTCAGCACCATATACAAATAAAAAAAAATAAAGTCCATCAACAACTAAATGAAAAAAAGATTTTTATAGTATGGGGGGATAAAAAAGTAAAAACCCAGAAAGTCTGTTCTTTTCCTTTTTTTTTTTTTTCTTTTGAGAAATACTAACTCCAAAGCTTCATCTCATTCTCACTCACACAAGTTTTAGTGTTGCTCATTCTTAATTCCTCTCTGTGAGGATCAGGTACCTCTTCATATCTAGAAAATTACCAAAACATACCTATTGATTTGCCTCTGAAATGTCTTCTCATCATTTTCCTTATTTGAAGGTTTTATCATTTTTACCTGGATTTTTGTGGTATCCTCTTAAATTATTTCCCCAAATCTCTTCCTCTTTCTAGTATCCCTATCTGTTTTATAGTTGCTTCTTCTGAGATGGCATTTCTAAAACCTGTATTTAATCATAAAAGCTCTCTTTTGAAATCCTTTCATGGTTTCCATTACTTACAAAAAAAAGGTTGACTTATGGAGTCCTCACTTACACCCTTATCCATGTTATCTCTAGGCATTTTTCCTGATAAAACTTGCCTCCAGTTAGAAGTATTCAAGGTTTTACTCTTATTCCCTGCCTTTGTATATACTTCTACTGAGAATTGCTTGAACTGGACCTTTCTTCTTGGTGGATTCAGATCTAGCCTGAAGATATTTTAGACTTCATCTGTTCTGTGAAGCCTTTACTACCTCTTCCAGAGACAAGTTATTCTTTGACCTGGGCTTAGCATTTCATATTTTTATTACTGAACTGCTCATAGGCATGAAGCAAGACTTTTTCTGTTTATATTCCCATTAAAATGAATGTCAGTATATAGAGTTTGAGAGGGAAGGAAGGTTACAACGTGTGATGATTCAAGACATCTATAATATCCTATATTTATCTACTTCAGACAAAGTTAAGAGTGAGATGTTTAATGTGGAGGCTGGCTATTTTTTATTGTAGGGCTCAGGCATGGAATCTTGAAAAGTGATACTATTGGTTACAAGGAGAACTGGGTGAGAGAAAAGGTCAAGTTACATCTGCCAATTAATTAGCAAGTGTAAGAGATACTCCTGGTACAAGTCCTGCTGATAGTCAACTTTGTATAACCAGGACAGCATATCTTCAATATATAATATGTCACATTATAAATATGCATTCTATAGTAAGGCCTTAAAAACAACAGATTTTTAAACTGTGACCTGGAGGAATAAAGTTGCCTTTAAAGTGTTAAGAGTCTCTACTGACCAATAAAGATATGATTTGCACTAGTAGTTTGGGATGTACATTGAAAAGTTTCTGTCTGGTATTCCAATGAGTTATATCTTTTGCTCTTGAGTATAAGACTGAAAGTGAGTTTCATTTTGCTTTTTGCAGCTGGAAACAATGTGGAGGTAGACGAGTCTTTATTCCAGGAAATGGATGACTTGGAGCTGGAGGATGATGATGATGATCCAGACTACAATCCCGCTGACCCAGGGAGTGACTCGGCAGACTAATGGACTGTTCCCATCTGTAGAGAAACTTGACTGCCACAGCATCTGTGGCTATGCCTAGAGGGTTTTGATTTTCCTTTCTTTTTTTCTAAGAAAAAAATAATTTTCAGGAGAATATTCTTCTGATCACTTTCATCATTGAACTTAATAAACTGACCTTAAAGTTTCAAATATAAAATGTTCACTTCTTCTAATTGATGAGCAGAAGGTAACATATTTAAAGTCATTTAGTGTTGAAGAAAAATCCTGCCTATAACACCAAGACCTGAAGGTAGACTGAAGGTAGGCTGCTGCATGCACATGTGTGGGTTCATACATGAGGAATCAGAATAACTCAGAATTTCTATGCTGGAGATAGTTGTTACTTTTAGATTCTAAGTGTTGTCATTTGTATAAAGTATTAGAAGGCTGAGGTGGATAGAACATTAATCCTAGATTCTAGCCTTCTGGCACAATAAATTTAAGTCTTAATAAAACCAGAGCCCATATTATAGGCAGGAAAAAAAAATGAACTTTATTATCTTAGCACTTAACTCAGAATTAGTGGTATTTTTAAAAGATGTTTACTCTTAGACCACTTCTCAGGTTAGATTTATGTAAGTCCCAATCTGCATTTTAAAACAGTGAAAATTGTATACCAGTTCTACAGGTGATTCTGATGCACACTGTTGATTGAACTATTGTTCTGCAGTTGTGATGTCTGTATATTTTAGTGTTTCCCCTACTGCTTTCTAATTAGCCAGTCTGAAGGGGTCTGAATTCTAAAGATTATACATTGTGTGCAAGAGAATACATATCAACCTCCATATAAGTGTCAGACTATCTTTATATTAATTTGAAATGACCGACTTGGGGGTACCATATGGGAGAACCAGGCTTCATGTGAGTTTTCCAGTCTTTAGCTTTGGAGGATTGATCTAACTCCAGTGGGAAATCACTTGTACTATTGCAAAGAGCTGCCTTTAGTCAAAAAATACACATGCCACATATCTGCAAACAAAACTATCTATCCCACAATGACTTTTGTACTTCTGTGATTAAAAGCCAAATTATTATTGGGAAATTTAATACTTTTTCAAGGAAACTTCTGGTCATTCCTTAGAGCACTAGAACACAGAAGCAGACAGAGATCCAAAAATTGTTATGTGAGGTTTTTTTTTCCCTAAAAGATCCTGCTGGAAACTGTTTAATAGATGCATAAGAACCTGGAAGAAGCTGTATAATTGAGGCTAAAATAGAAATGAAGAGCAGTATAGTACTGAGGTCAGTGAAGACTTGACCTCAAGGTCAAGAATAATTCCTGGGGATGTGGCCCAGTGGTAAAGTGCTTGCCTAGCATGTGAGAGGCCCTAAATTCAATCCCCCAACACTGCCCACCCCCCCAAAAAAAAAGATTTCCTTCTCCCCTTCATGTTATTTTTAAGGATCGGTTTTATACATTTCCTCCAGGTATTGAAATGGATTTCTACTTTTGTCATTTCAGACTATAGGCAAAATATGGTGATAAAATGAACATAACCTGGTTAGTTCTAATAACACTTCCAAATCTTTTCATGTAAGTATTAAATTTGCTATTGGCTTTGTTCTGGAAATTAAACCAATATTCAGCTTCTCAAACCAGAGCACACGGACTCCCAGGATGTGCAATGGTATACTAGTGGTATATGAAGCAATAATTAGCACATCTTGGATTGTCAGGTTTTTTTCTTGGATTTAGGCAAATCTTTGTTTTAGCTTTTCTACTTGAGCCAAATTGAATAAAAATTTTACTAGGTTAAAAATAGTTCTATATTCATTACTGTATACTGTAGTAATGCCTGTCACAGAGTAAGCACCTAATATTGTTGAATGATTGAATTGTGGAGTAGAATGCAAAATTACATATTTTAACATGAGAATTCAAAGAAATTTTCTTTTTTCCATCTGCATCTTTGGACAATATTAGATTCCCCATTACTTCATGCTCTTGCCAGTAGTGCTGTTTTAGGGAAAAGGCTGAACAAATTCTGCTCTAAGACAACACATTAAATGGCTACATGGACATTGCTTGCTTGGGGTAAAACCAAGGGGGGTAATCAGTCATATCTCAATGAAAAGAATGAGTTTATTGATAGTACCGTCACAAACTCAAGATACACGTACCAAGAAGGAAAGAGGTGTATTGTTGGATTCCTAAAAAAAAAAAAAAAAAAAGATTGTGGGTATTCAGTATTTGTGTGCTAGCCCTTTGTTAGATGTGTTGAGGTACAAATGGAAAGTGGGCAAACTGCCTCAATAGGTAACAGTGTTTTTCTTTTGAAGTATATATATGTCCGATAGTAAAAGTAGGACACATTGTATGATTTTGTGCCAAAACGAATCACACACTTCAATAACTGTAGGGAGTGGTTTTAGAGACCATTGAATGGTAGGTAAAGTTTTTCAGAAGAGATGACATGTAAAGTATGAATTTGTGTAACCGTGTAAAGGTGAATGACATCAGTTTGCTATTTTAGGAGCTTTGTCAGAGTAACATTTAAAATGCTGTCAAAAAGGTATATTGTTAGGTTTTCAGGTTTCCTTTCAAGTGAATTCATGTGAACTTTTGGTTAAGTTACTGTGTCAGAGGGTGGCTGATGGGGTCATTTTACTTGTTGGTCAAACTCATCAAAAGACTTATAAAAACAAACCAACTTGTCATCCGAGAGAAATGCCCCTTGATGATTTGAATCTTACATCTAAATTTAATTTGCATTATTCTATATAAATGACTGACTCTCAACCCAGTTTTCATTTTTTGGTCCAACTTTTGAAAATTTCATTTTCATGAACACTGTGCAAAACAAGAAGGATACACACAAATTTACCTTGTTGCTGCTGATTGGGAATGTTCACTTTAAAAGATCTGTTAAATAAGCTTTCTTATTGAGCCAGTAAGGTGAACCGCTGATTCAGTTAACACTTGAGTGCTACTGTGTGCCAATTATACTTTGTGGTGTTGTTAGCGTCCTTCCTTTCATGGTATGTGAAAGGAAGAAAAGTAATGCAGTTCAACCCCATGTTTTCATATCTGACCAGCACCTTATCCACTTGTAGTCACACCAGAAAGTAGGTTCTGTAACCAAACTTTTAGACACTCCCCAATACAACACGAGTACACCAACACAAATGGTGTCGTTTGCAGTCCTGAACCACCAGTGTTAAGTAGCATTTTGTTGTTTCTCTTAATTCTGAGATCTTAATTCTGAGATGTAGCTAGATATTTTAGGCACACAACCAAAGGAGAAGCACTGGGTGGAAAAGGAAGTAGAGTAAGAGACAGACTGATTCATAATGTTGGAAAAGTACAGTCTTTAAAAGAGGCCAATGAGAAAAAGTCTTGTTTTCAAAGGACTAAAAAAGACAGTTGTTTCACTTAGTTAACCAAATCTTTTCATTTCCTGATATATTTAAGTAATGTTTTTAAATGATTGTTTAATGAGTTTTTAAATTATTATTTTGTTTTCTGCCTGTTGGCCTTTACTATTAGGCATTTGCTCCTTGTAAAACATACTTCAAGAATTTTCTCTTCTAGTTGCCACCTCATCTCTACATTTGCAACAATGTTTCCTTGAAAGAACACTCCTGGTTTTCTGACTTTACCTCCTTGCACAGAGATGAATATTTAGGTTTCCACATTTTTTATATGAACACTGCACCATGGGATTCATTGACTGGAAATAAGTTGGAAACAAAATACCTTTAGTGCCCTTTTTTTTAAAGGTAAAGGTAAAATATTTAATGCACACCCCCCAAAGAGGTTGTGTTATAAACTATCTCATGATGCACCTATGTGCCAATACTAACGTAAATCTTGATAGCAACAAAAAAGTCAGTAATTAGAAAATGGGAAACAATAGCTTTAATGAACTTTGCATTCCAAGCAAAGTCATATTTGCCACTATTCTCTTTTCCTTGCTATTATTAACTAATTTTATAGGATTTTGTTTGGGATAGTATGTCTGCACATGCATTTTTTATGTGGGAAGGTTGGGGTTTCTTCATCTACCATTGGAAATCAGTTAATAATGAACTCTCAGACTTTGAGCCACTGTTGAGGGGCTTTAGCACAAGAGAAAAAATAGTGAAGATTTAGTATTGAATACTTAAGAATTTAGTTCACCAGTGATGTTGGCACATTTCTTAGTATGAAAATATATGGTATGGTTGTTTAGAATGGTGAGAATTGGAACAGTAATCATGCACAAGTAGTGTGACCTTGAACAAAACTCACTGAACCTGTCATCCTTAATTGTCTCTTCTATAAGGTGGGGATGATAATACTTAATGATTTGTTTTTAGAAATGGAAAATTGTTCAGTTACTGGTCAGTTACAGTAAAGTTTTTCACTGTGCTTTTCCTATAAATCTTTCCTGATGCATCTTATTCCACAAGCCCTACACAATTAAATTGCAATGCTTTATACTTCTCCATCTTCCTTTTGCCATTATATCACCAAAACATCTAAATCAAGACAAAGTCAGAAGTTTATTTAACAGTGTGCATCTCCTTTATTTTGCACAAATGTTACCCTGTATTCATATCTGTAGCAGCAAAACTGTCTCAACTTAGAATGATTCTGAAGAGCAGAATAGGGAGCTCCTTACCTCCCTATTTGAACAGCTGTGGCCTCTATTGCAACTGGATTTCCGTTCAGCTTCTCCCTGGGCTCAGTCACGCTTTCTCCTCTCCCTCACAGATATGGTTCCAAGGAGTTCTTCCCAGACTATATACAAATCCATCTGTTCCCTGGAGGAACTCAACATCTTATACAATGCTTTAAATTGAAGAATCATGGTGACTCAATGGCAGATGGTAGTAGATTGGAACTGGCTGAAAGCAGAATTTGGTAGGAAGGGTCTTGGGCTACTGCCTAAAGCTAATTCCCACTGACCCCAGGTTGTGCTAGGAAGAGTGGTCCTGGGTAGGCAGTGAAATATGTGGGAGCTTTTCTGGGTGTTGGGATACACCAAAGTGGGTGGTAGGAGCCAGTGATACTAGACATTTTCTGGTATGAATAGTCCCACAAGACAAAAAGCTGTTCCAAATGCTGCACAAATTTCTAATATTTCTCTAGACATTCATGACTGTGGAAAACATGTATAATTGACTGCAGAACTTAATTCCATTTTACGTTTGTTTTGTAAAATTTTAATAACAATGTTTTAAGAATGCAATTGTCATAAAAATTGAAAGATTATACTTTGTTGTGTTCAGAAATTGATCAGCATTGAACAAAATAGCATTATTGTTCACAAGGCTTTATATTATACATGTATTGCCAAGAAAATGTATATATTTGATATATTCATAGTTCTTCAATTTATAGTGATTCTACTTATAGGTGTAATAATTTGTACTTTATTATGTTATAGTTTAGTAGGACTTGCATATTTCATATATAAGTATATGTAATTCTATTTTATTAACACTCTTGTTTTCTCCTTTATAGTTACAGTATTGAGTTTTTTTCAAATTGCATATATATTTAGGTCATGCTATTTGGATTTTATCTCAGGAAAGTAAAGGAATTACAACTTTTTGAAAAGTGTAAATGAAATCACAAAGTGCTGCAGACTCACTAGAATGATTAAAATTAAAAAGACAATCTCAATATGGTGGGAATGTGGAGCAATTGGAACTCTCACAATGATGCTGGAAGTGTAAAATGGTATGATCATTTTGAAAACCTGGAGTTTCTTATAAGTAAACCATTCATTTTCTCTATGACTTGGTGATTTTAGCCTTAATGTGTGTCCAACACCAAAATCTTGTTCAAAACTATTCATAATAATTTTATTCATACAAGTCCTAAACTGGAAACAACCTAATGCCATCAACAGGTAAATGAACAATTTGTGCTATTTTTATACAAAATACAAAGGAACACATCCTGATATACATTATAAAAACAGGTGAGTCTCAACAATATTTTTTCTAGCAAAGATGATTGATATCCTTTTTATAAAGTTTCAGGAAGCAAAAACTACAATAAGAAAATAGAAATAATGCTTGTTTCAGGTATGGAAACTGGAAAAGAGTTGAGTATGAATTTTGTATATTTTATACGATCCACGAACTGCTTAATATTCATGTATTTTGTAGTATGTATATTGTTCTTCAATTAAAACAGTATTGTGGGGAAAATGAAAAGGAAAAACACAAGGATATAAGGATATGATAGTGTTGGGAACCATTTTTCTAGGATATAAAGAATTTGCACCAAGCTCCTGTAAAAGGATGAAAAGGGCCTGGGGTAGGGGTAAGGAGGTGACTAAGGGAAGACTTTGAGACCTTAGGCAAGGCAAGATCCGTTGTTATCAACTGTAGTTTCCAATTTCACTTGAGAGATACCTTTGTCGGATGCCTAAGTGGAAGGAGACACATCTTAATGAAGGTCAGCAAATATCAAGGAAACAAAACAGACCATTTCTCCACTGAAATGTGGACACAAGCTTTTGTGTCCTATGCCATTTAGGGAAGAAGAAATAAGAAGGGAAGATTTATACGGTAGAAACAGCCCTGACAGGGTGTTTAAATCGCCTGAATGTTTACTTGAAGTCAGTTTAACACTGATGGTGATTTGCGACCTTCAGTCTGTAGGTTTAATTTGTTTTTTTAAATGGTGGTAATGTAGATTGAAGAATAAGATGATGGGGTAGAAAATAACACCCCCTGTTTCTCTGCCCTATTGCTGAGTCATAGAGCTACAATCTTTATCAGGTTGTGGGAGAATTAAATGAGAATAATGAAAAGCCCTGGACTTCAATTTGTATCAGTGCTGGAAGGTGCCTCTTAGGGAGCAAATCACTTAGCTAGTGAGTAAGCACAGAGGACAGCCCTATTGAAGAGTCCTGGGAACATGGAAATCTTGTAAGTCCTGCAGTTATACTTCGACAATGTTCATGATTTATCAAAGAGTAGGACTTGTGTTGAAGCTAATGCGATGAATTTATTTTTTTATTTTTCTA
>JAJEJO010003172.1:169621-208243 GCA_020662805.1 Glaucomys volans | reverse complement strand
TTTTTTTTTATTAATAAGGTTGAATATTCTTTCCTGCAATTCTTATTTCTTCCTTAGTGGATTGCTGATTAATCCTTTGCTCTCATCTCTCTCATCGCGGTAGTTTTATTCCTAGAAAGCTGGTTTTACAGTATGTTTTATTCAAAAAAAGAAAAAAATCTCGGTTTAGTGCCTAACTGCAGAGCACCGGCAGAGGCCCACCAAAGCGCGCTCACCACTTGAAACTTCGCGGACGGCCCTCACTCCCAAGGCGGAAGCAGAGGTTCTTACAAATCTCTACGGTGGGAATTACCGCAAAGGCGTCGGCTCTCGGTGTGTCGGAGCAACGTCTCGCGGGATCTCAGCATTCCTTGGGCCCTCCGGCCTGACTACAATTCCCAACATACAACGCGACGCGAATCCCGAACGCCCAAATGAAGGCTCGGGACCAAAGTCACGTGTTCTTTTGCGTCGGGCGTCCGGTCATCTCTCCCACGCCTTTTTCTTCAGCTTCCACCTTGGTCGCCATTTTGTGCGAAAGGTTCTGGAAACTCCGAGTCCCGCCGACTCTATGGTCGAGCATTTCGGGAATCGACCAATCGTAACCCAGATCTCAGAAGAAAGCCCCGCCTTTACCCGCATAGAGGCGGGAATTGCCACGATGCTCCTGTGGAGAGAGAGAAAGAAGCTGCAGAAAACCAATAAGAAAGGAGGAGTCGATGACGTCAACCAATGGGGAAACGGGGGGATTGCGACCAATGAAAGTGGAGGGACCCCGGGACACGTGGGTAGGAGAGCTGAGCGCTGGGACCAAGGGCTAAAGCTGAGGGGTGAGTCAGTCACCTTGAGCAGGGCGAGCGCTGTGGGCCAAGCAGAGGCCGCAGGGCAGTGGGAGTGCAGGTGACTTGGGGCCGGGAGTCAAGCGATCGGCAGGGTTGTAGGTTGGGCCCTGAAGAGGGATATTTGTCCCCAGGGCTGGGAGACACGATGGGGGATCTATAGCTTTGTCAATTAATGTTAATTACCAACGGTAATGAGGGATAAACGGCCACTGGAGGGGTGAGTAGACATCTGTGTAACATGGGCAGGAGGACCTTGTTCGGCATCTGCCCAGTATCCGCCTCCAGTCTTCCCGGGAGACAGTCCCCTTTCACAACATTTCTCTCCTGGGGCCTGATCTTCCTTTGATTTCGGTGCTCTCTCACTTTCCCTTTGCAAACCCGCTGCGCAGAAGGTGGTGGACCCGGGTGTCCGTCCCCTATTCCTCTGACCTCTAATGCCCTCAGCTTGGGCACTTTGCACAGAGGAGAGGGTCCGGAGAGGACGGGGTGGGAGGTGAAGGAGACGACTAGGAGTCTGCCACTATATCCAAACAGCCTGGCTCTCAAAGGAACTATTACTTTTCTTTTTTCTCTCTCTCTGTCTTTTTTTTTTTTTTTTTTTTTTTTTTTGTCTATGCAGACTGAAAAAATGCAGACCACCGGGGCACTGCTCATTTCTCCAGCTCTGGTAAGCTGCGGCTCCGGGGTGCCCTGTAGTGCCATGTGTGGTGTGGGAGTCATCGGTGTTTAATGAATGGACTGAGAGGAGCATGGTGTCCTGATGATGTTGGCTCCTTGGGGAGGCTGTAGAATGTGAAACAGGTAACCCCTGTTTATTTGGGCCTGTAAACCAAGCTATCTTGGCTTTGAAGTGTCCTCGGAGAGTGTAGACACGACCTTTACCCCTAGTCTGGCTCAGCCATAGCCATAGCTGGACAGTCCACTTAATCAGTGATTCTTCACTTTGTGCATTAGAATCATCTTGGGGGCTTTTAAAAATCTAATGCCCAGATTGCACCTTAGACTAATTGCATCACACGCTGGGAGGGGGGTGGAACCCAGGATTTTTTTTAGAACTTCCCAGGTGATTTCAGTGTTCAGCCAAGTCTGAGAACCATTGCACTAAAGAATATTTTAAGAAAGTAGTGTTACAGAGGAATCTCCTTAGTTGGCTGTTCCAGAAGCCACACCATTAAAGAGCGTAGCAATGAGTAGATTTTAACAAATTTCCTCCTTCTGATTCCTTTTTGTGATCCAGGTATAAACCCTTCTTGGACCTGGTTTAATATTAGCGGGAACTCTTGTTATATTCTGGGAAACTGATTGAGGTTATTCCTAGAAGTGAACTTTGGCACATGTATCATATTGTTTTGGTTTGATTTTTAGAGCCTGGGATGGAACCCAGAACCATATACATGCTAAGCATGTGCTGTACCACTGAGCTGCACCTTAGCCTGGTACATGGTTCCAAATTGTGATGGTTGCCACTGCCAACTACACCAGGCTCTCAGGGCAGCTCTGCTGTAGGTTGTCTGGTAGAAACAGGAATAAATTACTTGACCTTCAAGTACATTGGCGTTTATCTGTTTATGACGTTGTAATCATTTTTGACAGAAGCTCATCAATGAGAATTCTTTTTCCTTGCCTAATATTTGGAGGCATATGTCTTTCTGATTTTACAGATCCGCTGTTGTACCAGGGGTCTAATCAGGCCTGTGTCTGCCTCCTTCCTGAGTAGACCAGAAGACTCATCTAAACAGGTGAGGAAGTAAGAACCCTCTTAGAGATCTTCCCAGGCAGGGTCCTTCAGATTGGTTTGTTTTTAGGCATAAGGAGAATTAAAGGACTATGATGCTCTTATAGTTTTGCTGCACTAAAAATGAGCATTGTGGGTTAGAAACTTGGAACAATGGGGTGTGCTTAGCCCACAAAACTTCAAAACTTCACTGAACCTGTCTAAAAACAGACCCTAAGACTGATTCCCAGTGTACTCTCTGCATTCAGAGGATTCTGTACTTGTCAATTTGCCAGCAGTTTCAGAGCTCAGGTGGGTGGAATTAGGGAGTAGAATCAACCATCTGTCTCAATGCCACATTCTCCTTGCTCTCTCCTTCTAGCCTTCCTACAGCAGCTCCCCGCTTCAGGTGGCCAGACGGGAGTTCCAGACCAGTGTTGTCTCCCGGGACATTGACACAGCAGCCAAGTTCATTGGTGCTGGGGCTGCCACAGTTGGTGTGGCCGGATCAGGGGCTGGCATTGGAACCGTGTTTGGCAGCTTGATCATTGGCTATGCCAGGTAAGTTTGGGTGGCCTAAAGCATCTCCCATGTAAGTTCTACCCTATTTGGGCAAAGCTTCAGCAGGAGACACTCCCTATAGGAGCCTTCAGGTTGATTTCATCTATATTCCAATTTTTCCAGTGACCTCTAAACCAGAATTTAAATACGTGTCCAGCCTAGCTCACTCGGACTTGCCAAATTGTTACTTTGCTTGTCTACCAAATCCCCAGGATACATGCATTCTAGACCCTCCCAGTCATAACACACCCCTTGACCTCACCCTCCTGCGCCCTCTACCCCAACCCGCACTCTCATTTTTTCCTCTCCTTGGGTTGGCATTGATCTCTGTCCCTGACAGGAACCCGTCTCTCAAGCAACAACTCTTCTCCTATGCCATTTTGGGCTTTGCCCTGTCTGAGGCCATGGGGCTCTTCTGTTTGATGGTCGCCTTCCTCATCCTCTTCGCCATGTGAGGCTCCGTGGGGGTCACCTACCCCTCCCTGCTGCTTCGACTCCACTCCATTCCTGGTGCTGGAGTGTGCTGAGCTGTACCATTAAACAAAGTTTCTTTAAACCACGCCTTTGCTTCTGTCCTTTGACCTTGGGGAGAACCTTGGTGGAAAGGTGGGAAGAGGGACTTGGGTCAGCCATTGGTAATTAGGAAGTCCCTAAGGCTAGAGAATCACCACTGCCACAACAGTGGGAACATGGAAGATTCTCATCTCATGGAGGAATGTGGATTTGTCCAAGTAATAATGGTACTTTTGGGAGGGGGGGTACCAGAGATTGAACCCAGAGGTGCTTAAACATTGAGCTACATACCCATCCCTTTTTATATTTTTATTTAGAGACAGGGTCTTGCTAAATTGCTTAGCACCTTGATAAGTTGCTGAGGCTCAGCCTCCCAAGCCCCTGGGATCACAGGCACATGCTACCACACCCAGCTTGTACCAAGTGTTTTACAACAACAGTTTCATGAATTATAAGCACACCCATTAAAACCTTCTCTTCATAAATGAGAGACCCATGCTTAGAGAAGCAAAATAGCTTGTCCAGAATCACAGGGCTGATAAGAGGCAGAATCCCCAATTCTCCCTAGGCCAGCCTAACTCATTAATTAGCTTTGCTTTGGAGGGTGGCTACTGGGGATTGAACCCACTGAGCTACATCTCCAGCCCTTTTATTATTTTGAGATTGGGTCCTACTAAGTTGCTGAGACCAGCCTTGAACTTGTGATCTTCCTGCCTTAGACTCCCCAAGTAGCTTAAATTACATGCATACACCTCTGCACCCAGCAAGGAAGTTACAACTAAACTGATGATATCAAAAACTGCTGAGTTTGTTTTGAGACAGGGTTCCACTCTGTTCTCTTGCCCACACTGGCCTAGACTCAAGCAATCCTCCTGCCTCAGCCTTACAAGTAGCTGATGCTACAGGTACACTCCACTGTGCTCAGCTAGCTCTTATAAGCCCTAGCAGGAGTAAATCATGGACAAAATAATGCAGAGGTGCTCAGGGACATGATTTGTCAAATTGGATGGTTTCAAAGGGAGTAGTAACTTATAAGTGAGACCCATTTTGTAAGAATCTTGTACTTCCATTTATTGCAAAACTTCTGTGAAATAGTGAAATCAAGAACTTTCCTAATTAGTGTTAAGAGCACCCTCCAAGCTCAGCACGGTGGTGCATGTCTGTAATCCCAGTGACTCCAAAGGCTGAGGCAGAAGGATTGCAAATTGGACAGCTTCAGCCACTTAGACCTTGTCTCAAAATAAAAAGGACTAGGAAGATAACTCAGAGGTAAAGTGCCTCTGGGTAATCCCCAGTACCAAAAGAGTTAAAATGCACAGAAAGACTAGGAACAGGGCTGTAACTCAGTGGTAGATCTTGCTTGCATGTGTTTAGCATGACCAAAAAAAGACCAATGGATTCAATGTACATGCAGTTTTAAAGACAGTCCTACAGATACTTAGGCACCAAGCTGCTTCCTAAGAGCCTTGGGGGATGCAAAGAAACCTAAAAGGTTCTTGCTCTCAAGGATTTTTGGACCATGTGAATACAGAAGCTATGTGCTTATAGAAGTTTCAAAAGGAGAAAGCAAGGAGGTTAACATTAGGAATAACATGGGCTGACATTTGAGCACTTGTCTGGCACAGTGCTAAAGCCCTTTCCATGATTAGCTTCACATTCCAATGAAAAAGATATTTTATGGATAAACGGAGGGAAAGCTCAGAGGTGAGGCATCCTGCCTAAAGTCACACAGCTGGCTAGTAAAGCTGGGATTCAAATTCCAGAACCTGTTTTACCACTATTGACTCATTTGAGGTTTGCCCAAGTTAAATGATTTGTCCAAGGTCATACAGCAAGTCAGCAATTCCAATCCAAGCCCATTTGAGGTTTAATCAATAATCATGGCCTTCCCACTTTAAGATTTCTCAACCTTGGCATATTTGGGGCCAGATAATTCACTTTGGGAAGGGAAATGTTCTGCGCAGTGTATGTTTAGCAGCATCCCAAGTCTCTACCCACTAGATACCAATAGCAACTAGCCCCACCCTCAGGTTGTGACAACCAGTTGACAGATGTCCCCTGGCTGAGAGGCAAATTCACACCCAGTGAGAACTAGTCGTGTATCAATCTATTGCTTCTGTTGGCTTCTTCACCTTAAGTTATTCAAGTTTGCCTACAGAGCCCCGGAATCTTAAGGCAAGGAAAAGGAATGGGACTGAGTTTAGAGTGACAGCTGATGTGTTACCAAGGGAGCAATGGATTAACCAGTAATGCTGTTTCACAAGTGAACACCATACCCTTTGGGATATTATATTGGCATCCTTGCGAGGTCACTTGTTCTGGAGGTAATCAAGGAACAGCCCCCAGGGAAGGCGATTGCCTTTTTGTTACTGTGAAGTGCCAGGAACCTATTTTTTACCAAGAAGTGGTAAGAATCTCCCTTTGGGACTTCAATCTGCCTTGGAATTCCTAGACTTAAAACCCAAATTGGGCCACATGCATTGGTGCAAGCCTGTAATCCCAGCAACTTGTGAGGCTAAGGCAGGAGGATCAAAGGTTCAAGGGCAGCCTCAGAAATTTAGCAAGGCAGCAAGGCCCTAAACAACTTAGACCCTCTTTCAAACATTAAAAAAAAAAAAAAAAAAGACTAGAGATGTAGCTCAGTAGTAAAGTGCCCCCAGATTCAATTCACAGTACCAAAAAAAAAAAAGAGGAAGTGTGGTTAGTAGGATCAAGGAGCCCTTAAGGGTTAGGAGAGAATACTCCCTTATCCATAACATAAGGTTCTTGATCTAAGGTCTATGATCTATAGATGGGACCATTTTGCTTAGTACAAAATATTTGTAAGTGAATACAAAAATGTATTGTTTTTGTGAGAGGGTCTATTATTTTTATTCTCAGAGGGCAAAAACCAATTAGAAACCACCACTTCCAAGAGTTCAGCATGAAACCAGGCACAGTGGTGCACACCTGATCCCAACAATTTGGGATGCTGAGGCAGGAGGATCACAAGTTCAAGGCTAGTCTGGGCAACTTCAACCCTTTCTCAAAAATAAAAAAGGACTGGAGATGTAGCTTAGTGGCAGAGAACCCCTGAGTTGAATCCCTATTACTGCAGCAATAAAAAAGTGTTGAGGGACAACAGTGATCTGAACTCCAGGATACTTGTCAATCTATCCTCTGGGGAGAGCATTTGCCTTAGTGCTACGAGCAAGGTGGTTCCAAATATTGTGGCACCAAGAGATGTCTCAATACAGGGTGGTCCAAAGCTGGGGAGTAAAAGGAGAATTAGATCCAGGTTCCTCTGGGAAGACTGCTCAGATATCAACCTTCAGAGGCCACAGGAGTAGCTCCAGGAAGTACACTTGCCCTCTGGCCAAGCTGCCAATGGAGAGCAGCCAGGTGTTGTCTTGAAAAAGTCAGTACTAGCAGCACTGCCGGCCTCCTCTGGCCCTTCCTCTTCCCCAGCTTCAAGGCCCCAGATTCAAATTCCTGTGGTAGGTGGTGATCTGGTCCTTTAAGCAGCTGCTATCCCCTGCCATCCTCAGACCTTAACTCTCAAGTGCAATCTTAGCTCAGCCCTTCAAAAAGAAAAGGGGCATACCTGAGGGAAAAAATCTTAAAAAGACCTATGGCGGGGCTGAGGTTGTAGCTCAGTGGTAGAGACTTGCCTTGCATGGGTGAGGCCCTGGGTTCGATTCTCAGCACCACATAAATAAATAAAGGCATTGAGTCCATCTACAACTAGGAATATATTTAAAAAAAAAAAAAAAAAAAAGAGACCTATGGCCAGGGGAAGGGCAACTGGTAACTGTCCATATTTCATTGAATGGCAGGCCCTAAAGATGCAAAGACAGGTACCTGCTTCTTCCAGCCCTACAGGAGGTCATTGAGTGGCCAGACAGATGAGTAACCAAACCACTAAAATAAAAAGTGGTATATGCTATAATAAAAGTATGAGTAATCAACCCTAAGAACCAAAGGAAGGAGTAATTAAAAATGACTAATTAATTATAATGGGCCTGGAAGTGTTAAAGGCATATTAACATATTCCAGCAAGTCTTGAAATATGAGTAAGTATAATAAGAGTAAACAGTTATTGAGCATGTGCTTTGGCCAGTCATTATGCCCATTCATTATCTCATTGTAGTAGCTACTGTTATTTTCCAAGTTTTACTAAAGAGGACTATGGTTAGCCGGGCACGGTGGCGCACGCCTGTAATCCCAGCGACTTGGGAGGGTGAGGCAGGAGGATGGAAAGTTCAAAGCCGGCCTCAGCAACTTAGCGAGGCCCTAAGCAACTCAGTGAGATCCTGTCTCTAAATAAAATACAAAATAGGGCTGGGGATGTGGCTTAGTGGCCGAGTGCCCCTGAGTTCAATCTCCAGTCCCCCTCCCAAAAAAAAGAGGACTATGGTTCAGAGAGGTTAAATAACTAGGATTTTCTTTGTAGAGTAGAGGGAAGATTATTCCAAGTAGAAAAAATAGGAACAAAGGCTCAGAAGAGAGATGGGAGATAGGCAAGCGAAGTGTCAGTTATTTGTACAGGGCTTGTCACTTTCAAAGCACTTCTGAAAATGTCACACTTAATTTTCAGGAAAACCTGAGTGATGGGAATTATCACCATTGTACAGATGCACAAACAGGCTGCAAAGAGTGTGGTTCAGATTAAAAACTTGAACCTCTTCTTCTGTATCTGTTGTTTGTTAAGCCTCATCATTACCACACCTTGCACTTGAAAATAGTGGTGCAGCAGTGAAGAGACACACTGAGCGATCCTCTCACCCTCCAGGTCATCTTTGGGCATCTCCAGTCTGTAGCTATGCAAGAGCTATGGTGTTTTTTTTGGTGTTGTTGTTTTGTTTTAACCAGGGATTGAAATCAGGGGCGCTTAACTGCAGAGACACATCCCCAGCCCTTTTTGAGACAGGGTTTTGTGAAATGGCTGATTTTAGGACCTTGCTAAATTGTTGAAGCTGGCTTTGAACTCGAGATTCTCTTGCCTCAGCCTCCTACATTGCTGGAATTACAAGAATGTGCTACTGTGTCCACTATGGGGTGTTTTTTTTTATAGTACTAGTGATTGAACCCAGGGGCTTTCTATCACTGAGCTACATCCCCAGCCCTTTGAAGTATTATTATTATTATTTTATTTATTTATTTATTTATTTTTGGTACTAGGGATTGAACTCAGGAGCACTCAAGCACTGAACCACACCCCCAGCCCTATGTTACCTTTTATTTAGAGACAGTCTCACTGAGTTGCTTAGCACCTCAGTTTCGCTGAGGTTGGCTTTGAACCCTTAATCTTCCTGCTTTAGCCTCCCGAGCTGCTGGGATTACAGGTGGGCAGCCCAGCTTAATTTTTTTTTTTTCTTTTGGCAGTGCTGGGGATTGAACCCAGGGCCTTGTGCTTACATGGCAAGCATTCTTCCAATTGAGCTATATCCCCAGCCCCAGCTTAATTTTTTTATTTTGAGACAGGATCTTGCTAAAATGCTGCAGCTGGACTCAAAATTTATGATCTTCCTGTTTCAGCCTCTCAAATAGCTGGAATTACAGATTTGCACTAGTGTACCCAATTTACTTTATTCACTTTTAAAGGATTTCAGAATTTCAGAACTGAGCAGTGGCACATTCCTGTAATCCCAGGAAGGTAAAGCAGAAGAATGACAAATTTGCCAGGTGCGGGGACATAAATCTATAATCCTAGTGTCTCTGGAGGATGAGGCAGGAGGATCACAAGTTCAAAGCCAGTCTTAGCAATTTAGCAAGGCCTTAAGCAACTTAGCAAGACTTTTTCTCAAAATAAAAATAGGGCTCAGAATGTGGCTTGGTAGTTAAGGGCTCCTGGGTTCAATCCCCAGTACCAAAGAAAGGGGAAGGAAGGAAGGGAGGGAGGGAGAGAGGGAGGAGAAAGAAAGAAAGAAAAAGGAGTACAAGCTTGAGGACAACCTGGGCAATTTAGCGAGACCCTGTTTCAAAAAATTAAAAGGGCTGGGGATGTAGATGTAGCTCTGTGGTAAAGCACCCCTGAGATACAGTGCTCATTACCACCACGAAAAAAAAAAGTGAATAAACTATATAGTTTGAATAGGCATAGATGCACAGCACAACATTCAAAAGGTTTGAGAAGGTGCATTTCCTTTGGCCCAATTTGCCAGCAACCAAACCATTCAGAGGCAACTGCTGTTGGCAGTTTTTTTGTATTTTTTCACCAGTATTCTGACATCTTTATTATAGTAATAAAATGCTACACCAAGAAAACATGAAATCTGTATAAACTTGTATATTGGTTCATTTCACTTCATGTTAAGTACCTGAGCTCTGTCAAGCCTTGTGCTGGGTTCACAGATAACACATGGCCTAGAGCCTCAAAGATGTGTATGTTGGGAATGGAGAGTGGAATACCAAAGGACCATAATTAGTACAAGGTAAAATGTAAGTATGGAAGAGTTCTAAGTAGTGACAATGTCACACAGTGGTTTGAATTTATTTTCTGGGAGTCAGACAAATTTGGCCTAAAGCCCCAATTATGCCACTTGCTCTCACAGTGACCTGTGTTAGTGACTGAACCTCAGTAAGCCTGTTTTTCCATCTGTCAGAACAGACTAATAATAGTCCTTACATCATAGGTTGGTGAAAGAAATAAGACAAAGTAAATAAAGAACCTGACAATAAACACTCAATAATGTAAAACAATAATTTTTTTAATCTCTCAATAAATATTGGCTGGGGCTGGGGGTGTGGCTCAGTGGTGGAGCGCTTGCCTTGCACGTGCAAAGCACAGGGTTCGATCCTCAGCACCACATAAAGATAAATAAAGATGGGCTGGGAATATAGCTCAGTTGGTAGAGTGCCTGCCTCGCAAGCACAAGGCCCTGGGTTCAATCCCTAGCACCGCAAAAAATAAATAAATAAATAAATAAATAAATTGTGTCCACCTAAAACTAAAAAATATTTTTTTGAAAATAAATAAATAAATAAATAAATAAATATTGGCCATTAACATTCAGGTCCACAGTCCATTATTAGAAATGCACAATACTCTGAAAATCAGATCTAAAAAGAAAAAAAAAATGGGCGGCAAATGTAATCTAAAGTACTGCTATTTGTCTTAGTCTGAATATTCACATACGTGCCCAAATTAGTATGACCATTCTTACATTTTGCCGCAAAAATATTAGCATATTTGTTTACCGGGTGCTGCCCCATGCCTGCTGAGTGTCTCACTCTAAATTCTGAAGTACATCTGGCACTACTGGTTTCCAGGCATTATGAGCCTATATTCTTGTTAGGAATATATATATACGTGTGTATGTATTTTTTTTTTTTTTTGGAAGGCCTGTTTTTCTTAGTCCACAGGATTATTTTTCACTTTAAAGATCTCTGAAAAGTCCTAAGGAATCCTCACAGGATTTATTCAGTTCTTGATTCCTGTGGATTAAAGGATTTCTGGGAAGAAAAAGTACTGAGTTTAGGAGTCGGGCCTGATTTTTCTTCCCTTTTACCAAGCCCCTCTAGGTCTGTTTCATTATCCCTAGGGCAATGCCTAGTAACAGTGTCTGGTCTTTAGCAGGTCCTTCATAAATGTATTGAATAAACTGAAACGAGGTGGCTTTTCATCCGGAGGTTCTGATTCCTTCCTCTCTCCAGGTTCTACTCCAGGCAGGGGACAACGATAGTCTGCCCTTGGTGGACGACCGCGCAAGGAGGATCAATCACGGAGCCTTTCGGACTGAAGGGGCACCCAGCGAGTCGACTCCTCTACTCTTAGAGTCCTATAGAACAGGATCCCCAGTCCTACTCCTAGGGACACGTCTGAGAGAAGGTCGCACTCATTCAGGGAGGATATCGCTTTCCCCACCCTTCCCTTTCAACTTTCTTCTCCCCTTTCAACACTCGAAAACGAAATATTCCACGGAGCTAGGCTCGCAGCTTCTCCAGCACAGCGCGATACTACCGCGGGCCCAGAACCCTTACGGTCCCGCTACCTCCCCCTCCCCCTCCCCCTCCCCCTCCCCCTCCCCCTCCCCCGCCCTGGAGGACCGTGGGTGGACGCTCTTGCAGAGCGCCTCTCGCTGGTCGGGGCGGGGGTGGGCGGAGCCAGCGCCGCCCAGGCTGGGGAAGCAGAGGGTGGGGACACTCTGGCCCGGCTCTCGGTGGTGCGGGAGCGGGCGGGAGCAGCGGCCGCTCTGGTCGGCGGACGTGCTGCCGAGCAGTCCCGGAAGCGAAGCAGCGATGGCGGAGAGTCCGACTGAAGAGGCGGCGACGGCGACGGCGGGTGCCGGAGCGGCGGGCCCCGGGGCAAGCGGCGTTGCTGGTGTGGTCGGCGTTAGCGGCAGCGGCGGCGGGTTCGGGCCGCCTTTCCTGCCGGATGTGTGGGCGGCGGCGGCGGCGGCGGGCGGGGCCGGGGGGCCGGGGAGCGGCCTGGCTCCGCTGCCCGGGCTCCCGCCCTCTGCCGCTGCCCACGGGGCTGCGCTGCTTAGCCATTGGGACCCCACGCTCAGCTCTGATTGGGACGGCGAACGAACCGCGCCGCAGTGTCTACTCCGAATCAAGCGGTGAGCCGGGGTTTTTCCTCCCCCAGCCCCGAGTTCCGGGGCTCGACCTTCCCCGCCCCCCACCCTTCCTCACTACAGTTCACCTCCGCGGCCCGGTTCCCAGCCCCAACCTTGCCAGCACCAGTGCGCCGGGATCCTAGTCACTTCTCCCTTTTTCCCACCCCGCCCCCAGAGCCACCAGCCCTAAACCACTCCTCGCGTGCCCAGGTCGACCCCGCCCCTCGGCAGCCTCCGGTGAGCCCTCAGGCTCTGTTCCGGACACCCTCCCCCACACCCCTGCCTCCCGCCCGAAACCCGACCCCTTCGCGCTTCAGCAACACCCCCTCCCGCCCTCCGCGCCGCCCCTCTTCCCCCTTCCTCTCCTCACACTACCTAGACGCTGCCCGCAGGCCCCACCCATCGGTCCCCCCTGGTCTCCTCTAGAGCTCGGTTTGTAACACACACTCTGCTTGCTTTCCCCTGCCGCACACTCGAGCCAGCCTCGGTTTTACCCTCCGTTTCCTCAAATCTCCACCACACAGCCCCTTCCCTTGGTCTAAATCGCTGCCCTCACTCACTCACATCTTCCCTTTAACCCCTTTTCCCCTATCCCAGAGCTGTCCACTCTCTCACCTGTTCCAGAAACTCAGGTTCCCTTACCCTCAGTGTCACTCTAGATTGTAAAATCCCATTCAGAACCTTTTTTCTTGTATTCCCCAACCCCCGCCGGGGTCATCTGGTTAACTTGTGAAGTGAATGTACTCAATTCAAATATAGGAACAAAGGCCTAAGTCCTTTCTGTACTTGTTGGGTGACTGATCTCACATGATATCATTTAATAGGTAATATGTTTTGCAGAAGTGTTTAGTGTAGTACTTACCGAATAGGAAAAGGGTAATACTGAAATCTGTTTCCTTGTGACCAGACTGATCCTATGCCCCCATCACAGAATCCTCATCTAGATATTAGCTCCCATTTTCCAAGTTACTTAATATGTCTCTACCTACTTTTCAAGGTTATGATGAAAATTAAACATTACAATGTGTGTAAAGTACCTGGCACGGTGCCTGACACAGGATGCCAACTTCATAGGGATTGCCACCTCTAACTTAAAACTCAGCACTCAACTCTTACACTCCTTCAGCCATTTCATTCCTGATACACCTTTGAGTTTAGCCCATAATTATTTGGCTCTGATCTGTCATCTTTTTACACTTTTTGTGCCCCTTCCCACCCTAGCAAGTCCCTAGATATTTCCTCATATACAATGGTTTTTTTCTTCAGCCTATTGCTCTCAACTGATCCATTCCAGTTGGTGAGGTATGACCTAGAAATTCATCTATAGTAGTCACCATGTGTTATCTTCCAGATGTGAGATTCTAATGATATCAGAGGGTCTCCCTCTCCCCAGCCTGAAAAGATCTCTACCCAATTTGTCTCCTGGGCAAGAAGATCACTGATAATCTTGCTTCCCATAGCTTGCTTGTTCATATAATTACCTTACCAACAAGGGGCCCAGTGTATGGTTTATGGAATTAGTTTTTTAGTGGATTTAATTATGCCTTCCCAGTTACTAAAAATGATCTTCATTTTGCATTCAGCATAGTACCTGGGAATCTTGGAGGTGGGAAGTGAATGAGTTGCCATGTGGGAGGAAGTGAGAGTAAATGGGATGTGGCTTTTCCAGAGTGATATCTGATGCCATTGGGATCTCCCCCCCACCCACTCTTCCTACCCTCCCCCTAAGGAAACAATGCCCCTTTGATAATAATTTGCTTTCTGCCTGCCTGACAAGTACTGAAATTTTTCAGCCAACAAGGCAGTGCAAACATTTGTGGTACCTAGTACCACTTTCTCCAACCTGGGCCTCACTGAGGTGATAGCTGTCCTACTCAAGGGATTCCCTTTTTCCCTCTTCCCTCACTCCTTCCCCCACCTCCTCTTGGTGTTATACAGGGATATCATGTCCATTTATAAGGAGCCTCCTCCAGGAATGTTCGTTGTACCTGATACTGTTGACATGACTAAGGTACGTAATTTGATGGGGGGTCGGGGGTTGCTGGGAAATGGGGCCCATGAAATTGGAAGACCCTAAAAGATTATTCAGTTCACCCCTCTGGTTATAAATGAAGAAATCAAGACCCTAAGAAGATAAAGTGTCTTGCCTGAGGTCACATAGGTAGAACAGAACCTTGAGCAGGTGTCTCTTAATCAGGATGTGTATAAAAACTGGTTGGCTTGGAAAATCCCAGTTCATGTCTGTTGTCCCAGCTTAACTATTAATAGACCACTCTTTCCCTCTCAAAATGCTGTAGTCTGATAAATTATATGGTTACCCCATCCGTTGTACTACACAGCTCTTTCCCAATCTGCCACTCTTGTCTTTACCTGTGGTACTGTAAATCAGATCCAGGGAAAGTTGCGGGTAGGGCCAGCTTGACTGCAGTGTTTGTGGTTAAGGGACCTTATACCTGTCCTTACTGGTTGTTATTGAATGTCCCTACACCCAAAGACCATTCCTTTCTTGTCCTCCACACAGAGAGAAAGCTTAGTACATAATGTCTAAAATTCCTCTAGCATAGATACCTAGGCTTCTCTGTCATTAAGTGCTCCAGCCTCAGGAGTGAATTCTCATGTAAACTAATGTTGGGAAGAAGTTAGATTCCCTACATCTAGTGTTAAGTGAAAACTCAGTTTCAAATTTCTTAAAGTAGAAATTCGTCTTTCTTATTGTTGGTATATTCGTTCTCATTTTGAATAGGCTTTGCTTTAAATCAATTTTTTTTCCTTTTTGTGTGATTGGGAATGTATTTCCTGGGACATCTTGTTTCCAGTCACATACTAGTGTTAATATGCTGGTTCCTGGGGTCCCAGAATTGATGCTTGTTGAAACCAGTTGAGTTTGCTATTCCAAATGATTGGGGGTTAGAATATAACCCAAGATATTACCAGGGAAAGGTAGGGACTACAGCTTGAGGTATGGGATTGATTGCAAGGTCCATTTCCTCTTTGCTGTTTGAATTCTGAGCAGACTTAAGTGTTTAGGAACCTTTAAAATAGAAATATAACTGAGTCAATTTAGGTTTTCCTCCACTTAAAAAGGAAAATCATGTTTAACAATTAGGGCTTGAGGAAGAAGAGAATTTAGTGTTCTGTTTAATGCTGATTTTATTGATTGATCAACAGTGTTAGGAAAAGTTCTGGGAATGGTTTAATGGCCTGAGTGGAATCTGAGTTTTTCCCATTTTTCTCAGCTGGATGCTGCCTGAATCATATCCTCCACAGTAGTTTTGATTGTTTGGAGGAAGCAAGTGGACACCCTAGACATTATTGTAATTCTTAGGTCTACACTGGCACTGGCAGTGGTGCTGTGGCCTCCAATTCGTTTTGTCTTCCATTCAGCATATATCCCCTTCATGCAACATAAAATGTGGACTAGAATTGAATCATAAGCATATTTAACCTAGGCAAATGCAAACATACATACTCTGTAAAAATAGGTATGGGTATCTTAAAAATGCTAACATTACATTTTGCTTTAGTGTTTTTTGTTTTGTTTTTGTTTTTGTTTTTGTTTTTAGTTGTAGATGGACACAAGACTTTTATTTTATTTTTATTTTTATGTGGTGCTAAGGATTGAATGCAGTGCCTTACACATTCGAGGCAAGTGCTCCACCACTAAGCTACAACCCCATCCTAATGCTAACGTTACATTTTACAGACCCATGTTGTATTTTACACACTGATGTTCTATCCATTTGTTGTATGTAATACTGATAAGGCAGGTCCATAGAAAAAACAAGTTTTGCTGGGCATAGGGGTACAAGCCTGTAATCTTAAGGGACTGGGAGGCTGAGGCAGGAGGATGGCGAGTTCAAAGCCAGCCTCAGCAATGGCGAGGTGCTAAGCAAATCAGTGAGACCCTGTCTCTAAATAAAATACAGAATGGGGCTGGGGAATGTGACTCAGTGGTTGAGCATCCCTCAGTTTAATCTCCGCCCCCCCCCCCATGAGGCCTGGGGATGTGGCTCAATAGTTAAGCACCCCTAGATTCAATCCCCAGTATCAAAAACAAAAACAAAAACCATGCTTTAAGGGAGGGATTCCCCGGGGGGTGATTTTGACTAGATTCAGTTTTCACCTTGGGCTTTACTTTAGAACATCACCAATGACTCAGATGCTACTCCACTGTAATGTGATTTTTTAAAAATTTCAATCCTTGTGTGAATATAGGATGTTCATTTTGTACAGTGAGGATATGGAATATGGATGCCAGACTGTGAGCCCTGTTCTGCCAAGGGTACAGGTGGAAGCCAGGAGGGGTTGGGGTCGGGCATCACCTCACAATTTTGAGATGGGGTTTTATTTTGCAGATTCATGCATTGATCACAGGCCCATTTGACACTCCTTATGAAGGGGGTTTCTTCCTGTTCGTGTTTCGGTGTCCGCCCGACTATCCCATCCACCCACCTCGGGTCAAACTGATGACAACGGGCAATAACACAGTGAGGTTTAACCCCAACTTCTACCGCAATGGGAAAGTCTGCTTGAGTATTCTAGGGTAAGAGGAGACTTCTAAGTGGCCAAGTTGGTTTTTAGAAAACAATTACTGTAGGATACTCTATCAATTCTCCCTAGGGTGGTATATCATTGATATTATGCTAGATGCAAAGGAGGGAAGTTAAATTATTACCTGCAAGGGATATCTTATGAAATGGTTCTCAAAGCATGGTCCCTGAGCCACAGCAGCAGCATCTGCAGATTCAGGGGCCCCGCCCTAAATCTAATCTTATCAGGAACTCTGGAGTGGGACCAGCAGTTTGTGTGTTGCATACTCTAGTTTGAGAACCATTCCCTTAGGAGATTAGGGCCTTATTCTGTCCCAAACAGTTTGAGAAAGGCTGCAGTTCTGAGCCATTCAAGGTTGTGGATGTCTTAGTTGAGTCTCAGTGAGTGGCTTTGGAGGCGGCGGTGGTGGTGGTGGTGATAATGGTTGTAATTTAACAATTTAAAATGGCTGACATTGAAAGTCATGTCATATATGAAACAAAACTTTGTATCTTCCTGGGTGCTATTGAGATTTTACTTCGTGGAGTTTCCATTCATTCCATTTTATTGCCTTTGTGAGTTAAAACCTCAGAATGAAAATATCTTCTAGCATATTGTGGATTAATCTTTTTGTTGTGGTCTGAACTTCTCTGGGGAGGAGAACAAATATAGGTTGAAGGTTGGGAAAGTTGTCCAAACTGGTGATCCTGTTTCTTTATTCCTCTCAGGACATTTCCAGGTTTGTGGTGAGTTTGAAAGGCAGCATACTGAAGATATGATTCATTTTTCTAGATAGACCTTTTATCAAATATGGGGTTATGTTCTGCTGTGATTGTGGCAGTAAGGCAGTCCTGTAAAGGAGGTCCCTTAAAGAAGTTTTTCATCTTATTAGAGTACATAATTGTCTGCACTGGTGGGATGGTTGTGTCTCTGTATCTCCCCCATGGTGGAAAGGTTTAGTCATGGCTTCTGTATGAAGTTTGTACATGAAAGAGTTTGTAATAGATTCTCCCTCATTAGGGAGGGAATATGAAGCTCCTTGGGCAAACACCAGCTCACAAGGGAAACAGGGAAAGTAAGGTGGTGAGGTGAAAGCAGCCAAGGTGTGTTGTGTGGGAAAAGAGAAGTTACCCTGAAATTGAAATTTTGCCAAGCCAGACATGGTGGCACATGCCTATAGTTCCAGAGACTCTGCAGGCCGAGGCTGAGGCCAAGGCTGGAAGGTCATGAGTTCAAGGCCAGCCTTAGCAATTTAGACCCTGTTTCAAAAGTTTTAAAAAAATTTTAAAGGTCTGGAGGTACAGTTCAGTATTATAGCACTGCTGAGTTCAACCCCCTTTACTATGAAAAAAAAGAGAGAAAAAGAAATTTTGCTATGAAGAAACAGTGTCGAAAATCCCCATATGTTCTTAGTTGACTATATTATCATTATCAGCCTTATTGCTTCCCTCCTTACCTAGAAAAAAATACTGGGCTGATCCACACATAGACAAAAGAGTGAGAATTGACCCTATTGATTTGAATTCCCAAAATGTAAAGTTATGGAGGGCAGGGGTAGAGGGGGGAGCAGATCTAGAAGAGAGCAGTTTAGAGGCACTTAAAAGCAACCTCTGATGAAATTACTATTGCTTGTTACTAACTTAAGCCTTCTTTGAGTGTAGTGGGGAAAGGACAGTGGCCAGTTAATTTGAACAAGCCAGTTCTGGCTGAGGTTTTGTTCAGCTTTCAACTCCAGTGCCATCTTGTCAATAAAGCTAAAACTAAATGTTATTAACCTATACTTCATATTTGATTAGGTTTACAAAAGTAGCAGTTTTGGTTTTTATCTTCAAGTTGTTTTCCATATATGTCTCCTTTCTCTTCCTCCTTTGGCAGTTTCATGTGGTCTTCAGAACACTCATTGAGGTCTTGATACAGAACTTGATCCCTGATTATCAGTCCTACCATATGGCTTCTAACCAGATGGTTTCAGTCACCTGTGTGCTTCTGTGCTCAACCACTTTCCCCTCACTGACTCCATCACTACCTGTAAATAAATAAATAAATAAGCTCTTTGCAGTCCACAGAGGTTAACGTTTAGACAACCTTTAGTGTTATTTTCTTAACTTCTTTCATTTTGATATGGTAACTTTCCCTGGCTACTGTTTCCTTTCTAGCCCAGAGTTACCTTGCTTGCTTTTCTATCCTCTTCTGTCCCACTTGATGTGAGGATTAGACAGTTTACTGATTTTTGGTGAATGAGGTTGAGACAGAGGCTAGGAATTTCCACAGTATTAATAGTGAAAGAGAAACTTAATGGTAAGTCAGCTTACCATGGTGCTGCTGCTATCAGTGTTTCCTGGTTATTCTCTGCCTCACCCTTTTCCTCTGCTGTGTTTGCAGTACATGGACTGGCCCTGCCTGGAGCCCAGCCCAGAGTATCTCTTCTGTGCTCATCTCTATCCAGTCCCTGATGACTGAGAACCCCTACCACAATGAACCTGGCTTTGAACAGGTAAGACTAGGTGGGCTCAACTCTGGGGTGTGCTATATTGGGTGCTTTAAGAGATCTAAGCCAGGCATGGTGGAACACATCTGTAATCCCATCTGAAATCAGCCTGGGCAACTTGGTGAGACTTTTTAAAAAAATAAAACTGTAGACAAGCATGAGGGAGCACGCCTGCAATCCCACTAAGAAGGCTGAGGTAGGAGGAGCAGAAATTCAAGGCCAGCCTCAGCAATTTAGCAAGGCCCTAAGCAATTTGGTTTGACGCTGTCTCAAAATTAAAAGTAAGAAAGTCTGGGCTGGGGTTGTGGTTCAGTAGTAGAACATTTGCCTGGCATGTGTGAGGTCCTGGGTTTGATCTTCAGCATCACATATAGACAGACAGACGGATGGATGGATGGATAGATGGATGGATGGATAAAATAAAGGTCCATCGACAACTAAAAATCTATATATGTTAAAGAAAAAAGTTAAAAAAAAAAAAAAAGTCTGAGGATAAGTCTCAGTGATTAAGCAAATGTGGGTTCAATCTCCAGTAGCTAAAAATGTAACACACTGGGAATGTAGCTCAGTGGCAAAGCACTTGTCTAGCATGCACAAGGCCCAGGGTTTAATCCCTAGTGCCACAAAAAAATAAGAGATTTGAAAAATCTATTTGAGTCTTTTCTCTCTCTTTTTACCTGGCATGAGCCTATGCATTGTACTTAGAGTAGGAGTAAAAGGGAGCTAACATGTATGTTCCTTAGAAACATTCTAAGAAACATTCAAATTTCATTTGAAGAATTACAGTGGTACTGTTAAGTATTAGTCTACAAGCAGAAGTCAGTGGAGTCATTTGGAATTGATTCCTTCTTTTTTTTTTTTTTTTAAAGTTAGAAATTCCTTAATTTTTTATTCCTTGTGCCACTGCCATAATTTACAGGGCAATATGTCTGATATAATGAAAAGAAAATGAAAAAGCTACAATAGATAAAAGACCTCAGGAATGTACATAAAATTGATACTACATTGCATTAATCAATAGCTGCACTTTTTGCAAACTATGGCTTTGACAATCCTGAACAAGAAGGGTTTCCTGTTTAAGCTGCAGTAACTTTTCTGACTACGGATCATTATTCCTTCTGTGGCAGATTTTTACAGTTCCTCTAATGCATTTGGGACTACGGTCTCAAAGTAACGTGCAACTTTCCTGACAAGCCTCACTTTCTCTCCTACTAAGAAATTTAGCCCTTTTCTGCTGTTTTTAAAACCTTCTGCTACCATATCCTCCACTTTCACCACCAGATCCATAATCACCACCATAAGGACTGCCAGAGCTTCTTCCACCAAAACTGCCTCCTTCGTGGGTCTGCAATTTGATTGCTGTTGTCCACTGAAATTTCCAAAATCATTATAGTTCCCACCACCACCATAATTAACCACCGCCAAAATTTCCTCTTTCATCGTAACCATATCCTCCTCCTCCACCACCATATCTACCACCTTGGTTTCCATATCCTAGTCTACCACCACCATAGCCTCCTCTACTACTATAACCAGGACCACCACCATAGTTGCTACCATCACCTTCTCCATAACTACTTCTGCTGCCACCACCTCCACCATCATAGCCTCTTCTTCCACCAGAGTTTCCACCAGGGCCAAAATTACCTCCACAACCCATAAAGTTGCCAGATCCACCTCCACAACCTCTTTGTGATCCAGCAGACTGCATCTTTTATTTAGAAAAGGCCCTTTTCATAATTATGTCCATTAATAGTGTAGTATTAAGCTGGGGATATAGCTCAGTTGGTAGAGTGCTTGCCTTGTAAGCACAAGGCCCTGGGTTCAATCCCAAGCACCACCAAAAAAAAAAAAAATTAGTGTGCTATTTCTGAACAACAATTTTGTCAACTGTATCAGGACCACAAAAGTTACAAAAGTAAATCCTCTTTTTTTTCCCCCTTTCTGCCTGTCTTCCATACCTTCTATGGTTTCAATCTTGCCATACTTTTCAAAGTAATTTATCAAATTATATTCTTCTGTATCTTCTTTAATACCACCAACAAAAGTTTTCTTCACTGTTAGATGGGCACCAGGCTTTACAGAATCCTCTTTAGAAACAGCTCTCTCTGGTTCCACTACACGCCCATTAACCTTGTGTGGCCAAGCACACCGTTGCTGCATCCACCTCTTCAACACAAGAAGTCACAAAACCAAAGCCCCGGAGTGTTTTGTTTGGGGGTCTTTCATTACCACACAATCTTTTGAGTGTGCCCCATTTCTCAAAATGTTTTATTAAACTATCAGCTGTAGTTTCAAAGCTTAGCCCACCAATAATTAGCTTCCTCAATTGCTCTGGTTCCTTTGGATCATGACCCCTCATCCCCCAGGGGTGGCGAGGGCTGGGGTCACAGCTAGAGTTGGGCTGGGGGTGATCGGGCAGCAGTTTTACTCCTTTTTTTTTGTTGTTGTTGTTTTTTTTGTTTGGTGGTGCTAGGGATTGAACCCAGGGCCTTGTACTTGCAAGGCAAGTGCTCTACCAACTGAGTTATATCCCCAGCCCTTACCTCCATTTTTGAGACTGGACTCGCCTCTTCCAACTTGAGTTCAATATCTGGAATTAATTCTGAGCCTGCTTTGGGGGGCTGTTGAAGCCAGTGGATTATTCAGTATACCTGCATTCTGCAGCATTCCCTTAAGGTGCTCCTGAGTGACTATTGCCCAGCCAGCTGTTCTTCTGGAGTTTTGAAGTACTGTTACCTATGGGGCCAAAAGAGGTAGTCATTAGTTAAGCCACGAAATTGAGTCAGCACTGTTAAAGAGAAGACAGAAAACACATTTTCCAAGGGTGTGGTGTTTGCTAGACACTGCCAAGGCTTTATATATGATTTCTTGTTTAATACCTTCTGGTTTTTTCTGTTTTATTTCGTGTGTGTGTGTGTGTGTGTGTGTGTACACGTACATGTGTGTGGTACTGGGGCTCTAACCCAGGGCCTTGTGCATTTTAGGCAAGTAATTATTTAAATTTCATGGTAACTCTGAGGTATGTATTGTTTCTATTTTCAAGTGAAATCATAGTGGCTCAGAGAGGTTATTTAACTTTCACAAGGACACAAATCTGTGTAGGACTCAAAATTTACACTGGAGCCCAAGTTCTTTCTCTTTTTAATTACTCATAAAACACAGGAAAAAAGTTCCAGTGATGTTCTTATAAGAAAATAATTCCGGCCGGGCGTGGTGGCGCACGCCTATAATCCAAGCGACTTGGGAGGCTGAGTCAGGAGGATCCTGAGTTCAAAACCAGCCTCAGCAACTTAGTGAGGCCCTAAGCAACTCAGTGAGACCCTGTCTCTAAATAAAATACAAAATAGGGCTGGGGATTTGGCTCAGTGGCCGAGTGTCCCTGAGTTCAATTCCTGGTTCCAAAAAAAAGAAAGAAAGAAAGAAAAAATAATTCCATTTCAGTGATTAAAATTGGCTGATTTTTTTTCTTTACTGTTTGTTGTGCTCGAGATCAGATCCAGAGCTTTGCATTTATAACATGTCCTCTACCACTGAGCTATACCCCTCGCCATTAAAACAGAGGTAACAGAGACCTGAACAAAAGGTAATCAATCCCTTTAAGAATGAACAAAAATTATTCCCTAAACCATCATTTCCAGTGTGTCTGATTTCAGGAGTACATAGTAATAGAAATGAATCTCATTGACTAACCAAGGCACAGATTTGGGTTTTTTTTCCTTGTTTGTCTCTTTTGCTCTTTTCTCAAGGCAGAGTCTTACCGTATTACCCAGGCTAGCCTCAAACTCTTGGGTTCAGGTGATCCAGCCTCCTAAATTTCTGTCACTGGGCCTGGATGTGACTTTTAGTACTCACACACATTTTGGGGTCATATCGCCCATAGTATCTTTGCAGTTCCCCAGGGAAAAACCACTCTGTTCCGTTTATTAATTAGTTAGGTCTTAAGTAATTAAGTCCAAACAACTTGTTTCTTTCTTAAATAACTCTTAATTGTTTAGTAGGATGTGTGTACCTGTTACGCACTGCACAACTTTTAAAATCTTGGAATCAGGGCTGGGATTGTGGCTCAGTGATGGAGTGCTTGCCTAGCATGCTTGAGACACTGGGTTCAATCCTCAGCACCACATACAAAACTAAATAAAATAAAATTATAAAAGGAATTTTTAAAAAATAAAAGGTAAAGCCGGGTGTCATGGCGCACGCCTGTAATCCCAGCACTCAGGAGGCTGAGGCAGGAGGAGCACAAGTTCAAATCCAGCCTCAGCAACTTAGCGAGGCCCTAAGCAACTCAGACCCTGTCTCTAAATAAAATACAAAATAGGGCTAGGGATGTGACTCGGTGGTCCAGTGCCCCTGGGTTCAATCCCCAGTACCAAAAAATAAAAATAAAAAATAAATAAATAAATAAAAGGCAAGAATTCATTTTTAAAAAATCTTGGAATCAAATTGGGCCTCATATTCCCATTTTCTGTTCCCTGCTATGTTCACATGGTATTTGGTTTTTCTCAAAGCAGTGTCTGAAAATCCAGTTTCACAAAGATAAATTGTCTGGGCTGGCCAGGGACAGTGGCACATACCTATAACCCCAGCAACTCAGAAGGCTGAGGCAGAAGGATCTCAGGTTCAAGGCCAGCCTTGGTAACTTTGTGAGACCATGTAAGGGTGGGGATATAGTTCAGTTTTAGAGTATGCCTACTACTAAACAAACAGTAAATAAAAACTCAACCGCCTACCTTAAGCTAGTACTGCACTTGGTATTTGATAGGTGTTGAATATTGTAGTTATCTTTTCTTGGTGTTAGGAACTGGGGATTGAACTCAGGGGCACTCAACACTGAGCCACATCCCCAGCCCTATTTTGCATTTTATTTAGAGACAGGGTCTCAGTGATCAGTGCCTCTCTTTTGCTGAGGCTGGCTTTGAATTTGGAATCCTCCTGCCTTAGCCTCCCAAGTCACTGGGATTACAGGCATGCACCACCACACCTGGCTATTGTATTTATCTCTAGAAGTTTAAAATATCTTTCTATACCCCTGTGATTTCACAGTAGAGCAGTTTAGAAACCATGATAGTAGGCTGAAGGTATATGTCACTTTCCTGGTCATCATATGTTTTTTTTTTTGGAACCAGGGATTGAACTCAGGGACACTCGGCCACTGAGCCACATCCCCAGCCCTATTTTGTATTTTATTTAGAGACAGGGTCTCACTGAGTTGCTAAGGGCCTCGCTAAGTCGCTGAGGCTGGCTTTGAACTCACGATCCTCCTGACTCAGCCTCCCAAGTTGCTTGGATTACAGGCGTGCGCCACCACACCCGGCCATCATATGTTTTTATCAGAGACCTACACTCTAAATGACTAGGGAGTGGGAAAGAGAAGTCTTGAAAAGCAAAGAAAGAGCTGGGCGCAGTGGTGCGTGCCTATAATCCCAGCAGCTCAGGAGGCTAAGGCAAGAGGATCACAAATTCAAAGCCAGCCTCAACAACTTAATGAGGCCCTAGGTAACTTAGCAAGATTCTGACTCAAAATAAAAAGGGCTAAGGATGTGGCCCAGTGGTTGAGCGCCCCGGAGTTCAATCCCTGGTACCAAAAAGAATTAAAGGAAAAGAGGCCCTGCTCTCTTTCATTCACACTTACACATTCATTGGAGCTTTCTAGGCCAAATTTGGAGTTTTTCAAAATCTCAATTCTATTCCTGAAAGATTTATTCTAATAGTGGATTCAATAATGGTGCAACCCTGCAGACATGGAAAGGAGTTAATCAGAAGTATCCTTCACCGATTGATCCCTAAAGATGTTCTATACCAAGACTCCTAATGTCATTTGTACCTTTCTTTCCCATCATTATTTCATTTCTATTTGTTGGTATCCGGGATTGAACCCATGAACCCAAGGGCACTTAACCACTGAACCACATCACTAGCCCTATTTATTTTTAATTTTGAGACAGGCTGACTTCAAATCTGCCTCAACTTCCCAAGCTGCTGCGATTATACCATGCCTGGCTTTGATGCAGGGGACATAGAAAACTTTGTTTGTACTTATTGTTTTGGTGGTGTACTAAGGATTAAATTTATGGACTTACACACGCTAGGCAAGTGCTCTATCACTGAGCCACATCCCCATCAACCACTGATATTCCTACATGTGGTTATTTCCCACTTAATCCTTTCCTGATGGTCCTTTTGCTTTGGGTTCAGGAAAATTCGATAGATCTAGTTTGCTGGTTATATGATATAGTTTTTTGTATCAGGATGGGTGTTGGTGTACATGGAGGAGGTAAATGGTCTCAAAGGGTTAAGCCAGGCACAGTGGTGCACACCTATAATCCCTGCAGACTGGGAGGTTGAATCAGGAGGATCACAAGATTGAGGCTGGTCTAGGAAACATAATGAGACCCTGCCTCAAAAATAAAAAAGGGACCGGGCATTTGACACACGCCTGTTATCCCAGCGGCTTGGGAGGCTAAGGTAGGAGGATTGCAAGTTCAAAGCCAGTCTCAGCAACTTAGTGAGACCCTAAGCAACTTAGCAAGACCCTGTCTCTAAATAAAATATAAAAAGGGCTTGGAATGTGTCTCAGTGGTTGAGTGCCCCTGGGTTCAATCCCTAGTACCAAAAAAATAAACAAAAATAAAAAAAGACTGGGGGTATAGCTCATAGAACATTCCTGGGTTTGATCGCCAATAGTGTAAAAAAATAAAAATATAAACAAAAGTTTAGTTGTTCTTCATGGATCTGCATTTAAAAAGGTATCCGCTTGGTTCATTTACCTATATGAATCCTGAAGTCTCCTTGACTTCTCTGTGCCTGTATTTTGTACTTGGTTATTATGGCATTTGTCAAATTATAGGAGAGACATCCAGGAGACAGCAAAAACTACAACGAATGTATCCGGCACGAGACCATCAGAGTTGCAGTCTGTGACATGATGGAAGGAAAGTGTCCTTGCCCTGAACCCCTAAGGTATGTGTCAAGAAGGCCCACTGGGTATTTAGATGATTTGTACATTTAAGGACCATTGCTGCAGAGTCCATTGTTGAGAGAGAAAGGAAGAAAAAAATGTGACTTATGCTTTTAATAACCAGCTGGCTCCAGGTTACCCATAAGAAAGTTCAGAGTTTCTTAGTTCTTGGAGATTGCCAAGATTGGTAGAAGAAGTAGTCCGTGCCCTCAGGGAGCCCCATTTTAAATGCTTGAACATATTAACTGTTAAGCAAGTGAGGTACAGTTGTAGAACACTCATAATAAACCTATTTCTTAGTGTTCCTGTTCATTTGTAAGTGCTAGACTGGACAAAGTCAGAGTTAATTAAACTTTTAGGAGGATTTTGAGTAAAGTTTGGGATTAGGTACGGCCTGTGGAAACGGTAGAGATTGAGAATGTAACAAGTTGAAATTCCAATGGTAAGTATTACAGATACTCTTTGTATTTTCTGAGGCATAAGGCAAATCAGCCATGGCAGTCACCTGTTCCTTTTGCATTTTCCATTTAAAGGTCTGTGTGGGAAACTAAATTCAGTCTTGGGAATTCTAACTATTTAATTTGGTATTAAGATTAGGAAGTAAGCCAGGAGCAGTGGTGCACACCTGAAATCACAGCAGCTTGGGAGGCTGGGATCACAAGTGCAAAGCCAGCCTAAGCAAATTAGAAAGGCCCTGAGTAATTTAACAAGACCCTGTCTCAGAAAAGGATGTAGCTCAGAGGGTAAGCACCCCTGGGTTCAGTCCCTGGTACACAAAAATGATTAGGCTACAAAAGGGACCTGTACCTCAGGGTTTCTAACCTCTATTCTTGTTTTGTAGAGGGGTGATGGAGAAGTCCTTCCTGGAGTATTATGACTTCTATGAGGTGGCCTGCAAAGATCGCCTTCACCTTCAAGGCCAGACTATGCAGGTAAAACAGCCTCTGTTGCTAATTCTAGAAGCCCCACAGCAAACCATGGACACCCCTCTCCCCAAAGGTGACATTCACTTCTCTCGTAGAATGTCACAGCTAAAAGGAACCTGTGTCATTTGAGGAACCTTGGCCCAGAGAGGAGACTGATTTGCTTAAAGTCATGTGGAGTTGGTTCCTAGTTCCTGGCATAAAGTAGGTACTCAGGGTAGGATCTTCATTGTCCTACCTTCTAGGCTGAAACTTCTTCCCTTTTTGATCAATAGACTTTTCAACCCAAGAACATTTAACCCTCTCAGAACTTTCAGGATGATAAAAATCATTATTGGAATTTTATCCCAAGCCCTAAAGGGATCACAGAGAAAGTTGACTTAGAGAAACAATGGCTGTGCAGTGTCATATACTGAGGCTCCTGTTCCAAAGATGGTAGCCAGTTGTTCATTCTCTGTCCTACTGGGGAAATGTGCTCTGACTTCCAATAAGAATGCAGATTCAGGCTTGTTTTAATGAAGAGATTCTTATTGATCAAATTGTAGATGGAAGGGCTGGGGATATGGCTCAGTTGGTAGAGTGCTTGCCTTGCAAGCACAAGGCCCTGGGTTCAATCACCAGCACCTCAAAAAAAAAAATGTAGATGGACTCACTAGTGGTCTTGCTTAGACCATGATGATTTGGGTAACTAAGAACTCCTAGGTTTTCCCCAGTTCTTGTGCTGTTTCTCCCCACTAACACCAACATCAGAAGTAGATGTCTTGTTTCTTTCTGTACTGCTGTTAGACTGTAGCTTCCTTATTCTGCTTTCAAGGACTTCCCACTCACCTGCCTTACCTAAGTGCAAAGGAAAAAGTAGGTTCAAGGTTAACACATTTCTTGAAATACCCCTCCCCCCTTTTTTTGTGGTACTGGGGATTGAACCCAGGGCCTTGTGCATGCAAGGCAAGCACTCTACCAACTGAGCTATATCCCCAGCCCTCTTGAACCCTTTTTGAGAATATACTAGAATGTCTGCCCTTGTTTGTTCCCCATTAGGAGTCTCATTGCTGGTGTCCAGCAACATTACCAACATTCATTCTCTGAAGGAAAAACAAGTCTTTTGTTGTTGTTGTTTTGTTTTGTTGGTGGTGCTGGGGATTGAACCCAGGACCTTGTGCATGCAAGCCAAGCACTCTATGAACTGAGCCATATCCCCAGCCTGAAAAACAACTCTTGATGAGGAATGGGATAGGAGGGGCTCAATCTGGGGAGGAAGGGAATGGGGGGAAATAGAATCAAAGATAAAAGAAGCAGTATGTGGGGAATTGACAGATCCAGCATAAGAGTGGAACTTCGCCTCTAAGGATATAACCTTCATGAGTGTAATGGTGGGCTACAGTCTTAGTGACTGTAACTAGCACCCAATGGTACCATGCTAGTAAGGGTAATGTATAGGACAGAAATGTGGGAAAAGGACCCTGGGGTGTAGTGGTAGAACACTTGGGTAGCATGTGTGAAGCTCTGTGTTCAATCCCTTGTACTTAAAAACAAAAAAAGTGGAAGGGATTTTTGTGAGAGGAGAAAACCAGAGGTAAAATTATAAATTGTGTAAACTTTTTGTGACTACCAAGGAAAGATTGGTACTTCTTTGAACCCTGGCCATGCTACTTTGCTGCCAAAGTCACTATATAGCATTTTAAACTCCTGTGTGTGTGTGTACACATACAAATTTATGTTCTTTATCTCAACCATATTCATTTTTGAGACTTTGAGGACAGATGAACCTTTCTGTGAAGTGTTTAGAGATCTTTGATCTAGAATGACAAGGACTAGATGGCCCTGGAATGATGCCCAGAAATCTGGACAGGAATGTACTGCTGAGTCTCTGGGGAAGAGTACCTGTGCTTATCTGGAAGTCAGAACTCTTGAATTCAGACTTGCCTGTGACCTCAGAAAAGCAAGGTGTCTTTTTTTTTTTTTAACTAGGAATTGAACCAAGGGACATATTTTATCACTTGAGCACATCACCAGTCCTTTTACACACACACCCACGTACATTTAGGGACACTTAACCACTGAGCTACAGCCCCAGACCTTTTTAATTTTTGAGACAGGATCTAAATTGTTAAGGCTGACCTTGAACTTGATCCTCCTGCCTTAGCCTCCAGGGGTTGCAGGCCTGCACACCACTGCCACTGTGCCTACCACAAAGTGTCTTTTTTTGACAATAGGGAATGAAGGACAATTGTTCTCACTTTGGCTTTTAGAAGTTGGTTGAAAACACAGGCACACTTTATGATTAAGTCCTGGTCTTGAATTTCTCTTCCCTAGCTATCTAATTCCAGAAGCCCCATAGAACACTGTAAAATTCCCCCACAAGAGTGACAGCCACCTCTCTCCTAGAATGTCTCTCATGATGCCTCCTGCATATTGGCTTTCAAGGAATGCAAACACATTTTAATGTTAGCCCAAGCTATACCTGTTTGGGGCAATAAACATGCCATAGCATTTAGGACTGTTTGGGTCTCCCTATGCTGCATTGTGCCCTCCTCTGTTCTCATGACTCAAAATGAGCTGGCATTTCACATGGGCCCAAAGCTGCTCTCCAGGCTAAGCCAGACTTGAATCTTCCATCCCCCTGTCTCCTTTCCCCACAGGACCCTTTTGGAGAGAAGCGGGGCCACTTTGACTACCAGTCCCTCTTGATGCGCCTGGGACTGATTCGTCAGAAAGTGCTGGAGAGGCTCCATAATGAGAACGCCGAAATGGACTCTGATAGCAGCTCGTCTGGGACAGAGACAGATCTGCATGGGAGCCTGAGGGTTTAGACCCTGCTCCCTTCTCCCCTCCCCCCACTCGAGAGTCCCAGCAGAGTCCCTTCCCCCCACCCCAGGGATGGAGAGGCACTGTGTATCTCCCTCCAAACGTGACGTCATTCTGCAAGATGGCAAGAAGCAAGCAAGCTTGGATCCCAGGGTGTGGGAGTGGGGGGCTATTCTGATCTGACCTCCTTGGCGCTGGAGCACCTGGGGCTGTGTTCATCCTGGATCAGGGCCAAGGTACCTTTACAGGATCACCTAGGACAAGGGCCTGTGGCAGAACAAAACAACCCACACACCTCTGCAGGGCCAGCTCCTTAGGGGTAAAGACAGAAATTGCAGTTCCAAGAGGGAATGTGCCCAAATGATTTATGGGGGTATCTGGAAGGAAGCTTTGGGGGTAGGGGGCTGTTTGTGACCCTTAAGCAGTCTGGGTGGTTGTGTCTGTCTTCAGTCTTAAAGCAGGGCTTCCCATTGCCCTTTTCCTCCCTGCACCCCCCCATTATTTCCCATGGGCCAGCATAATTTTGTTTTTTTCCTAATTTATAGTCACTGTTCTAGACAGACCAAAGAGAAGGAACAGTGGTGGAGTCTAGGCTGCTGATCAGTAAGCTTTACCTAGCACCTGAGCACCTTTCTCCCCTACCCCATTCCCTTGCCCTTTTAGGTTTCAGACAGAACGTAAACAGGACCAGGACTGAACCAGGTCTTGGTGAAGCCTGCACAGGCACCATGAGAAGCCGGAAGTACTGTGTGTTCCCACAATCACTGATTTGAAAAGTTCCCAACACAGGCAGCTGCAGTGTGTATGGGATTAGAGCCACTACATAGAATAGTCTCTTAAAGATTTTCTTTAGTACTAGTCACAATGAGGATATTTTCTCTTGGGGGTGGGGTCAGTAGGGGAGACTGATGCTTGTCCTTATTGTATTTTGTTTGGCTACCCTTGTGTATTTTTACCCCAGCCTGTAGTCCCCTACCTCACTTCAACCCCCAGGGATCTGTGGGGGAGCGGGAGTAGCCAATGGCAGAAGGGGATCTGGGCTGGGATTCTAGAGACTCCTTCCCTTCTCTCTCCTCCCCCTCCCAGCTGCTCTTTGTCACTGGCTCCATGGGTGTTTGCCCGGCTGTGTTGCTTCTCTATTTGTATTTAGCTGCAGTGATCCTTTAACTGGTTGGCTCAGAAGTGTTTAAGGCGCCCTATAATACTGGGCATCGAAGGAATTCATCCTTCCCCTTTTTTGATGTGTTCTCCCCCTACTTCCAGATTCTTGCTGTTATGGCCCCTTATGGAGTGTTGGTGATCCATGTGACACAGGGCCCAGTCAGTATCCAGCCAGGGCAGAAGAGAGGATAAAGTGTACCTGCCCTGCCCACTGCTTTTAAGGTCTCTGCCTTATGGATCATGGGACACCCCGGGGGTGGGGGGTGGGGCACAGTGGGGGAGAACAGGGCACAAAGGAGAGCATCCTACTTAGAAGGGCAGGAAGCAGAGGAACTAGGGAGGGAGTGGTACACTTGGGGAACAGAAGTTTATCTTGGCTATCTGAAGGCTAGGTCTCTTAACATGGAGACTGAAAAAGGGACCCTGCTTCCATTGTCTCTCTTCCATTCCCAGAGCTAGCCCAGGGCCCAGAAGAATGCCCTTGGTCTGTGGGTCCAGTGTTGTCTGTCATCCATCTAATTGTTCCCACTTTGAAGTGACAATCTTCTCCTTGGCCCTGCCATGGGGCAGAGCATGTCTGGCATAGCAGCCTGACTTTTACGCCCTAATCTTGAGTTGAGGAAATATATGCACAGGAGTCAAAAGAGATGTCTTTATATCTAACTGTACATAAATGAAGTTTTTTTTTTTCTTTTTTCTTTTTCTTTCTTTCTTTTTTTTTTTTTTTTTTTGGTGCAATAAAGTTTGTTTTGGCAGAAGGAGGAAGCGCCTATGGGTGTGGGAGGGTGTTTCTGTCAAGGAAGAATGGGATCATCTCAACCACCACCACGCTCACCTGGGCCTGGATCTGTTAAGGAGAGGATGTGCTCAGTGAATTGTCTGAAAGCTGAAGATTTAGTTGACATGGAGGCAGGACTATTGGTGATTAGTTCTCCACTTATTAGGAAAGGAGGGGCTTTTAGAGGGTGGCTGTGGCTATGGTAGTCAATGAGAAGACCAATTTTGACTCAGTGGCTTCCAAAAGTTTTGAAGAGTAAGCAGTACTCTTAACAGGCAGAAGTAGTGATGGGTCCATGCTACAGCTGGTATGGGAAGGATGTCAGCATGGAGAAACCACTGGATTTTTAGTTTTATAGTATAAATGAGCACTTTTGAAGAATTTGAGGACTCTGGGAGCTGTAGACTGGCCTTGTCCCTCGTCACCATCCTCAGCAGTCTTACTTCCTGTGGCACAGGTTTTTCCTCTTGGCTGGCCACGTGTGTAGAAGGCATTGTACACACATTATGTTCTGCCTGCCTGTACTGTGCAGTGATGGGGAAGCGTGGGCTCTGGTTAATAGACCTAGCTCTTATTTTGGTGCTGTTAGGCTGGTAGCCCCTGGTAAATTACTTTGATTTGTCATCTGTGAAGTTAAGGATACCTGTTTATATTAATGCAAGGATTAAATGATGTGGATATAAAACAGCACAGGGTAGGTGTTCAGAAAAATTTCTACCATTGAGGTTAGAGGGACCGGGTAATTGGTCTAGGGGGAGAGCTAGCAGGGAATTTTGAGGACCAAAAATACAGTGTTCACTATTGTCTGATTCTCCTCAAATTCTTTTTTCTTTCCTCCAGCTTAGCCATCACTTAACACTGACCTCAGTTTCCTTCACACTCAGTTGAATCTCGTAATTTAAAGCCTCTACAGAGAAAGCCAGAAAAGACTGAATCAGAATGACTGGTTCACAAGGGTCTGCTAGTGTGTAATAAGGAACATGGAATGATGAAGAGTTCTGAATTAGCAAAGTGGTAATTTGTTTTATGGCTACAGAAAAACTAGACCCTGTAGCCAGGAGGTGGCCTGCATTCTGGGCACAGCTCTTCCATGACCTTATAGATGACCTGCACAAGTCATTTTATATGTGCTTGCTATACTTGTGTTACTCAGGTTCTCCTTACTGGATAAAAGAAGCTTCCTCCAAAAATGAAGCAATGTGAAGGCACTTTTAAAAAATAAAATATTGGGGGAAGAAAGAAAAACTTGGAACTTCTTTTATAAACAATTGTCCAGGTTTATTCACCAACAGGTTCTCCTCCCTGCCTGCTACTGTGCATCCCTCCATACTGAGTCAGGGGAGGGCTTCTCTGGCCTCCTCAGCTGTAATCTCCTGTGAGTAGAGGTCAGTGAACAGAGCTGGCAGCCAGTAGTGGGCCTCCCCTGGGGCCTGCAAGTCCAGCCAGGCCAGCCCTTCCTTCAGCAGGTGTTCCTGGAAGGAAAAGAAAGAATGACTTGAGAAGGGAGGTTCCATGGGTAAAGTTTGGTAGCTAAACAATTTTGGCTTCAGCAAGGTTTTCAAACGACCTCTACGTGCCTTTGCACATTTACACAACCAAACTGGGATGCTGTTTGGTCTTGTTTGCCTGAAGTGTGAAGATATGCCACCAAGTCATATAACTTGTGCTGCTAGTGAAAAGGTAGAGCCTGAGTAAAGTGGGATGTAGTGAGAAGAACACAGGGCTCCAATATTTTATGGCCTTGAGCAAATCACTGCTTCCATTCTCCCTGGAGAAAAATGGAGATCACTGTTCTCGCTATGGGTTAACTTCCTAGGAACAAATGTGAGGGACCACATTTATACTAGAATGGACTCAGTTCCTTTTCCTAAGCTGGAAATATGCTCAAGATTGCCTGGTACTGTAAGGCAGATGAAAAGTCTAGATACTAAATTGCCTGGGTAAGGGAAAAGCTACTGAAGCCAGGGCTCCTACATTCTCATGCTGCTGATTCCTCTTCACAACACTCTTTACATCAGTACCATGAATATATATAAAACTGTTATGTAATATGCAATATATTGTTTAGTATATACTTAAAGAAATAGTAAATTCCCTTCATCCTGTACTAGTTACTTCCAGCCAAAACTATATTAAGCTCCTGACCAGCAACTCCAGGCTCAATATGTCCAGGAGAGTAAGTGGGCATTGGTGGTTCCCCAACACCGGGGGCAGCTGCTGTTAGTGCACCCCAGGGTCAGAGGCCTGCCTTAACAAGTTCTACCTTTTAAGTGCCATCAGCAGAGAGATAATGGGCTTCTCCAAGGGTGGAAACTGCAGCCTTCAAGGCAAGAATGAGCAGAACAAGACAAGTTCCTGCCTATGTGGTACCCAACCCCCAACCAGGAGCCCATCCTTTCCGGGCCATTCCAAAATCACATACCAGCACTTGGCGCGCTCGCTCGGTCTCCCATTTAAGACTGGCTTTGATTTCACTGACAGTCACGTACCCATTTTTCTAAAGGAAGGAGCAGTGAGACTCAGTTAAGACTGTACTCGCCTAGAGCCCAGTACCTACCCAGGAGCAGCACACCTATCCAAATAGGAGAAACAACTGCCCTTGGGCCAATCCTGAGAGAGCATGGGAAAACAATGTTTATAGAGAAGTGACTTTCGGGATGACGGGTAGTTTCTTGGGTTTAATCTTAAGATGTAGGTCCCAGGTTCTAAGATACTAGGTTAGACTTCCAGAGGACTCTTAGCATATGCCAATGGAAGATTCAGAATGATAACTGAAAGGAAGGAATGGTGATAATCATCAGCTGTTAATAATTAAAATATTTAAATATTCAGCCCTTCCCTGCTTCACCCAAACTATTCCCACAAATTAAAAAAGCCTCTTCCTTATTTAGTTTTGTTTTCCATTACAAAATTGGGGAAATGAACATGTCTTCCCTAAAATATAAGATGGGGTTCTGGGGGAAGATGGTATATACTTCAGGCATGCTAAGGAATGAGAGAATTGGCAAAGAAAAGTAAAAATTTGTTTTGATGAATCCACAAAGCTTAACAGGACATCAGAGAGTCTGCCTACCCCAGGAAATATAGTTAGTTGTCTGCATGTCTGTCTACCTGACTAGACTGTAAGCTCCTTGAGAGCAGGGACTGTACTGGACCTCTCTCTATATCTGCCCCACAGCGTAGCCCAGTGCTTTGCACTGTAGCTGCTCAATAAATGTCTGCTGAATGAGCACAGGACTGAGTAGTTCATCTGTAAGACAGACTCTGCAGAAGACCTAAGCAGTGGGGAAGAAAGGATGAGAACAAGCTCACACACTCTCCAAAGGTGCACCAGTACCTCTGCCAGCTGCAGCACCACGGTGTGATCCATATTCAGCTCAGCTGGAACAGACTGAATGAGGTAAGTACCGCCAACAGGGATGATGCCGAAGCCAGTGCCCAGTGCCTTTAGTTTCTTGATGGCCCTGATCAGGTCGTCTCTGAGGTGAGGAAGAGCAGCTTAAGGACCCTTGACAGATCAGACCTGACAACAATGCAGTTTCAGCTCTGCCCGGGGCAGAGTACCCTGAGAGAAGAGTCAAATGGCACACAACACTCAACTACATCAGTAAAACGGCAGTTAAAGAGCACCAAATAGTGCTTGGACACTGAAGGGAAATGGTACAGAAAGTCAGGTTGCACACTTAGCAAACCATTCATTTCAACACCCCAACAAAGGTAAAAAGTAGAATACATGACCAGTGTAACTCCACATCATGTACAATCACAAGAATGGGAAGTTATACTCCATGTGTTATATGTCAAAATACACTACCGTCATAAACATAACTAAAAATAACATTTTTTAAAAAGTAATAAGCTTACTGAAGCTCATCAGGAAATATGGATACGTTAGCTTAAGACAATAGGGAGTAGTGTGAACTGTGGAGATTGTTGTTTACATTCCCAGTCCCTTACATTCCCATCCATTTTTTGATGATTGCCATTTGGAAATTCAAGTCCAGCACTGCCAAATTTTTTGATTTCTCAATTGACAACAAACTCAGAAAGAAACCCACAAAATGATAAGGTCATGTATCCAGTCCACAAACTGAAAGTTTACGAGCTCTGCCAAAGTCCAGAGATATATCAACTAACCAGGTAGGGAAAGAGACCTTTTAGGTGGACTGAAATGCTTTCTCCAACCCCTTAGAAGAGCAGATTAAAATCTGTCTTGCCAGGTATGGTGGCATATACCTGTAATCCCAGCAACTGGGGAGGCTGAAGCAGGAAGATTTCAAGTTCAAGGCCAGACCCAGAAAGTTAACCAGACCCTCGGCAACTTAGTGAGACAGTCTCAAAATAAGAAAAATAAAAAAGGACTGGGGATGTATTCAGTGGTAAAGTGCCCCTTGGATTCAATCCCCAGTAATCCCTACAAAATGCTATCTCAAATGCACTAGCTCACCTCCTCTTCATAGGAATTAAATTTGCAGTGATAACCGTCAGTAATCTTATTATCACTTCCTTTCTGAATATTCCTGGTCTTCATGATCCCATTTTGGATGGCTCTTTGAGAGATACATCTAAAACAGCCATTCATTTTTTCTCAAATTGGACTCAAACTAATTGTGAACCAGGCCGATGTACCCCATTATCTCACCCCCACCTCTGTGCCCAGCAATTCTAAGGGCCTACACTTGTCTCCTTGGTTTCAAATAATCTCAAAAGTCATGTACATCCCCCTAAGTTAAAAAACTACATATGTATGAAAAAGGCTAATACCCCAAAGTGTACACAAGTTGTAATATATTAGTTCAGAAAAAGTTTTTTTCTTTGTTTCCTTTTTGTTTTTGTTTTGTGGAGCTGGGAATTGAACCCAGGGGCAATTAAGCTGGGTTAAGTGCTGAGCCACACCCCGGCCATTTTTTTTTTTTTTTTTTTGGAACTGGGGATGGAACCCAGGGGCACTCAGCCACTGAGCCACATCCCCAGCCCTATTTTGTATTTTATTTAGAGACAGGGTCTCACTGAGTTGCTTAGGGCCTCGCTAAGTTGCTGAGGCTGGCTTTGAACTTGTGATCCTCCTGCCTCAGCTTCCCAAGTCCCTGGGATTACAGGCGCGCGCCATCACGGCTGGCCCCAGCCATTTTTTGTATTTTATTTAGAGACATGGTCTCACTGAGGCTGCTCAAGCTGGCTTTGAATTCATCATCCTCCTGCCTCAGTGTCCAGAGCTGGTGGGAATACAGGCATGTACCACACTGCCTCCAGCCAAAATGAGGTGTTTTTATCTTTTTTTTTTTTTTTTTTTTTTCAGTGCTGGGGATAGAATTCAGGATCTCACACATGCTGAGAATGTGGTCTAATAGTAAGCTATATCCCCAGCCTTCTTTTTTCAAAAAATAGGTCTCTATAGTTTTCTAATATGAATTTTTTTTTCCCTGATCACACAGAGCAATAAAAACAGTTCGTAGTTGGGCATGGTAGTGTGGCCTATAATCCCAACAACTTGGGAGGCTGAGGCAGAAGGATCAAAAGTTTGAGGCCAGCCTCATCAGATTAGTGAGACCTTCAACAACTTGGTAAGACTTTGTCTCAAAAAATAAAAAGGGCCGGGTGTGGTGGCGCATGCCTGTAATCCAAGTGACTTGGGAGGCTGAGTCAGGAGGATCATGAGTTCAAAGCCAGCCTCAGCAAATTATCGAGGCCCTAAACAACTCAGTGAGACCCTGTCTCTAAATAAAATATAAAATAGGGCTGGGGATGTTGCTCAGTGGCCAAGTGTCCCTGAGTTCAATCCCTGGTTCCTAAATAAATAAATAAATAAATAAAAAGGTAGGGCTGGGGATAGAGCTCAGTTGGTAGAGTGCTTGCCTCGCAAGCACAAGGCCCTGGGTTCAATCCCCAGCACCACAAAAAAAAAAAAAAAAGTCTATAACTCAGTGGCAAAGCACCTCTGGGTTCAACACATGAGTAGTAGGGAGAGATGATTTATATCTGGAACTGGGTCTAGTGGAACATGTATGTAATTCCAGAGACTGGGGAGACTGAGACAGGAGGATGGAAAGTACAAGGTCAGCTTCAGCAACTTAATGAGGCCCTAGGCAATTTAATGAATCCCTGTCTCAAATTAAATAAAAAGGGCTAGGGATGTGCCTCAATGGTTAAATGGCCCTGGGTTCAATCCCTGGTACCAAAAAAAAAATTTTTTTTAAATAAATTAATAAAGGATTTCCATCTGACTTTAAAGACCTCTATAAGGGGTTGGAAGGCAAGACTTACTGGCTGACATCCTGGGCAAACTTGCCCCTTCCTTTTAACACTTGTTGATGTAGTTCCTCCAGAGTTATCAGACCTGTTGGAGGGGGGAGACAGATAGCAAATGAAGAGATTACCTTTATGGCTGCAATGTTCTTTTTTTTTTTTTTTTTTTTTTGGGGCTGGGGATTGAACTCAGGGGCCCTCAGCCACTGAGTCACATCCCCAACCCTATTTTGTATTTTATTTAGAGACAGGGTCTCACTGAGTTGCTTAGCACCTTGTCCTTGCTGAGGCTGGCTGGCTTTGAACTCTTGATCCTCCTGCCTCAGCCTCCCAAGCCGCTGGGATTACAGGCGTGCACCACCACGCCTGGCTATGGCTGCAATGTTCTTGATATCAGGGCCGTATCTGTTTAAAGCCAATGATTTATAACTGGTTTTATATTTTTGTTTACACACTTACACACACACACACAAATTTTTTTTTTTACATTTTATATGGACACAATGTCTTTATTTATTTTATGTGGTTCCTAGGATTGAACCCAGTGCCTCACACATGCTAGGGAAGTGCTCTACCACTGA
>JAJEJO010003172.1:149569-169521 GCA_020662805.1 Glaucomys volans | reverse complement strand
CTAGAGATTGAACCCAAGAGCACTTTACCCAGCTCTTTTTAACTTTTTTATTTTGAGACAGGGTCTAAGGTGCTCAGGGCTTTACTAAATTGCTGAGGCTGACCTTGAATTTGTGTTCCTCAGCCTCAACCTCTTTAGTAGCTGGGATTAACACATGTGCCACCATACCCAATTCAGATGACTTTTTTTAAATTTGTTTTAGTTGTCAACAGACCTTTATTTATTTATTTATTTATTTATTTATTCATAACCAGTGCTGAGAATTGAACCCAGCGCCTCACACATGCTAGGCAAGCACTTCACCCCTGAGCTACAACTCAACCCCATCAAATGACTATTTGTAACATCACATTTTAAGGAATGCAGACTCAGTTGGCATCCCTACACCTCAAAAAGGCAATGCAGTCTTTTTTTTTTTTTTTTTGGGGCTGGGGATTGAACCCGGGGCACTCCACCCTGAGCCACATCCCCAGCCCTATTTTTTATTTTATTTAGAGACAGGGTCTCACTGAGTTGCTTAGGGCCTCGCTAAGTTGCTGAGGCTGGCTTTGAACTCGCAATCCTCCTGCCTCAGCCTCCCAAGTGCTGGGATTACAGGCGTGCGCCACCACGCCCGGCGCAATGCAGTCTTATAGTTACTAATGAAAAACTCATAACCCAGATGCATCACACGTAATGGGACAAAACCTACTTCCTCTTCCCTCCTATTTTCTGTAATGATTCAGGGCTGGATCTTCCCAGTCAAAGATCTTTACAGAATAGAGACAATCAGCGAGGTACAGTGGCACACACCTGTAATCTCAGCCACTTGGAAGACTAAGACAGGAGGGTCACAAATTTTATGCAGCATGTTAGGAAGACCTGTCTCAAAAAAAAAAAAAAGAAATGGAACTTGGAATTTAACTCAGTTGTAAAGCAGCCGTGTACTAGAAAAAACAAAGGCAAGCAGGGGGTGGGGGGGCGATGGAAACAATCATTCAAGTAATTCTAGTGACCCTTGGCAGTGGAGACATGCCATGGATTCACCTGCATAAAACAGCTAAGATGAGTCTGGAGCGGTGACACACGCCTATAATCCCAGCACTTGGGAGGCTGAGGCAGGAGGATCTTGAGTTCAAAGCCAGCCTCAGCAACTTAGCAAGGCCCTAAGCAACTCAGTGAGACCCTGTCTCTAAATAAAATGCAAAATAGGGCTGGGGATGTGGTTCAGTGGTGGAGTGCCCCTGGGTTCAATCCCCAGTACCAAAAACAACAAAAAACAGCTAAGATGTATCTCAAGACCTTGCAGCTTTGCAGACTACAGGATGGAAAAGATAATCTTTTGAGGGTTTCTCCTCAGAGAAGTTCAAAGCCCAATCCACAGAATCTAACCACCACCCTCACCTCCATTCCGGTGCTTTAGAGCCAGGCACACTTCGATAATCTGGACGCCCAACTCATAATAGAAGTCCCCCACGCCCAGCATCTCAGACCAAAATCCTTTTCCAGCTATAAGAGAGAAAAACAAAAACTAAGTTATTCATTAATTTTCATTCCTTCTTTTCTTCCAGCAGTGGACTGAAACATCTATTTTGTGGGAAATCTTATTGCCTAGCTTTTTAAGTCCTGCTCCATTGCTACTCAAGATCCTCTGTGACAACCTGTCTCTTGAGAACTCCTGCTCATACACAGGCTCAGACAGTTCCAAAGAATGGGCAATATCAAAGTCCTTTTGGGGGCTGAGGTTATAATAGTTCAGTGGAGTTTTCTTTTCCCAAAGCGTACAGTGAAATATAGTGACAGATATGATCTAAACAAGGTTAAGAGAAAAAATATACAAATTTAGCATTCAAAAATCCACCGAAGCCAAGCAGGTTAGACATCCCTGCAATCACAGGTACATGGGAGGCTGAGATGAGGATTGCAAGTTCAATGCTGGCCTTTGCAACTTGGTCACTGTCCCAAAATAAAAAGTAAAAAGGGGGCCGGGCGTGGTGGCGTACGCCTGTAATCCAAGCAACTCGGGAGGCTGAGTCAGGAGGATCGCGAGTTCAAAGCCAGCCTCAGCAACTTAGCGAGACCCTTAGCAACTCAGTGAGACCTTGTCTCTAAATAAAATACAAAATAGGGCTGGGGATGTGACTCAGTGGCTGAGTGTCCCTGAGTTCAATCCCTGGTTCAAAAAAGAAAAAAAAGTAAAAAGGGCTGGAGATGTTAAGCACCCCTGAGTTCAATCTCCAGTTTAAAATAATAACATTTAATAAGCCCAGAGCAGTACTGCAGGTGTGTCATCCCAGCAGGGCAGGAGGATTGCAAGTTCAAGGAAAAGTCAACCTCAGCAAATTGGCATGGCCCTAGGTAACTTGTTGAGACCCTGTCCCAAAATGAAAAATAAAAAAGGGCTGGGGATGTAGCTCAAAAGTAAAGCACCCCTGGATTCAATCTTCAGTACAAAAGACTAAAATGTATTTAATACACTTAACTTATGGAACATCATAGGTTAGAAACACAGTACACTGTAGAATATCAATTATTTACTTTTTTGATAGAACTGCTGTTGCCGGATCACAAGAGTATTCTACCCACATATCATTAACCCAGGAAGAGATCAAAATTCAAAGTACGGTTTCTAGTGAATGTCAATTGCCTTTGTAGCACTGCCAAGTTGAACCATCCTACAATGGGGACCATCTGTATCTTTTAACTATCAGTGTTACTTACCTCTGCAATTACAAGACAGGGTCAAGCTTAAGACCCTGGGTTCAATCCCCAGCACCCCTCCCCCCATCATAAGACAGTCAGGAGACTTCCACTTCCTTTTTTATACAGCTCTTTGTTGACTACATGACCACATAGTACCTTCATTAAAAGTAGTTTTTGTTTTTTGTTTTTAAATAGGGGCAAATGCCATTAAAACAACACCAAAAAAATTCCACTACAGGCATGGTGCATGCCTGTAATCCCAGCAGCTCAGGAGGTTGAGACAGGAGGATCACAAGTTCAAAGCCAGCCTCAGCAATTTAGCAAGGTTGTAAGCAACTCAGTGAGACCCTGTCTCTAAATAAAATACAAAATAGGTCTGAGGATATGGTTCAGTGGTGGAGTGCCCCTGGATGCAATCCTTGGTACCAAAAAAACAAAACAAAAAAAACTCCACTACAGATCATTCTATCATTCAAGGGAGAATCATGGACCCTGCTACTTGGTCTGCACTCTAATCTTTCCATCTTCCCAGCAAAACAGGCACTAGGCATCCTGCTAGGTACTCCCTGAAGAGGACAGCCTCTGGATCTTCTTACAGGCCCTTCTAAAGGATTAGTGGGCACCCCAACCATGGTGATGATAAGTAGATAAGCCTCTGTCCCTAAGAACCTTATGAGGACACTGGACCCCTACAATTCCTTACAGGCCAGAGGATCCACTCCAATGGTTGCACACATGTCCTGGAACTGCACCCGGAATTCAGGATTCTTTCTTATCTCCTGCTTGTGCTTGCTGGCAAATTCCTCCAGGTTGGTCTTAAACATGTCCAACTGTTTTGACATCTGTTGGAAGGACAAGGGGAGCTTAGGAGCAGCCCATGTGATAATTAGTTGCCCAAAATAAAACCCTGGCAGGGAAAAAGCTGAAAAAACCTGAACCCTTCAGGCCTGCCATTACGCTGTTCACTGTCTCCTGTTTATCCTGCCTCTCCCGCACTGCTGTCAGCAGAAGTAAGACACTATACTTTATCCTCATTTCTAAACTACAAACTTTTTCAATGTATTCCTGCTCTAAAATCAGAATGCATCCTATAATAATCACCATGTATGTCTAATGTGGTATTTCTTTTCTCCCCCCCCCAAAATTAATAAATTGAAGGTACATCAAATAATCCATTCTGTCTTCGAAATAAGGGAATGTGGTGTTCCCACAGTGGGAAACCTTCAGTCATTGATGGAAAAGCTAGGTAGGAAAAAAATGAAGCCTGGCATGAATTAGGACTATAGTGGTTATTTAACCAGAGTCATGGATCTCCTTGGGGATCCACTCCACATAAAGAAATTGGGGGGGGGGGGGAGCACCTGACTATCAAAGCAAAAACAATAAGGTTTGTGGATTCTATGAAATTTTATTTGTATTACCCCCTCTCTTTCTCTATTAACAAAGACTATTTCCCCCAGCCCTGCCTTTTTTTTTTTTTTTTGTACTGGGGATTGATTCCAGGAGTGCTTAACAACTGAGCAACATCCCCAGGCCTTGTTAATTTTCAGTGACAGGGCCTCACTAAGTTGCTGAAGCTGGCTTTGAATTCATGATCCTTCTGCCTCAGCCTCCCAAGCCGCTGCAATTACATGTGTGTGCCACCACACACAGCACAAAGACTATCTTCTATCCTACCAAAATTAACCATGCCTGGCCCAACATCTCCTTGCTGCAACCTAAAACTATTGGAAGCTGGGCACAGTGGCACATGCATGTAATCCCAGCTATTTAAGAGGCTGAGGCAGGAGAATTTTAAGTCTGAGAACAGCCTGGGCAACTTAGGCAGAACTGGTCTCAAAATTGTAAAGGGCGGCCAGGCACAGTGGTACACGCCTATGATCCCACCAGCTTGGGAGGCTGAGGCAGGAGGATCAGGAGTTCAAAACCAGCCTCAGCAAAAGCAGGGTGCTAAGTAAATCAGTGAAACCCTCTTTTTTTTTTTTTTTTTTTTTTTTTAGAACTAGGGATTGAACTCAGGGACACTCGGCCACTGAGCCACACCCCCAATCCTACTTTGCATTTTATTTAGAGACAGGGTCTCACTGAGTTGCTAAGGGCCTCGCTAAGTTCCTGAGGCTGGCTTTGAACTCTCAATCCTCCTGACTCAGCCTCCCAAGTCGCTTGGATTACAGGCCTGCGCCACCGCGACCGGCTGAAACCCTGTTTCTAAATAAAATACAAATGGGGCTGGGGCTGTGGCCCAGTGGTTGAGTGTCCCTGAGTTCAATCTCTGGAACCACCCCCTAAAAAAACATCTGCCCAAGAGCTGTTCAACCTCAGACTGATGCCACTCTTGTTATTACTCATTGTGACCAAGACTATTATTTCAAAATATTCAATGTAATTCTCTTGATTTTTGTCTTTGAAACCGTCCCTTTGGCCAGGTGTGGTGTTGCTTGCCTGTAATCCCAGCAGTTTGGGAGGCTGAGGCAGGAGGATTGGAAGTTCAAATCCAGCCCCAGCATCTTAGTGAGGCCCTAAGCAACTTAGCAACAACCTGTCTCAAAAAAAAAAAAAAAAAAAAAAATAGGCCTGACGATGTGACTCAATGATTGAGCTTCCATGGGTTCAATCCCTGGTACCAAACCAAAGAAAAATAAAAACAAAAAAACTTTCCCTTTGCCTCAATCTCTTTGTATATGCCCATAATTAACTTTGGCATGTATATTCCCAATTCAATGCTATTCCCAATAAGTATCAGTATTCTTTGGACAATCTCATTTTTTTTAAGTTGACACGAGATTTTAATGAGAACTGAACAAGAAGGCATATGTAAAGAACTAGAAAACAGAATGTAGCTCAGGGGTTGAAGGCTAGCCTAGCATGTACAAAGTCCTGGGTTCAATTCCCAGCACCGAAAAAAACACACAAATAAATAAACAAACAGACAAGTGCCTGGAACCTAATAAGCATTTAATCACTCAAAGATGTTAGCTAGTATTATTAGCAAGTCGTCTAAAAGATCACAGCAGCCCGGAAATCCGGATTTGCCAGACGCCCTACTTTTACTTCCATCTAAATAATGTAGCTTACATCAATGGTGTCCTAACCAACCCTGTTATGTCTCCCTTCCTGCCTGGAGCCCTTCAGTCACTCACCTGGGCCAGCTGATCCTCTGCCAAGACAGTCCCTCGCTCCTTATATTTGGCCTGTCAGACAAAGAAACCAGCATGAGCTGAGGAAGTGGGGCTGTGGAGGCTCCCACTTTTGCTGCCTCAGCTGAAAAGAGAAGGGTCTCTCTTTCAGGTGTTTTTAGGAAGGACAGGGTGAGGGAATATAGAGGACGGCTTCCGTCTGGGGTCAAATTAGGAAACGCTGGAAAGGCCTGGTGGACCGGGGATGTTGACACGTCAGCCCACCAGGAGATGGAGAGACTCAGTTTCCAGGAGCCCGAGAATCCTGCCTCAGCGTCGCTGCAAGGCGATTTACGGGTACAGAACTCTGCACTGGCAGACCTCAGTCGCACGGGGCAGGGATGGGCTGAGAGTCGACCTCCTCGCCCTCACCTCCGCAAGCTTCTTCTTGGCGATGGCGCCGGCTCCCACCCCGCGGCGGTGCATCCCCGCCCTGGGCCCGCGGGCCGCCCCGCTGCCGGGACCCCAGCTTTCCTCGTCCCGGGTTCCGCCACCGGCTCCCAACGCGGAAGCCCGGGCAGCGCGTCATCCGAGCGCGCCGGAAGTTATCCTTCCACTTCCTTCCGCGGGACTAAGAGTCTCTCTCCACCACGGGGTCCCTCCACCACGGACCCCGGCCCCGCCTCACTCTTGGGGCAGAGCTCCGCAAAGCCCCTGCGACACTGAAGGGTTGCCAAGCGCTGGAACAAAAACCCTGACCCCTGTCGATTTGCTCTTCGCATCCTGCGCCGGTTGTCGCCTCAGATCCTGGTGTTCCCGCAACTACCACTCCACTGCCGGGAGGTCGATAAATCCTCCACTTGACTTTTTTAAAGTATAAATAGCTGATAAAGTTATAAAAGAACCGTGTGTGTGTGCGTGTGTGTGTGTGTGCGCGTGCGCGCGATGCTGGGGCTGGAACCCAACGGCCCTTTTAAGCTACATCCCCAGCCCTTTTTATTTTTTGAGGCAGTGCCTGCTCAATTGTTCAGGCTGGCCTCCAACTTGCGACCCTCCTGCTTCAGCCTTCTGAGTCTGTGGGAATACAGGCATGCGCCTGATTTTGAGAAAAAACCCCAGAACCACCTGCTGCATGCCAGGCACTATTTGACATTTCAAGGTTCCATTCTGAGCAAAAGCCAGAAACCATTCCACTCCACTGGAACTTAACCTATGGAGAAATTCTGATTTGGGAGGGCCCTACAGTTAACTTGACTTCTGGAGTCAGATTGCTTGGCACCACAGCTCAGTTCCACTCCATACAGTTCAGTAACTCAAAGAACTTCCTTTATTTCTTGTGTTTCATTATCCACAGTGGTAAAAATAGAATAACACTTAGACGTGAATTGTGAGGATGGTGAGAAATTAATGTAATAAAGCATTTCGTAAATGCCCATCATAAGAGTTATTATTCATCGTCTGTCATTTTTGTGTTTAGAAAGCTGCAAAAGTGATTTTGATAGCATTATTGAGTCTAACAAGGAACTATCGGAAGATGCTTTTTGTTGCTTTTGAAACACTAGGTTGCTTAAACTGCGGGGTCCAGTGATTCTCCTGCTTCATTCCAGCACTGGAATGACAGGCATAGACCACCTTGCCCAACTGTGGAAGACTCTAGACCAGGAAATAATAAGATCAAATTTTTTAATCAGGCACTGTGGTGAATGCCTGTCAACCCAGCGACTGGGAGGCTGAAGCACTGCAAGGGTCAAAAGTTTGAGTCCAACCTTGGCAATTTAGTCAGCCCCTGTCTCAAAAAGGGGCACGAAATGGGGATGTAGCTTAGTAGTGCTGCACCCCTGGGTTCTATATCCAGTGCTACCAAAAAAGAAAGAAAAAGAAAAAACTTGGTTCTAGTCAAAGCATAAAATTATAAAGATTGTAAACGACTATTTTCAGTTCTGGGGTTGGGTTACTCTTGGTCCTGTAAAATAAAGTGTTGCTGATGGTCACAGCTAAGGAGGCTGGTTTTACAGACAGAAGGGATTGAAGAAAGCAGAAGCAAAAAAAAAGAAAAGAAAAAGCAGATTGATCATTTTAAAGACATTTTCTTTTAGCCAAGTGTGGAGGTAAGGCAGAGGAGCCTGGCACAGTTGTATAGGCTTGTATTCACAGCAGCTCCGAAGGCTGAAGCAAGAGAAGCTCAAATTCAGCCAACCTGGACAATTTAGTGAGACCCTGTCTCAAAACAGAAAGGGCTGGCAGGGCTGGGGTTGTGGCTCAGTGGTAGAGCACTCACCTGGCATGTGTGAGGCACTGGGTTTGATTCTCAGCACCACATATAAATATATTAAAGTTTCATCCACAACTAAACAAAAAAATTTTGTAAAAAAGGGCTTGCACTGTAATTCCATGGTAGAGTGCCCCTGGGTTCAATTCCCAGGTTTGTAATGTGAAGGAAAAAGAAGAAGAAGGGGAAGGAAAAGGAGAGAAAAAAGGAGTAAAGCAGAGGGAACTTCATTATCAGGCCAGTAAACCTGGCCTAGTGGGAAGTTTGGCTACTATCTGCCTAATCCTGAATTCTCAGGTCCAATAAACAGGTTAGTTTCGGCCGGACGTAGTGGCGCACGCCTGTAATCCAAGGGACTCGGGAGGCTGAGTTAGGAGGATCGAGAGTTCAAAGCTAGCCTCAGCAACTTAGTGAGGCCCTAAGCAACTCAGTGAGACCCTGTCTCTAAATAAAATACAAAATAGGAGTGGGGATGTGGCTCAGTGGCCAAGTGTCCCTGAGTTCAATCCCTGGTTCAAAAAAAAAAAAAAACAACAGGTTAGTTTCACCTTAGTAATACAGAACTTTATCATGAGCAACTCCATTTTAATTCTTAGCTTGGTTTGTTGGAACCTAGTACAGGAGTTTAGTCCAAAACAATGGCCTTCTGTAGTTTTTATTTGGGAGGGAAGGTACTAGGGAATCGAATCAGGCATTTAACCACTGAACTACATCCCTAGCCTTTTTATTTTTTATTTTGAAACAGGGCCCTGCCAAATGGCTGAGGCTGGCTCAAACTACCGATCCTCCTGCCTCAGCTTCCCAGGTTGCTGGAATTGCAGGCATTCACCATTGTGCCCCATCTGGCTTCCTGTAATTTTCACTGAGCACTCTTCATTTGCACATTCTGATTTCATATCCTCATACTCTTATATCACTCCAAACACAGAAACACAGTCCCTTAGGTATTTACTGACACCAACTGGACTACCAGCTTCCTGCCTTACTCCCTGGGTCCCATTGTATGACTCCTTAAATTATACACAGTCACCCCCTCACTCACATTCATGTCCTCATTTAACTATTCATGCCCTCAACTATACACTTGCACACTCCCTTAGATACAGTCACCCTCAGATACAACTCCTAGTCTCCCTTAAGCAGATGTGCTCTTCCCTTTATTCAGACACATTTTCCCTTTTATGGTGTTAGATAAAGTATACTGACCAGTGCTATATGCTGGTCAATGTTTAACAACCACCTCTCCAGGCTGGGAGGGGAGAAATCTGATTTGTAGCCTTTCCTGATATCTATGATGTAAATACTCTGCCCATGGCCAGTTTCAAGTTACCAAAGGTTTCACAACCTGTTCACAGAATTCCAGAGGATTTAACACTGGCTCTTCCAAACCCTTTGTTCCATCACACCATTGAATGCTGACTATCCCAGATATCCTCGCTTGATTTAAGTGACTCATTGACCTAGTAGTGGCAGGGTGGCTGCCTGCCTGAATTTTTAACTTTCTACCTTAAAAAGGTAGTGCACGCCTGTAATCCCAGAGACTCAGGAGGCTGAGGCAGGAGGATCACGAGTTCAAAACCAGCCTCAGCAACTTAGTGAGGCCCTAAGCAACTCAGTGAGACCCTGTCTCTAAATAAAATACAAAATAGGGCTGGGGATGTGGCTCAGTGGTGGAGTGTCCCTGGGTTCAATCCCCAGTACCAAAAAAAGAAAGAAAAAAAAAAAGGTAGGGCAATATAGTTAACATCTATAATTTACCTTAAAGTGATGAGGCACTGATTTGTTGTTGTTGTTTGGGTACTGTGGATTGAACACAGGGGTGCTCTACCACATCCCCAGTCTTTTTTTCTTTCTTTTTTTTTTTTTTTGGAGACATCTCACTAAGTTGCCCAGGCTGGCCTCACAGTTGCAATCTTTCTACCTCAAATGGCTGAAATTATACCACACCCAGCTGGACAACGCTTTAAGGGAGGTCATTTTGATTAAGGAAAGAGAGAGAGCAAGAAGGGAGGAAGGAAGGAAGGAGAAAGGAAAGAAAAAAGGAAGGAAGGAAGGAAGGAAGGAAGGAAGGAAGGAAGGAAGGAAGGAAGGAAGAAGAAAAAGAAAGAAAAGAGAAAATAAATGATGTTTATAAAATGTTTTTTGAGCTGGCTATGGTGGCGCACGCCTGTAATCCCAGTGACTCGAGAGGCTGAGGCAGCCTCAGCAAAATTGAGGTGCTAAGCAACTCAGTGAGACCCCATCTCTAAATACAAAATAGGGCTTGGAATGTGGTTCGGTGGTTGAGTACTCTGAGTTCAGTCCCTGGTACCCCCCCCAAAAAAATTGCCTTTTGAGCCAAGAGTGTAGGTACAGACTTGTGATCCCAACTAGTCAGGGAGGCTGAGGCAGGAGGATTACCAGTTAAAGGCCAGCCTGGGCAATTTAGTGAGACCCTTTCTCAAAAAAATTTTCTTTTTTCACAGTACTTGGCCCATAATAAATAAGAGCATTGTACAAATGAGAAATGGGGGCTATTCCTTTTTGGTTCATTGACTAATCCCCAGACACCCAATACCCCAGAAACATAAATCCAAACTTCTCCCCAAGACTTATTTTTTCTTTTTTTGCACTGAGAATCAAACCCAGGGGCACTTTACTGCTAAGCTACATCCTCGACCCTTTTTATTTTTTATTTATTTTTTATTTTTATTTTTATTTTTATTTTTTTGGAACCAGGGATTGAACTCAAGGACACTCGGCCGCTGAGCCACATCCCCACCCCTATTTTGTATTTTATTTAGAGACAGGGTCTCACTGAGTTGCTTAGGGCCTCGCTAAGTTGCTGAGGCTGGCTTTGAACTCGTGATCCTCCTGACTCAGCCTCCCAAATCGCTTGATTACAGGCGTGCACCACCGCGCCCGGCTTCCTTTTTATTTTTAATTCTGAGTCTGGGTCTCACTAAGTTTCCCAGGCTTGCCTGGAACTTGCCTCTTCCTGTCTCAGCCTCTCAAGTCACTGGGATTGCAGGTGTGTGTGCCATTGCACCCAACCCCAAGACGTTCAGTTCCATTATGAAGAATCGCTGTGATATATCCTCTAAAAGACAATTGTCAGCAGCATGTGGAGGTTCGGGCCTCTAGTCCTAACTATTTAGGAGGCTAAGGTGAGAAGACTGCTTCAGCTCAGATGTTAGCTAGGGGCCAGCCTGGGCAACACAGCCAGACCCCCAGCTCAAAAAATAAAGAAGTACAAATAAAATATATCCCCTGAGCAGAGGTGTGTCCTTGATTGTGTGTACTCCAGATGAGGAGCTCTAGGAGCTCAGAGGAAAGGGACATTAGAGCTGGAAGAAACTTAAGAAGTTGACTGGAAGTCTGGGGAGGACTCAGTGGCAGAGTGCTTTTTCTGTGCCTATGTAGCCCAGCCCTTCAGCCCACCAGTTTGCCACACCCTAATTCTAAACCAATGCTCTTGGTTTTTTTTTTTTTAAGATGAGGAAACAAGCTAAAGTATGACAATTATAATAACCAAACAATGTTAATTGACTACTTACTTTTCCTTGTGCCACTTTGTGCCAGGCATTATCATTGATTTCAACTGGTTTTTTCTTTTTTTTTTTTTGCGGTGCTGGGATTAGAACCCAGGGCCTTGTGCATGTGAGACAGGCAGTCTACCAACTGAGCTATATCCCCGGCCCGATTTCAACCCTTTGAAGAAGATGGCTTTTTTTTTTTTTTTTATACTGATGCTTTAACACAGGTACGCTTTACCATTGAACTATATTCCCAGACCTCCGTTTTGTTTTTGTTTGTTTGTTTTCTTTTCAGAATCTTGCTAAATTGCTCAGAGCCTCATCAAACTGCTGAGGAGGATGCAATCCTCCTGCCTCAGCCTCACAAATAATTGGGATTACAGGTGTGCATCACTGTGCCCAGCTTGAGTGGGATTTTTTTTTATTATTATTATTTTTGGTACTGGGGATTGAACCCAGGGTCACTCGACCACTGAGCCACATCCCCAGCCCTATTTTGTATTTTATTTAGAGACAGGGTCTCACTGAGTTGCTTAGGGCCTCGATAAATTGCTGAGGCTGGCTTTGAACTCGCAATCCTCCTGCCTCAGCCTCCCAAGTGCTGGGATGGATTACAGGCGTGTGCTACCACGCCCGGTTTGAGCGGGATTTTTTTTTTTTTCCCAGTATTGAGGGATTAAACCCAGAGGTGCTTTACCACTTAGCTACAATCCCAGTTCTTTTTTTTTATTTTAAGACAAGTTCTCACTAAATGGCTGAGCCTGGCCTCAAACTTATGATTCTCCCGCCTCAACTCCCTAGTTGCTGGGATTATAGATGTGCACCACCAAGGAGAAGATTGAGGTTCATAAAAAGAATTTGCCAAGCCTGAGACCTATGAAGGGACTGGAATCTCTAGGTGTGTTTTGCTCTAGCTGGCTAACATTGGACCAGAGTAAGAGGAGAGGGGAGGGATTCCAGGGAGTGGAGCAGTCCCTCCCCTCTCCTCTTCATCCAGTCCAATGATTAGCCAAGGGGCAAAAGGAGAGTGCCCTGCCCTTTGTGTGTGGAGAGCCTTGGGAGAGAGCAGCGACTGCGGTGGGGAGGCTTTAAGTGCTGAAGGATAAGTGTGTGGACTCAACAGTTTGCCCTCTTTCCTTCACCTGACTACCACCACCCTGAGCTGAGTCATTATCATTTCTTCCTGAAATACTGCAAAAGTCTCAGAATTTTTCTTCCTCTTAGATTTCCTCCCCCACTAAGCTCAATATAATCCTCTCTGTTTTAGGAATTTTTATTTTATAATGTAAATGGTCCTCTCAGACATGCCCTTCCTTGAGATCTTTCAAGAACTTTAAAATTTGCTGGGTGTGGTGGCAACGCCTATAATCTCAGCAATTTGGGAGGCTGTGGTGGGAGGATCCCAAATTCAAGGCCAGCCTGAACCTTTAGCCAGATCCTTTCTCAAAATACAAAGGGCTGGGGCCGGGCGTGGTGGCGCACGCCTGTAATCCAAGCGACTTGGGAGGCTGAGTCAGGAGGATCATGAGTTCAAAGCCAGCTTCAGCAACTTGGCGAGGCCCTAAGCAACTCAGTGAGACCCTGTCTCTAAATAAAATACAAAATAGGGCTGGGGAAGTGGCTCAGTGGCCAAGTGTCCCTGAGTTCAATCCCTGGTTCCAAAAAAAAAAAAAAAAACAAAGGGCTGGGGAAGGGGGTGTGTAGCTGGGTGGTAGAGTGCTTGCCTAGCATGGGAGAGGCTCTGGGTTCAGTCCCCAGTAATGCTACCAAACAAAACAAAACAAAACAGATAAGGTTTGTCAGATGTGGTGACACGCTCCTGTAGTCCCAGTTGCCCTGAAGGCTGAGGCATGAGAATCACTTGAGCCCAGGAATTAAAGGCCCACCCAAGCAACAAAATGCCTGAGCCTAGTCATGGTGGTTAACACCTGTAATATCCGTGACTCAGGAGGCTGAGACTGGAGGATCACAAGTTCGAGGTTGGCCTAGGCAATTTAGCAAGATGTTGTCTCAAAAAATAAGTAAAAAGTACTGGGTGCCAGGTACAGTGGCCCACACCTGTAATCTCGGTGATTTGGGAGGCCAAGGCAGGAGAATCTCAAGTTCAAAGGTAGCTTCAGCCATTTAGCAAAGCCCTAAGCAACTCAGACGACTAAAAGTACTGGGGATGTAGCTCGGTGGTAGAGCACCCCTGGTTTATTGAATCCCCAGTACCAAAAAAAAAAAAAAAAAAAAAAAAAAATTCACCCAGGCACCATGGTAGGATCAATCCCATGATCTCCCCAGGGACTGGGGAAGGTTAAGGCAGAGGATCCCACATTTAAGACCAGCCTAGGAAATTTAACTTGACTCGGTCTCAAAAGAACTGGGGATGTAGTGCAGTGGTAGAACCCCCCTGGGTTCCATTCCCTTAGGGGGTGAATGTACGAGGGGAGATCAAGGCAAGTGTCTTGCTAGACTTGAAACTCCTCAGGGACAAGCATTATGTCCATTTCCTTCACTGCTGTTTGTACACACAATATTTAGCATAGCCCTTGCCTATGTTGTTTCCAGTGTGTGTTTATAGAATGAAGAGATGAATTAACAGATGTGTATCCCTTTTCATTGGGAGGTGTAAGCACACAAATACCCACAAACAACCTGTTATTGCTCAGTTGACATTTGAATAAATTTTCACAATGGGCACAATGATTTATTTCAGCTTACACTTTATTGGTTTGGTTTCTCTTGGGGACTCTGGAGTTGGGCGGAAGCAGGGGCTGAGTAAGTGAAGGGCAGAGTCCAGTCCTGAAACTGGGTTTGGTCAGTCACTGAGACCTAGGAGAGTGGAGAAACAAGAGGAGGGGGTGGAAGGGAGGGTCATTATCAACTAGGAGTCAGTTCAGCAAGTTTGTTGATCCTGGCACCCAGCCATAGCCAAACCACTCCTATCTTCAAATGACCTTTTTAATGATAAATAATCAAAATAATTCACAAAACTAGAGACAGTTACCCACCTTCCTATGGAAATTTTCTTACATCTTTTTTCTATTAGGTTGGTCACATTCCCTTTTTATCCTCTGGCAGATGCTTTTCCAGATTTTCTCTCTCCATCCCTTCCCAGTTTCCCAGTATTAAAGTCTGGATGTGGTTCAGTTTCTGTACCTTGCTTGGTGTCTGCCTATTGGATGAGTGTCCTGTCTCATCCTTGGGTGCCTGAGTCTGTAGTCTTTAGTCCCTTTCTCTAGGACCGAATACACTGAAGGATTTTCTAGCTGGTAACCACTGAAACCATCAGTGTCTACAGAACCAGGCAAAGGGCCTCCAACTACAGGGGTTTTCATCACTGGAAAGGTGTCATGGCCCAGGGTGTAGGGGGAAATCTGAGAATAGGGATGGGAACTGAGCTCTGTAGGGGAACTGGGATATGAGGTCAGTATGAAGGAAATCCCAGTAGTAATGACAACGCGAATACTTCTCAGCTCTTCTTACTCCTTAGATGTGGCCCTCAACTCATCACTTGCATAATCTTATATAAATTTCACCACAATCCCATTAAATGATCCCCCATTCCACCCCCAACTATGCTGAAAATGGCATGGTGGGCAAGTGCTCTACCCCAGAGCACCAGCCTCCCATGAAATGGTTTAAATAGCTCTCATTTTAATGAAAACACTGAGGTTCGGAAAGGCTAAGTAATTTGCCAGTGTGTATGGGGCAGAGATCTGACTAAGGGCTGGGGTATGGTTCAGCTTGCTTAGCATGCCCCAGGCCCTGGGTTCCATGCCCCAGCACTTGGGGTAGGGAGATCTGAATTCATGAGTAACCCAGAAGCTCAAGCTTCTAACCACTGTGCATCATGCCCAAAGCCACTATACTCCCCCACCTGAATCTGCAGAGCTCTGTCTGGTCCACCATCCAGGCCAGCAGCTTTTGAATCAACAACTCCTTTAGTAGATCTTCATCACCAGGGTTCTTGGGTAGAAAGCTGCAAAGAAGACAGCCTGTTGGAGCCTGCTTGAGTCTGGGCCTCACCCAGAGAGAGCAAATACAGGACCTGGGACCCCACGGGGCCCTTGGAAGGGGGGACAGACCAACACAGCTGCCTCTTTGTTATCTCTGCTCTCAGATCCTGGGCCTCCTTTCCGCCTGCCTCACCCAGCTCTGCCTGCCTGGACAATGGGAGCTCTTCAGTATGGGCAAAGTCAAACAGGAGTCTACTACAAGGGCAGGCATGGTGGTGCACGCTTGTAACCCCAGTGACGAGGGAGGCTGAGGCAAGAGAATCGCAAGTTCAAGGCCAGCCTCAGCAATTTAGCAAGACCCTGTCTCAAAATAAAATATAAATAAAAGGCAGGGGATGTAGCTTAGTGGTAAAGCATCCCTGAGTTTAATTCCCAGTACCCAAAAAAGAAACCTGCTGCTGCAAACCAGGCAAGGTGGTGAACCCCTATAATCACAGTGGCTCAGGAGGCTGAGGCATAGGCAGGCCAGCCTTAGCAACTTAGTGAGACCCTAGGCAAATTAGCAAGACCCTCTCTGTCTGTATAAGCACCCTTGGGTTCAAACCCTGGTAGCCAACCCACATTTAAAAGAATTCATCCTAGAGACCCTAGGTTCCCTGGGAGACATTCACTCTTTGTGCCACACATTCCTCAGGGTCTCAGACAGCAGGCAGCTGATTTAAAGGGACTGGGCTCGGGAGGAGTCCCTCATTTCCCAGTCTTTGAGAGGGAGAAGTGGAGAGTCCACATCCTGAGGTCTCCCATTCCTTGTCCCTCCTTGACTTATGAAACTGTGTGTACACGTCATGAATCTTAGACACTCTGCCCAAGAGCTGGGAGTGTAGCTCAGTGGTAGAACACTGACCTAGCATGCACAAGGCCCTGGGTTTGATCTCTAGCACTGCAGAAAAGAAAAGGAAATCCTAACCCAGAAACTCACAGAACCCCCCTCTGTGAGTTTGGTCTGACCCCCAGAAGTTTTTTGTGGTACTGGGGATTGAACCCAGGGGTGCTTTACCACTGAACTACGTACCTAACCCTTTTATTTATTTTTTATTTTTTTGAGACAATGCCTTTTACATTATGCATTTTAAAAGTTTTAATAGTTGTATATGGACAGAATGCCTTTATTTTATTTGTTTATTTTTAGGATTGAACCCAGTGCCTCACACGTGCTAGGTACGTGCTCTGCCACTAACCTATAACCCCAGCCTGCCTTTTATTTTTATTCATTTTTTATTTTTACAGACTTCATTTTGATTCATTGTACACATTTGGGGTATAAAATTTCATTTCTATAGTTGTGCATGGTGTACATTCATATCGTTCTTGTTAATCACACATGTACAGGTAAAGATATCTGTCTCATTCCACCATTTTTCATACCCCTCTCCCCTCCCCCTCTCATTTCCCTCTACATAATCTAAAGATCCTCCATTCCTCTCTCACCCCCCCAACCCCCTTTTATTTTGAGACAGGGTCTAAGTTTCCCATGCTGGCCTCCAGCTTTCAATCCTCCTGCCTCAGCCTCCTGAAACACTGGGATTACACGTGTGCACCACTGTGTCTGACTGGAGATTCCTCTTTGAACTCTGTGAGGAAGAGGATGCTTATGGTAAAGGATGCTTATGCTCTGGAGTGTGGGAAAGATAAAAGTGAGATGGGGTGGCCCCAGGAGGTTCTGTTCCCTCCCTTTCCCCATGGGAGACTCACCTCTGCTGCTCTGCTGTCTCCTTATTTTCTTGAGATTGCCCAGCCTGGGCCTCCCTCTGGGTGATATTGTGTTTCCAGCTAGTAAGCAGAAGATTAGGGTGTGGATGGACTAGAAGAGACTGTAGATGTTCCCCTTCCAAGGACACTTGAATCTTTTTGTACCTCAATCCTGGGAGCAAGGGTACCTCTTTCTCCACTCAACCTCCCCACTATTTATCTTTAATTGCCTCCACCAGTGGCACCTCTTCAGAATTTACCAGGCTGACCAAACAGCAAGAGCATAGAAAGAGACTTGTTGTAGTAAGGAAGTACAAGGGTAGTTTATTTCCAAAGTCTGAAGTAGCCACCACCAAACAGTCATTGGAAGCAGCCCAGCCTCCTGTCCATATCCCAGCCCTGGGGGATCCTCTCTGAGTTTCCACATATTTCCCCAATTCCTCCTCTTAGAAGTAAAGGGGTGGAACTCTGCCTCTAGGGGAGCCACTTTGCTATACTAATCAATGCAACAAATGATTCTTCTAACAAAACAAGGAAGAAGAAGAAGAGGGGGAGGAGGAGGAAGAGGAAGAAGAAGAAGAAACTGGTCCTCAGTTTCTGGACTGCTGCCAGAGTCGGGATCTCTATTTCCAACTCCCCATCCTTATCTAGTGACAGGTGCCACTGGATTTGTGACCATGCTGCCTACGTGACTACACATGGCAACCCGATTTGAACACAGAAAAGCCAGGGCATGTGGAAGAGGAGTGGGTGTACAAAATGACTCACTCATTCTTCTTCCCCTTCTGGGCCAGCAGCCAGTTCACAAAGTCTTGTTGGCGGATCTTGTCCATGGCAATGCTGTAGTCACTGATGAAAGTTCCCTCTGCATACCTTGGGCCCCGAGGTCGGGAGCCACCAATCTTAGCATGGGATCTGAGGGAGGATGGATGGAAACCAGGATGCCAAAGAAGAGGCAGGAGCCAGAGATCATAATTTGGGGGTAAAGGATGGGATTGCTACCGACTGAAAGGAGACATAAAAACAAACCAGCCCTGTTTCTTGGGAGCCCGTTTTTATGGAGACATCCTGTTGTCAATTCATTAGCTAGCTCTCTGGGACTTTCCCCCCAGTTCAAGGGTTCAAGGACCTTCTTCCTGCATCCTGTGTGTGTTTCCAGATTCTGGGCAAAGGACTGAATCACACATTCTCTTGATTTTTTTTGTACTGGGGGTTGAACTAAACCAAAGGGTTTGCTCTATCACTGAGCTACGTCCTTGGTCCTTCTTCTTTTTTAAAAAAATTTTATTTTGAAACAGGATCTTGCTAAGTTGCTGAGGCTGGCTTCGAACTTGCATCCTCCTGCCTCAGCCTATGGAGTTGTTGGGATTACCACCACCATGCCCAGCTCAGTTCCCTGATTTCTTCCTCTTGCCTTGGCTCTGTCTGATTCAGTTCTTTCACATTTTATCATCATCATCATCATCATCATCACCACCATCATCATCATCATCACCTCACAGAAGATCACTTTCTACTACTCAGGTTCTCTATAAACCCTTTAGTACATAAAATCATCTAACCCTTACAACATCCCTAGGAAATATCCTCACCCCAACCTCTATGCCCCGCTTTTTCAGTACTGGGAATGGAACCCAGGGTCTTGCACATGCTAGGCAAGTGCTCTACTACTGAGCTACACCCCAGTCCCTACCCTCAGTATGTGAATGAGGGAACCAAGGTGCCATCCAGTGTGGGTGGCAGATCCAGGACTCACCACAGGCAAACTGGGCCCTGGTCTGCATCCTTAACATCCACATGATGCTGTCTGTCCTTCTGTGTGTTTCTTTTCTTTTCTTTTCTTTTCTTTTTGTGGTGCTGGGGATTGAACCCAGGGCCTTGTGCTTCTGAGGCAAGCGCTCTACCAGCTGAGCTATGCCCCCAACCCCCTTCTGTGTGTTTCTGACAGCTGCCCTCACATTGACAACTTCACATGTGCCGAATTAACATGGACACATGGTGTGTCCTTGCATCTGAGAAGGCCCAACTCTACTTAGACAAATCTCTCTCAGTTCTTGAAAGGCCACCAGAGCCCACTGCTATAGTCACCATATTGTCCGCTTTTCATCCCAGTACTCAGGGAATCTGCAATAGAACCAAGCGCTTCTTTTTTGTCTCCAAAGGCAGGAGGCAGCAGTGGGTCACTGTTCACATACCCCTGGGCCTGAGCACGGGAGCCTCTCTGTATGATCTAGTGAAGACATGCATCAATGAGTGGCTGAAACTTTTTATCAGAAAGGGAGAAGCTGGGTGGGTGAGGTTGTACAGGCCTCTAATCCCAGCGACTCAGGAGGCTGAGGTAGGAGGACTGCAGGTTCAAGGCCAGCCTCAGAAATTTAGCAAGGTCCTAAGCAACTCAGTGAGATCCTATCTCAAAATGAAAATAAAAAGAACTGGGGCCGGTGCGGTGGTGCACGCCTGTAATCCCAGCAGCCTGGGAGGTAAGGCAGGAGAATCGTGAGTTCAAAGCCAGCCTCAGCAACTGAGCAAGGCCCTAAGCAACTCAGTGAGACCCTGTCTCTAAATAAAATACAAAATAGGGCTGGGGATGTGGCTCAGTGGTGGAGTGCCCCTGAGTTCAATCCCCAGTGCCAAAAAAGTAAATAAATAAATTAATGAGTTCACACCCACAGGGTGC